>KK115518.1:36728-89240 GCA_000611955.2 Stegodyphus mimosarum
TGTAGGAAAGTTGACATTTTCTTCAACGTTTACCGTGTCAATCGATTTGAATATTCTCTCTTCACCGGGAATTTTCTTTTGAATATTAAAGTTGATGTCGTCGATAATATTATTTTTAGTTGCCAAAACTGTCCTTTGAAATAGCCATTCCTGATTGGTATAGTTATGAACAATGTTTGGATAAATATTGGTCTATGTGTTCGCTTTCAGTAGTGGCTATGTTGCAGACATCACTGTTGAGTTCAATGAGGTCTGTCATCTGGTGTGACACCGAAAGAAGTCATTTGGAAACAGGCGTTGTAGGCTTTTATATTTTGAAGAAAATGTTTCGATTCTGAAGTTTCCCCGAAAATTTGATGTAGAAATTTCTGCAGAGGTGCTTCCAGTGGTGGTAATGGAATTTTTCCATTCATGCAACAAACCCCTGGTGCTTTTCTATTGAATTTTTTTGCGTTGCTAAATTGGCCGAAGTTATCTATTTTTCTAATTATTATATTTGTCGCTGGCATCTATTATAGTTAACTCTCCGATTTTTACCATTCGTGCTCAGCTGCATTCGTTGCGTTGCCGTTACAATAGTATTTATTATTTATACGACCTGGCAAAACATCGCTATTTTAAAGTGTACAGATCCCCCTAATGTATCATTGACATTTCTTTGTAAATTGGTCAGAGTTTTGTTTAAATGCGATATAAGTTTCCTAATTTAGGTTTCAAATTAAAATTTTATTTAGTTTAACTAATTTCAGGAATTGAAAAGCAAGGAAATTGCATTTTGATCTATATTAATTACGTAGAAAAATAAATCTTCAAACAAGTTCATTTGCGAAGGTGTTTGAAAATATTCAAAAACGGCAGAAAGAAGTGTTAAAAACCCTAAAAAACACTCTTAGTTGTAAAAAAGGAACAAAATTCAGTGAAACGAAGAATTTTTAAATATCATTCATTTAGGTACATTGTTTTTTAGTACAAGGACAAACAGCAAATGCGGAACAGGGAAATATTAATCGAAGTTGGAGGTTTTAACAGATTAATGAGCTAATAGTAACACTTCCCTACGTGAACATACAATAAACAGTAGTCATGCGAGGTGTATAATTAACCAAGTGTGAAAGAAAATATTCTACAAAAACAGGAATGTCACAAGACCTGCTTCAATGAAAATGGTTTAATGTTGGAATAAATAAATATATGTTGTCACTGAATCATTGCTGATGTATGAAATGAAAAGTTGTCTTAAATAAAGCAGGTGTTCGATTTTGATATGAAGAACATCAGGAGGTCTGATTTATTGCTGCTTTTCATGTGCAGTGACATCATTAATATGACAAATGAGGAAACGTATTTGATTACAGTCAGATTAACAATATAGATATTATCGCTTATTCACTTTACGGGGTCTGTCCCAAGCAGTGTGAGGCTCAAAACACTTTCTCATCAGTTGCAGGGAAAGGAAATCTAGCACTAGCTGTTTATAGATTATTTTACACCTTGAGAAAGCACTCTTTTGCTGAGTCCGTTAGTGGGTAAGGGGGAATTATCCATCTTTCGGGGGAAACAGATGGCATGTTTACGAATTTGATTTTCTGTAGGAAACGTTTCGCTGAAGAAAAGACGTAAGTCATACTTTTTTCTCACTCGGACTTAACTCTGGTTCTCAAAGATTTGCCTTTTAACAGCTTCCGTTAGGTTTTTTTTTTCAAAAGTCCTTTCACCCCCCTTTCAAATGGTACTTTTTTCTTTAAATGTATTCTTGCATTATCTAAATTTTAAAAAATCTGATACGTACACCACAGGACTTCCTTGTACGAAATATTAAATTAGTCTGATTTTTTCTGGCATTTCATTTAAACTTATTGGATTGAATTAAATCTACTTCTTCGATAGCGCATAAAGCACAATAGAATAAATTCACTCTTTAAAATTCACTATATTTGTTTACCGTAGAGGCACTCTGGCGCTAGGTTCACTTAACAGCCTTACATCTCATTCTCTTTATAACTCAGAACGCACAAAATTATGTAAATCATCTGAAGAATTATCTAATTGTTGTCACATGTTCTATTCAAATTAATAAATAATAAATAATAATCGTTCTATTATAAATCTAAAACGATGTATACGAAATTTAAAAATTTAACAAACAAACAAAAAAAGAAACAGTTTTTAGCAGACGATTCAGTATTTCTCATTCAATTAATTCAGTTCTCACTTTGCGACAAGGCAAAAATACATAAAAACTCGAAATATCTATATTGAAAATTACGAAGTAAATCTTAAAAACCTATTTCCTCGAATAAATTCCAGAATGGATTAAGGATGATTTAATTCGCAAAAACAAACGAAGGAGTCATCTTTGTTGTTGCGAAGCTTAGTTTCTCTAAATTGGCAACAAATCCACTATTCCGCTAAGTTTCAATGTAAACAAATATGGCTGCTATAACTAAAAATAATTAGGCTTAGCTGCACTTAAACAACTTTTAAATTGTTGGTAATTCCACAAACATTGCATATAGATTTACTAAAGGCATAAAAACCTCAAGTGGAAGATAAGAACAACATAACTCAATCATTTTAAAAAAAAAAAAATATACAATTTACAAACGTATAAAAATAAAGAAACTGAGCTCACTGAACCGAGTAACAGAGTGGATATATACCGGGTGGCCATAATTAAACTGACAACGCTCACAGTGTTCTGTAGCGCGATGTATTTGCGAGAATGACGCCACATTTTGTAGGAAGATTAAACAAGACGGGAGACGAAGGATTCCGCGAAGAAACAAATTAGTTCCAAAAGTCACCGCTAGGGGAATATTTGGCGCTATGTAATAGAAAATAGAGTGTTAACAAATGCAAATTAATACGGAATAAAATTGCCTTTTATTATGCACATTTTCTGATTTAGTTCAAGTGCAATATGGCAACACTTTTAAAAAAGTGTAAAATTTGGGATGACAAATCACCACATGCAGTCACAGCAGTTCCTTTACATTCACCAAAGGTAACTGTTTCGTGTGGGTTCATTCTTCTATGAGAACATTACCCCGACAGGACCGGAAACCTGTTCTGTTACCGGAGAGAAATATCGCCACATGTTGAACAGCTTTGTCTTTCCAGCACTTCAGCAAAGACAATGCCTGGGGGAAATGATTTTCATTCAAGATGGAGCCCCTCCACACGTTGCTGTACGGGTGCAACAGATGCTATGACAGAAATTCACAACAGAAAGAGTCATTAGCCGCTACCTTCCAACTGCATGGCCACCTCGGTCGCCTGATCTTATCCCATGCGACTTCTGGCTATGGGGTTACCTTAAGTCCAAGGTCTATCAAGGAGTGGTCCAGGACCTGGGTACGTTGAAGGATAACATACGACGCACTGTACGGGAGATTTCTGCAGACATGTTACTTTCTGCTGTTGTGCATACTGTGCACAGAATGCAATATGTGGTCCACAAAAACGGCAGCCACATTGAACCTCATTTGAATACAAAATAAAAGGTAATTTCCGTATTGATTTGCATTTGTTAACACTCTATTTTCTATTACACAGCGCCAAATATTTCCCTAGCGGTGACTTTTGGAACTAATTTGTTTTTTCGTGGAATCCTTCGTTCCCCGTCTTATTTAATCTTCCTACAAAATGTGGCGTCATTCTCGCAAATAGATCGCGCTACAGAGCACTGTGAGCTCTGTCAGTTTAATTATGGCCACCCGGTATATGCGTATATTTATACACAGTCCAGTCACATTAATGTGACCATCTGTCAAAAGCCAGAATAACCACCTTTCGCAGAGCGGACTGCTGCGAGACGTGCAGGAAGAGAGTCACATAGGTCCCTGAAGGTGTTCTCTGGGATGTTGAGCCATGCCGACTCTAATGCCGTGGCCAGCTGCGCTAGATTACGCGGTTGAGGATCCATGGCGCGAACAACTCGATCGAGATGGTCCCACAGATGCTCGATTGGGTTTATGTCAGGTGAGTTTGCTGGCCAGGGGAGGACGGTAAACTCATCCTGGTGCTCTTCGAACCACGCACGTACACTAGCAGCTGTATGGCACCTCACATTGTCCTGCTGGAAGATGCCTTCATCCTGAGGAAAAACAATGCGCATGTAGGGGTGAACATGGTCCGCAAGGACAGATGCGTACTTGTATTGATCCATTGTGCCTTCCACAATGATCAGTGAACCTAGAGAATGCCAGGAAAACATTCCCCAGACCATAATGCTCCCGCCTCCAGCTTGGACCGTTCCGGCAATGGTTGCAGGGTGGTTCCTTTCAGAGGTTTCACGCCTTATACGCCAACGTCCATCTGTCCGATGGAGCATAAAACGCGATTCATCCGAAAACGCAACCTGTCGCCACTCAGTGGACGTCCAGCTGCTGTACTGGCGTGCAAATTCTAGCCTTCGCCGTCGATGAACAGCAGTCAGCATAGGTGCACGAACCAGGCGTCTGCTTCGGAGGCCCAGACGCAGCAATGTTCGCTGAATAGTACTTTGGGAGACACTTTTGGTAGCCCCTTGGTTCATTTTGGTGGTCAGTTGCTCAACGGTAGCCCGTCTATCTGCCCGAACGCATCTCCGCAACCGTCGTTCGCCTCTGTCATCTATGGCCCGTGGTGCACCACATTTGCCACGTCGCTGATTTTGGACAGTCCCATTTTGCCATGCACGGTACACTTTTACCACGGCGGCACGCGAACAGTTCACAAACTCAGCCGTTTCGGAAATGCTTCCACCCTTGGCCCGAAAGCCAATGATCATGCCCTTTTGGAAGTCGGATAAATCGCTTCGTTTCTGCATTACGCCAACGATTGAAATGTTTTCCGAAGCCCTCACACACCCTTTATATACGCTCAACTGCACTGTGCTGCCACCTGCCTTCTGTGATTGGTTATTTAACTCTGACATGGAAAGTACGTGGTGGTCACATTAATGTGACTGGACTGTGTATATTTTAGTTATGCCGATTGCAACCAAAATAGGAGTAGCAATTGTATATACAAAATTTCAATGTTCTGAGGCTACTCGTTTTTGAGCTGTGCGAGATGCATACATACATACGTACGTATAATTTATGTGCTTAAGTAGTTATATTGTACTCACAGACGGCACGAAAAAAATCTCTTCAGAATCCGTTTTAAATCAGTTTTATAATTTTTTGTGGGGAAAGAGACCTTTATTCTCTTCTTACGCATAGATGTCACGCAAAGCCATCGTTAACTTGCATTCCGTAGCGGTCAAAATGGATTTTTCGTTGAACTATGATACCCGAATTTTTCGCGATTACAATACTTCCTTTTCACTTCTTACAAGCAAGTTATGTGGTGCGGTCAGGATTCCCTTGTATGACGTTTTAAATTATACGCATTTTTCTGCTGCAATATTAAACTAATATTAAATATTGTTAGATATTTATAACAATCAAATAATATTAAATATTTTTACATGTTTAGAACAGTAAAACTAACATTAAATATTGTTAAATATTTAGAACAATAAACTTAGACGAACTGCATATACACGCTGTTATTATGTATGCAGTTAGATTTCGTTATTTATCAATTTTTTTTAAAAATTTTACATTGCCAAAACATGAATGCTTTCGTTTAAAATTTTGTTTAAAACACTTCTGTTATTGGAAGTATGTGACTACTACCAACAATTACTAAAATAAAGGCAGGATCTGTACTTTTAATCCGGGTAAGTGAATGTATATGTATATATAGAGAGAGATAGATACGTTTAGTACTGCCGATTGTAATAAAAAAAGGTTCACAACTAGATGTTACAGCAGTTCCATATAGAATATTTTAACGTTCTACGTCTAATCCTTTTTGAGTTATACGAGATATATTCATCCGTATATGCGTACGAACACACGTCATGAAAAACCCCTTTTGAATCCATTTTAAAATCTGTTTTGGAAAAAAAAGTGTCTTTTATTCTGTCTGTAAGTACAAAATTCACGTAAAAAGAAAATAAACCAAATGCATTTGGGAACGATCAAAACTGATATTTTCGCTGAAATATGATACCGGAAATTTTTCGGGATTTCAATACTTCTTTACTTTGTGCAAGGAGGTAAAAATGTAAAGCTACTTTTTCAAAATCTTTTGGGCAAGATCTTCGTTTTATCATTAAAATGTATGGTAGTGGAAAGTGATTAATCTTTGCTAATTATTAAAAGGTTATAATGTTATATTAAACCATGTATTACAGATTGCAATCCTCCACATAGACTGTAATAAAAAAAAGTAGTAAAGTACGTATACATTTGTACAAAATTAAGGAAATTTGCATATTAAGTCGAATTTTTGAAAGGCTAATGGACAGATTTTAATGAAATCTGGAATGAATGTGCGTTTATAACGGAAAACGATTTGTACCATTCAAAAGTCATTTTATGTTTGCATGATTATCAATAAACCTCATAGTACATTGATCAAAATCCACATTGTAATATCGAACTGAAAATAAGTCTAACATGGAGTATGGTCCCCTGTCTCAGATAAACCGGTCACGCAGCGTTCCGGTAGACTGGATAGGAGGCAGTCGAGGGGTCCCTGCGGCAGTCAGTCCCATTTCTGCAGCAAGGCAGTTTTCCAATTTCGAGATGGTTCTCGGAGGGGGATGCCGAAATGAAATTGTCCTCTTAAAGAAATCCCAGACATACTTCAGAAAATATGGCTGGCCAGTCTATGCAGCAAATATTCTCACTTTTCAGGTAATCGACGTTCAGCTGATCCCTATGTGGATGAGCGTTATCTTACATAAACAGAAACCCAGGACCAAATGCTCCCTTGAAAAATCAAGCTTAGGGATCTAAGATCTCCTCTCTGTACCTCATAGCCGTCGTCAAACACATGCAGGGCTGTGCACGCGTGCATCGTAATGCTTACCAAAACCTTTACATCTCCACCATAGCAATGATCCTTTTCTCTGAAGAGGAATGATATCGTGTTCAAGGCTCTTTTCAAGCACATGTACGCCAAGAACATGCTCCTGACTGAATCTCGATTCATTTGTAGAAAGTACGGTGCTTCATTGGCTGCAGTGAGCGGGACGCAAACAGCCCTATTTCAAGAATCCTTAGGACAACTGTTGACCGTGAAGTTCAGATTCTAATCGTAGTATACCGCTCTCATGAGAGCTGTGAAGCTGGCTGCAGCAGTTCTGTGTCGCCGCGCTGAGAAGGCCAAATAATGGTCCTCATTAATCGTCGTGGTTCTTGGCCACCCTTGTTCAAGGTTTTTTCGATATGGGTCTAGTGTTCTGAAACTGTTTCTGCAAATTGAAGACTAGACTGGGAGTTACTTTGAGTTCTGCAGCCCCCTCCAATGTCTCCGATATGCAGACAATTCTCCATGTCATTCCGTCATCGTTCCGTCATCGGCTCGTGGTTACTCATTTTAACTGATAGCTTATAAAATTTACCCAACTCTTGCGAAATACGCGAATGTCGCGGAGTAGTACGAGTACACAAATGGCCGAAAACCCATCGTACGCTTGTATCAGGGTTGCCACTCAAACAGGAGAATGAAATTCCCTGACTTTTCCAGGTTTTCCAGGTGTGTTTTTACAAAATTCCAGTCTATCCGCGTAACGTACTTGTGCTGTGCTAAGAGGTAAATTAATTATGGTACTACTTGAAATACACAAAAATTTGCCAATTACATATGACTTATAAATCGCCAAAGCATTACTATTTTAACTATAATAGTTGTTTTCTTCACTGAAGATTGAGATTGGACTCTGTCTAATCTGGATTAAAAAATGTCTTTTTTTGCAGACATTTTGCAGCTAAATGAAAGAAACAAATCTATTTAATGTTATTTTTTAAATAAATTTAGGTATTTTATATTTATTTAGCAGCATACATAAGCAAAAAATATGTGCATTAAACTTCGCGATGTTATGTCATCATACTGCTAGAATTAGCTTCAGGATTATGCTAGAAAAGAAATTTGAAAATATTATTTTCTAATAATAAAGAAATTGAGAAGCAAGAATTGAACAAAATTATATTAAATGGTTAGCCTAGATGACTGATTACTATTTTTTTTTATTTTATTTTACTGCAAAATGCAAATAAGGCATTTATTAAAAAGGAAAAATAAAAAAAGTGTTTAAAAGATTTTGCGGTAAAATCCTTCTATACGCTACGGCCTAGGCCGATTTTGGAAATTGCTGCCAACACCAAAATGACCCGTTTAATGCTCATTATAATGTCACCAAATCCCGTATGGACCGTAATGGAGGCTATTCTAACCTCCATAGTACCGTATACTATGATTAAACAGATTTTGTTTTATACAAAAATATGTATTTTCTTTAGTTCAATATGCACTGCACATGCGCATGCGAGTCTCTCGATTCTCTAGGTTTACCAGAAATCAAAGCTACTCGAAACTCGCTTTGCGAAAATTGGCTCTGTGGAGGCTGCCGGTATGACGCTAACGTGCGTTAGGAATGGGATCGCTTCCAACGTCGGCGCAAAACTCGCGTTTTTTTGGGCGATCGATGTATTAAATTTCCTGATTTTTCCAGATTTTGACTAAAATATTTAAATTCTCTGACTCTTCCCTGAATTTTTTGGTCAATTTTCGAATTCCCTGACCTTTTCCTGTTCTCCCGGTTTTCCAGGTAGCGTGGCAACCCTGATTGTATCCTCTCCACAATCACAACTCTATAGGCACGCACGTATACGCTTACGTATCCTACTCTAAATACTGGCATAATTAGTATCTTTGGTTCAATACGTTTTTGTCAAAATAGACATAATTTGCAAATTTTCTTAATTTTGCATACGCGTGTATTGCGGATTGGAATCTTTTAGTTAGATTCTAGCGAAAAAAAAAATGGAAATTACTTTACTGAAGAGAATAAAAATAATGTATGCGTGAGAAATTGACATAAAGATCAGTATTAAACAATTTTTATTTTTGGAAAAAGTTATTAAGGAATGATATTTAAAAACTTGAAGCCATTTAGAAGTGTATTGTTTTCTTTAAATTTAATTCAATGTCTACAATTAATGTGTTCAAATTTAATTATTTTAATGTGGTTTCAATCGCGTTTGAAATTTTTCTCAATTTCATTCTTTTAATACGTTTTTATTTCCTTTTTTACCAGCTTTTAAAGTGCATGCAACGCCAGTATAGTTAACACAAATGTTTCAAGCCACAAAATTTAGTTTGAATATTATTTCTATATGAATTATATTCCGGGATTGATGTTTGTATCTGAGTAAAATTATGGGTCGCTGTAATAGTCGAAACTAGTATGCTTAGCGGGTAAGATTGTTGAGCACCGATAGTTAGAGTTGGGTCCCGATTTCAGTGAATGGACTGAGTGCAAGTCCTTTTCGTACAACCTGCCATGTATGACGTTAGTAAGAGCCAGTTTTCCTTAGAATGTCCTCTGAAAATCATCCCTCGCCTTAAGTACACATGTGTTCCAGTACGAACCATTATCTGGTATCCTTTGCCATAATCGTATAAAATAAAGCTATATTTGAAGGAAGAAAGTCAACATTATGAAGGTCCTTAACTATTTATAGAAATGTTTTCCTTTATGAAGCATTTTTATAACAAAATGAATCTCAAATGTCCTGCAACGAAATACGAATTTTTATTAATGTAACTAGGTAGAGCAATTTGTAATGCAAAGTGAATGAAAAAACTAAAGAAAGAATTAATTTATTGCTGTTAGAAATAATGTTTACAAGAGAATTGTGTTTTGAAGCAAATCAGTCAAAAGACTATGATAATAAGCATGTATATTGGGATTCAAATCTTATACCTTATTATTATTACACAAGAAAGTAATAATAAAATTCTTGTAAATTCTAGTAATAATAAAATATTAGCATTACAACCTAATATTAAAAAGGCGATTTTAGCATTTCAAAATTCAAAAGATTGCAGCATTGTTTGAGCAAATATTTTGCAATTTTGAAAGCATTTTCATGCATTTCTGTTTGTAGAAGTTTGTAGTAGTTTTTTGTTTGTTTGTTCTGTTCAAAGAAGAAATGCAGCAGTAATATAAAAGGTTAAACAACATTTTTTCTTGTCTTCTGAGATAAAAGATAGTATTGCTAACTATAAAACTAAAGTTTTGTTGTTGAATAAAATTAAAACTCATAAGGGTTTCATTTTGGAAAGCTCCAGTGTTTGTTTCTGCATTCCTTTCTTGAACGCAAAATGTTCTCAACGAGAGTTATGAACAGATTAAAAATTCAAAACTTTATATCACCGGTCTAAAAGCAGGTCACATTCGAAGATCTCTATTTGTATCGATATAATAAAAATTAAAAAATCTTGCAAAGATAAATAAATAATTCTTGTCTCGCGCATTGGTAGGGTTTTGTCTCTGCGCGAGTCGATAAGTGGTTGTTGAAGAAATACTAGGACAGTGAACAATCTCAGTTTCGCCAAGAGTTACTAGTGGAGTAGAAACAATAACATTCCTCCAGGGATTAAAAACATTTTTAAATGACACTTATAGTAGGAGAAATATTTAAGATAGTGGCACTCAAATCGCTCTTTAAAATCGGAATAATTGTACTGCTTAGACTAAATTTTGCATACTGTAAATCATTGCAGTTATAATTTTCTGTATTATCGCCTTCAAATAAATTTAATGTTGATTGATTTGTTTATTTTTAGTATATAATTTAGGTACAAGATTAAAAAAAGTATTTTAATTATGAAACGGAATTTTTTTAGCAAATCTCTGTTATTGTTGTTGTTGTTGTTGCTAATCTCACTTGACTGATCTAATCAGAACAAACCCACGAATTAGTATCATTGCAAGTAGTATAAAGACTGCGGCTGTTTTAGCCAGAACATTGAGCATCATACAGGTGACAATACATACTTTGACCATGCCATTTTGTAAAATTTTGGGGGAGAAACTTACTGAAAAATTAAAAAATTTATCTTGGCTCATTTTTTTTAGCTTCCGCCAAGAATATTTCACTTGGCGAACCTCTTATTAAATAGCAACCTATTTTCCTTTCTCTTTTTACATTGTGAATGAACGGGGAAAAAGTCACATAGCTGCTACTATCAAATAATTTTAAAAAAGTGCCTAAACCCCATTTGATGCTATTATCGCTTTTAACAAAGATGCCAAATTTCAAAACGCGCCTTTATATAAATTCACCAATATCTTCGGAAATTTTAAATAAAAAACTCTAATTTTTTGCAGGTGTGCTTGGAAACAAGTCTTCTTTAAGATGATGGTAAAATATTTATAGGTTATGATTCAAAATGTTTTCGAAAAATTTATAAAAATTATTTAAAAATAAATCATAAAAAATTGGCGAATTTTATTTGAAATGAACCTAAATTTCAAAATGTGAAAGGAAGAATCAAATAAGTTTAGTTAAAAAAAGAAAGATTAATTAATATATACCAAATTCAATTCACATCGAGGAGCTAAAATTTTGAGAGCTAATTTTTTAAAAACCGCTAGTGCGACTTTTACAAAACTTGGTAGTTTGGCATAATTTGAGTCGTAGAATCGCAATATGGAAAAAAACTTGGCTTGTCACTTCAGAAAAAGGCCGATTTTGTGTCAAAATGCCTATATTAGAACAATATTATATATAAATCTAATACATATCCTAAATCGCGCTTTGGAGACATGAAAAACGCAAGTTGAATTTCGTCAACCGGCCCAGTAGAACGGGAGATTAGAACTGTCTCATTTTTTTAGCAGTGTACCTCTCTCACGTACGCGATGAACGTTAATCTGTCACGTTCGATCATATTTCGACTCTTCAAAAGTCAGCAATAAAGCACGATCGGTCTTTTGCTGAGCAGTTGATCTCATCAGTGATGAGAACGATCAACCACTAAATGTTGCAGTAAACAGTTTCAAGACTCCTCGGTGATTGTCTGCTCCCGTGCGTAGATTATGAATGAATACATATTAATTATTGTTTTTCGAAAAGCATTTGCCCTTGAAATCATTTTGTTACTTCCAAGCGAGACAGCCGGACTCCCGCAGCTCCAGAACAAGCTTTGCAGCTACCTGAAAAGATGCCATTGCGTTGAATTATTAGAGTCAGCTAAATATCGTCTGGAATTGTCTCTATTTTTAGCCCAAAGGGCCTTAGCCCAGAAGGGCTATTAATTTCGTTTTGGCAATTTGCGTTGAAAACCATAAAAATCTCAATCATTTTTCAGATTGTTACCACCAAATATTATCGCCCTGTATTAGATTTAAAGAAATTAAATATTGAAGAACCTGCATAAATGTACGTATGTTTCTCGCACTGTGATGAAAGAACAGTACCTAGGCCAATTTTGAATAACGCACGTCTCCACTCGAATATGGGCATCTGGAAGCCCAAATTTGGAATTTGTTTTATTGTCTATTTCATATTTTGTAAAGCACTTATGAGTTTTTGATTAAGAAACTCAACTATTTCAAAGCGAGCAATGCTAACACAGTACGGGATTAAAAAAAAATTATCTTCAGAGCTCGAGACTGTATCGGAAATTCTAAAAATATGCTCATTTTAAAATTATTTTGCGATATTGCCGTTGAACTGAATTTTATGGTTTAAATGCGAAAAACATGATATTTAATAAATAAAGGTAACACACAAGACGTTAAAAAACGCCCCTTTGAACGTAATTTAAATCTGAAACATTTCAGATATTTTTTAAAATTTTCAAATTTATTTTTTTAATACGAATCTACGAATAAATATCCTAAAAGCAGAACTTTAGAAATTCTGAATATATTAAACAAAATAAACTGGCTCAGTTTTAATTAATGTACTTTAAAAAATAGTTTTTATGTTGTGTGCTTTAAATGTTTTAAAATATATTCTCAACAATGTGATAAGACTTTTTTTCAGAAAGTCTCTATTTTATCTACTTAACATATAGCTATAGTAATGTTATTAAAAATAATTACTCTCTCTGTCATAAGAGACATTTGTAATCTGTAATAATTATCATTTTGTAAATCTTAGAAAAGGAATAGAGTTTTATGAACATGTTATGGGATTTAAAAAAACGCGTTTTAATAACGTAATCTATACATATAATAAAACAAAGAGTCTCTGTGTGTGTGTGTGTGTGTGTGTGTGTGTGTGTCTTTCGTTCGTGTTGCGAGTAAGCTAATAGACCCAGGGCCACGAAATTTGGTACACAGGTGTATCTACACAAGAGCCAGTGCACCTCGAAGCGAGTTTTTCGAAATTCGAATTCGAATTTTTTTTATTTTATGTTTTGTGACCAAATCGCGTCATTTTGAGACATAATGGGCTACAGGAAAGCGAGATTTCACTCTATACATTTCATTTTTACATCGTCGTGAAGCGTAGACACTTAGCTATTTTACGAACTTAAAATAAATTTCGTATTTCAATAAATCGATTGAATACGAATTTATTTAGGAAGGTGAGCTTAACACCTTTTCAGCGGAATTTTTTTTTAAAAAAAACTTATTTTGAAAAATGTGCCGTTTATTTTCCTTTGACTTTTGGACACGTTGAACTTTAATCCTTTCGACTCCTTTTAAAAGGGAATTTTGGAAAAATAATAATATTTTGTATTTTTTTTATTCTTTTAAAAATTTCGGTTTGGCAACAATTTTCATCGTATTTCTTATGTTACTGTTTTTAAGAGACTGAAAAGTTTAAGAAATTAAAAAGTTGTTTCTTTTTGCAACGGTAAATTGTTTAATTACTTTATTAGGATAATTAACATTTGTATCAAGGGATATTGCTTATTTCATTGTAATATTATGTTTTAATTATATATAATTTTAATTATAAAAAAGTTTTGCATGATATTTTTTAATCTGTTTAAGTTCTTAATCTGTTTATACCATTTGAGTTCTTAAGATTTTGCAAAGGGAAGTTGGTTAATTTATTTATTAGGATAATTAATATTTGTATTAAGGGATATTGCTTATTTCGTTTTATGCTTTTTATATGTAATGCATTTTTAACTGAATTTTTTTTCCGTTGTTGTTTGTTTCTTTTTCGATAAAATTGTTCTGCAGAGTAAAATTCTGTGCAGTTTTCAAATTTCATGTTTGGTGTTCTCTTTAGGCATTTTTCTGGTACACTTAAAAGCTAGACGAAGGCTATCCGCGCAGCGGCTAGTTTTAAATATAATCTTTACATTGTTGAAACCAGTTACTCGCCTTGGTATTTCCAAAGGCATTTTCATAGTAGCATTATTTTTAAAATTATAACAATTGCTGCCGTAACGTACACTTTTATTCTGTGCTCTTGAAATATTTTAGTTATTGAACTTTTAAAAATTATTTTAATTTTATTAATTTATAAGTTACAAGAATACTTATATACATTTCAGTAAAAGGATTATTTAAAACTTATCAGATTTAAAAAAGCTAATAGTATAGTCTGACCACTGTAATATTTATTTTCAAAATACATGAATCGTAAGAGGATTAAAATATTTCATAAAAAAATGTTTGTAATCTGTAACTTGTTTCAGCTTATCGCATGCTGTTCAGGTCCCATATTATGTTATTAAAAAGCCAATTACCTATGACAATCAAGATCAGATTGTTCGAGCTGATTTGTGCTTGCAAAATTCACGTGTTTCGAATACTTTTGTTTGCATGACTGACTGAGCATGATGAACTGAGAACATAGCCACCGGTGGTGTTTGTAAACAAGAGAAATGAGTGAAAGTAGAAAGTTATGAATCAATACTTCCTGATAGCACACTTATTGACCTAAATGAAATTAGAGTAAATCCATCGAAATTCTAAATTACTTTGCGATTTCAAATTTGCTGGATTGCGAAATATTTCACCTTTAAATTAGCAATAAATTGCAAAACAGTAAAGTAACAGTTGATGTATAGAATTAGTAATCTTGAGAGGTAAACTGTTATATGAAATGATATTTTATCTTTATCTTCCTTACGTGATTTATAATTAAAATTTATAGCTGTTTCCAAAATATATTAATTATTGGGTTGGCAAGAAAGTAATTTCTGTTTTTTAGTGTGTAATAAAACTCATTTGTTTCTATTCAATAAATGAACTTTAATCAGTCAAATATCTTCCGTTCTGTTCGATGCTGTTTTGCTATCTTTCTAGTCATTTCATAATTTCGCGCTTACAGAACTTTACGCTGGTTTTTATCCGTATAAAACTCAACAAAGTACGATTTCAGGTCATCATTATTACTGAAATTTTTATCATTTAAGAAGTTTTGTAAACTTCAAAATAAATGGCAGTCGGATGGTGCAAGGTTAGGGCTATATGGGGAACATGACATCACTTTCCAGCCAAGCTTCCATAAATTTGTACTTATTGCTAAAGAGTATGAGGCGTCGAACTGTTGTAGTGGAACACGATTACTCTGCGCTTTGCCAATTCTGGACTTTTCTCTTTGACTACTTCCTAAAGGTTCATAAGTTGTTGGCAGTAAACAACTCAGTTGATGGTTTGGTTGCTGGAATTCAGCTCAAAATACACAATACCTTTATAATCTCACCAAATCGACAGCATGATCTTTCCCTGACGCAATTTAGCCTTCCATATGATTTGTGCTGATTCATCATGCTTGAACCATTATCTTGTTCGATTAATATTACCAGACCTCCCAGAGTATTAGAGTATAGATCTCAGCCAATACAATAAAAAAATTGGGGGGGAGGCGGAGAATGGTATAGGTAAGTCGAAATATATTGCAAAGGACGATTAATAACAACCCTTTTACTTTTAGTATTGTTTATTTATAACATTAAAATGACAAATATGGACTACATAAATTATCGCAACTCGACGAAAACACATGCAGGAATGAAATAAAATACTCTCTTATATAAATTGTAATTCATTGAATAATTAATATTATTGAATAATTAATGTTAAAATTTTATAAATAAAAAGCGAGTAGGGATTCATTTAAGAAGACTACTAATTAAGCTAATTTGTTGAATTGTTTTAGTAAAATAACTCTCTCTTTTCAGAAACTGCTATGGGCAAATACGTTGGAGCGCAGAAGAAAGATACTCCTTACGTCAAAGCCCTGAATGCGTAAGCCATAGTTTACGTCATTTATTTAATCCAATAAAATAGAGTATTAAGCAATTATCATTAACAAAAGCAAATAAAATGATTAACTTTCAATTATTATTATGTGAGCCTGACAACTCAAATCGAAATCTATAAGAATAAAGAATGCATGCATTAATCTATCTCTTTCACTGACTATTAAAATATAATTTTGATACTCACTAGTTAAATTTAAAATTCCTTAAATGCATAATCTCCTCTTTGCTTAAAATACTACAACGTTTTAGATATTTCTCAATTTCATTTATTATATAGTGACAGTTAAAGCAATGAAAAAATGCAAGTATATTTTTACGAATTTTGTATACATGTAAATAACTTGTTAAATTTTATGTAAATTGTAGTATTTTTTGTATAATATAGCATGAAAGGCCTCAAAAAGCACAGCATAACCGGAACAATAAAGTTACAGGGGTTATTCCATTTAACATTGAGGTAAATGGCTATCTACCCAAATTGGAGAGATAGCGGCAAGCTGGTGATGGAATTAACTATCATTATCGTTAATTTGGCAAGAAATTGACAAAAATCACCAAGCTTAGCGATCTTTTGGCAACTGTATTTTGTCCGATCCTTGTGTAACTTAACTTTGTATATGTTCCAGCAATTTCGAGAAATCGAAGTTGCTGGAAATTTCTCGGCCGATGGGTGAAAACTATGTAAGACCGAAGAGAGCATCACCTTTCAACATAGCTCAGAGTTTTCGGAGTTCACTCTGTTGAGAGATACCGTGCGAACTAACGCATTTGAGGCTTTTCGCACTGCTTTGTATTCAGCGTTCTGTCTAGTTTTAGATAGAACTGGAAAAAACTAAATTTCACCAAGCTTCCATAGGTTCTATGTGCATTCAATCCATTACGAACTTGTATGCAAGTAACAACTTTAAGTGTCAGCAGTGGGATCGAATGCCGTGACAAAGGCAATGGAAGAACCATACACAGCTGGTGAAAGCCTCTGTTACATTCCAAGAAAAGATAATCAGGACAAGAAAAGATGGCAGAGGCTGTCACGTCCGTTAAAGAAGAGATGAAAGCTGTTCAAGAAAAAAGTAGCCAAAAAAGATTGAAATAAGTAAAGGGGAAATAAAAATAGCAATAACTGCCGTAACAGAAAAAAAAATTCGACGCTATGGAAGGTAGCACTGACTTGGTCGAAAATCAAGTTGTAGAAATTGAAGAAAGAGATTCTGCTGTGCAATAACAAGCTGTTTACAGAGTTTCTGCTGCTGTTGACAAGGAAACTGGCGCCTGGAAGAAATCGATGGCGACAGCTTGACACAGTTCAACTTTCTCCAAAGCTATCCCTGCATGATGGAAACACCCACCTGGCAAGTGTACAAGAGTCCGTTCCCTGTTGTAGTGGCGCAAATGATGGGAATCCGAAGCTAAGGACTGCTATCTCGCCTCTTCTCTGTCAGCATACGCAGCTAATCAAACTTTACTCGAAAACCAGAATCTAGACTTCGAAGGTATATCTGGAGCTGCGCTTGAGCAAGAAGTGTTTAAAACCGATAGCAGGCTTCTGTTAAAATCTCGCCGACGGAAGGTCACGTAAACACTCCAGTAGCTCACCAGGAATGTCAAAAGGCTGTCTCATCTTGCCTTTTCGGAGAAATAAGCGAAATTTTCTCCTGCAGTGCTTCATCGATAGCTTCCAGAATCCTGAGATACAGAAAGCTCTGTGAATGACGAATGTCAAGGTTCTAAAAAGATTTTTTTACGTCCGCCATGAAATTAGAGGCAAACTATACAACAACTCTTTGAGGCCTCAACTCACTCAGAGGTGCTGAAGTTCAGGAACCAGTGAATCAAGAAAACTGCTTGTTTATACAATTTAAACAGGTAAATCAATGCCTTAAGGTAAGAGTGGCAACAAACTGGCACTAAATTTTCTAGAACTGGAGTGGTCAATGCCACATACAAAGGAACTGCAGAGACACGGGAACTAAAATCTCTTCCAGCAAGGAAAAGGGAACCTAATTAGTGGCCATCGTGCAAAAAGGAGATTGGCAGTTATTGAAAAGCCCCATTTTAAAGAGCTTCAGAAATTATTTCTGCAATGAGTGGCTGCAGTAATGGATTTTTCATCATGGGACATACGAATGGAGTTCTTTATGAACAGCATTATGAAACAGCATTATGAACATCAGTACAGAAGCCGATATTACCATCATCCGAAAAAATCTAATTGCAAGGTGCTATCATCTGCCATCTTGCGTTACTTTCCAAACTGTGTGTGTCAAGTGATAAATTCGACATCGATGGGAGGTTAAACTTTAACATTACATTTAGAAATGCCACCTACCATCTCACGGCATATGTCGTAGCTGTTACAGCCCTTGCATACTCGGATCAGACTTTCTATGGAAATACAATATTTTCTTTCGCATTAAAAAATAACGAACTACATTCTGCCTTTGAATACCTTCTGGATTTAAAAGTAAAGGAATTAAATCAGTCCATCAGATAGTAGCTCAAGACGATGTCACAGTACCAGCTAAAACATAATTTTTACTACTTGGATCCGTAGCTGAAAACAGAAATATCTAGAACGACGTAATAAAATATCATAAGAACTGTAAGAGCCCGAAAGGACTATTAGTAGCCTCGGCACTCATCGACCTATCGAAGACCGTCATCCTAGTGAGGATTGCTAATTTAAGTAATGAAGCGAAAGTCATTAGCAAAAGCCAAGTACTTGTAGCATGTACTCTAGTGACCTGCCTTAAATGCACCAGTAGTCCTCCAGAGCTATATCTCTGCAGAAAGTTACATTGCAGTTACTGCAAAACGAAGAACTTAACAATGAAGGAGTGTTAAAGAACGTTTGAATCAAGAATTTCAAGATGTTTTCTCCCGTAGATCTTATGACGTAGGAGGAACCAATTTAGCATAGTATAAAATTGATACTAGGATCATCCACCAATTAAGCTATATCCAAGACGTCTACCGATTTATAAACAAGAAAAGGTAGGAAAACGTCTAGAGCATGCAAGAAAGCGACGTTATCGAGCCTTCAAAGCAAGTTCTTGGACCCCCCTTCTATTACCTTGGTATAAATAAAGGTGATTCAACTAGATTTTCGGTTGACTAACGCCGGCTGAAGGACTTCGCGAAGAAAGACTGCTACCGTCTTCCAAGAACTCACGATATCCTGGTCATTTTTTGGAAATGAGTAGTTTTCGATGCTTGATTAAAGAGTAGATATTGGCAGGTTAATATATACACTCCTAGACAAAAAATAAAGACGCATTAAGAAGGAGTTATCCGAATGGGACGAAAATCGGTAGAACTGATGTACATGTACAGAAAAACAAATGATTACAGTTTAAGAAAAATTGGATGATTTATTGAAGTGATACAGCTTCACAAAGTGAAACGCTTCACAAAGTCCGTAACGCGTTTGTCCACTTCTGGCCCTTATGCAAGCAGTTATTCGGCTTGTCATCGATTGATGGAGGTTGCGGATGTTCTCCTGAGGGATATCGTGCCAAATTCTGCCCAACCGGCGCGTTAGATCGTCAGCATCTCGAGTTGGTTGGAGGGCCCTGCACATAATGCTCCAAACGTGCTCAATAGGAGAGAGATCCGACGACCTTGCTAGCCAAGATAATGTTCGACAAGCATTAGAAACATGTGCAGCGTGGGAGCGGGCATTATCTTGCTGAAATGTAAGCCCAGGGTGGCGTGACATGAAAGGCAACACAACAGGCTTTAGAACATCATCGACGTACCGCCGTGCTGTAAGGTTGCGACGGATGACAACCAAAGGAATCCTACTATGAAATGAAATGGCACCCTAGAGCATTACTCTTGGTTTTCGGCCTGTCTGTCGGAAGACAGTCAGGTTGGTATCACTTCACTGTTCGGGGCGTCACTGTTCCCTTCGCTGGTCATCGGGGCTCAGTTCAAAGCGGGACTCATCACTGAAGACTATTCTACTCCAGTCAGTGACATTCCAGTGCGAATGAGACCGACACCACTGTACACGGCCTTGACGTTATACAGAGGTCAATGGTAGTCGGCACAAGGGGCGCCGTGACCTCAGCTCCCTTTTTGTGATTCGTCTATGAATGGTCCTTGCGGTCACTGAAGCACTAGTTGCACGTACAATCGATGATAATGATGCATCTGGGGCTGTGAGTGCCGCTCTGACGATTGCTCGGTCTTCACATTCTGTCGTTTCTCTAGGCCTACCGCTTCCTTCTTGGCGCTGTGTTCGGCCATGGTTCACCCATTCCTGCCAACATCGTCTAATAGTGGCATCGCTCCTGCTCAAATGTCTAGCTATTCGCCGATAAGACCAACCGGCTTCTTTGAGCCCAAATACGCGACCTCTCTCAAATTCTGACATCTGCGCATATCGTTCGCGCACCTGTATACGAGGCATAGGTACTGTCTACCAGAGTACACGAAATGAAATTCGTGAAAAATTTATGACCTGGAATCGTAATTTCTGCTCTTAAATATCCTGCCAGTTGCGCAGATCAGATGCGCTGTTGTGACAACCGTTCATTCATTGGCAGCCAAAATGTAAAATTTTGCATTTTCCGTCGAAACCTGTTTGCATATCAATTTGTGTCCAATTTGCTTTATATCTTCTCGGTGCGTCGTGGTGCGTCGTTTTTTTTCTAAGAGTGTACATTGATAGCCGAGCAAAGATGACCAGATTAAACTAATGCCATTAGATTGTGTGATACGTCGACAACATTCAAAGGCCTTATGAAGACCTTTCTTAGAGGTCTTTCCTATGAAGATTGTTTGATACACCTGGATGACATCATCATCGGCAGGAAATGTTTTAAGGAGCATTTCGAAAATATTGGGAAGGTATTTCAGAAATTGAAGAGAGACGGTATGAAGTTAAGTCCTACCAAATATTAATTCCTTAGAAAAGAAGTGACTTACCTCGATCATTTCCAGAAAAATTGATGGAAGTTAAAAATTCTAAGATTCCCGAAAATGTTCGTCAGCTGAGAAGCATCCTGTGTCTCTGCACTTACTATAGAAGACCTGTGCAGCAAGACCCCCTTCACAAGGTGAAAGAGAACAAGCAAACGAATGTGAGGATGTGAAGGAAGCTCTAACATCTGCAACAATTTTGACGTATCCTAAGTTCGACTAACCATTTATCTTGACAGAGATGCGAACAATGGAGATGTCGGTGGTGTTTTGTTCCAAGAAATAAACGGTCAAGAGTATGCCATAGCATACTGGAGCAAGTGTCTATGTAAACCGGAGAGAAATTTCTGTGTCACTAAAAAGGAATTGCTCGCCATAGTTAAAGCAGCAGAACATTTCCACCGTTACTCTATGGCAGAAAATTCCTGCTTCGCACAGATCATGCATCGTTGACTTAACTATTAAATTTCAAGAATCCTGAAGACCAATAGACAGATGGATACAGAAACTTTAGGAATATAATATCACTATCCGTCATCGGGAAGAATCTTCACACGAACACGCAGATGCCCTATCTAGAAGTCCTGAAAGCTGCTGATATTCTTTCAGCGTCAAAGCGAAATAGGGAGTTGTTAATCCAGCCGTACAACTTCAAAACCGTCTGATGAGACTAATGCAGTGATGAAAAAGTTAGGAAAGACCAGATGAAAGATGGGGACATAAACCCCTAATTGACTTAATGGATTCTTTAAGCAGGAAATCTGTCTGGCAGGACAATTAGATGTATAATCTTACGACAAAGCAATATTTGACTCTCTAGGACTCACTCCGTATTCGAAACGGCGCCTTGTATCAGAAGTTCGAATCGGATAGGAAAGGCATTCCGATGACAACTGATTCTTCGAAATCCCTGACGTCCGTAAAGAATTACATAGCAGTCCAATAGGAGGCCACTTCTCAATAACGAAGACTTTGCGCAGATTTCGAAATCGTTTCTACTGGAGCAATAAAAGAGCTGACATACAATAACATGGCCAATGTTGCGACGCATGTTCGGTTCCGAAAAGACCGAAGAAACGCAGCCGAAAGACTCTGCAAATGTAGGAAGGCCTTTTGAAGGCATTATCTTGGACATCCTGCCAATTCTGCCATGAACAGCTGATGGCAGCAAATACATCGTCGTCGTTATTGATTATTTTACAAAGGGTCTGAAGCTTATCCTATCTCTGATCAAGGGGTTGCCAGTGAAGCAGATGTAATGATAGAGCATTGGATTTGCAACATTTGGAGCGCTTGTTCAGTACATTCCGATCAAGAAAGAAATTGTATCTCGGCCGCAATTAGAAAATTCTATAAACTGCTCGGCATAGACAATACCCAAACGACGCTTTTACATCAACAATCAGATGGCCTGGTAGAAAGGTTTAATCGAAACATCCTTAATAAATTTTCCCTGATATTTTCCAGAAACCAACAGAACTGGAACCAGAAGTTTTATCTGTTTTTTCTGGCCTATCGCAGTGCTGTCCATGGCATGCCCTGTCCCAGATGCTATTGGATCGTGTCGTAAGTCTGCCTTGTGATCTGTTGTTTAGTCGCCTTTCAGATATGCCTTCATCGCTTGAAGAGTACGTTCAGATCTCTGGGCATAGTTTGAATTGGTGCACAATTTGCAACTTGGTGACTGAGAAGATGAAGACAATATTCTACGGGGACAACAATTGATTCAACGTATTGTGACAAGGTGTGGTTGTGCAGTTCGATTCAAAGAAAAGGCCTTTCTTCAAAACTGTAATTCCTCTTTGACCGTCCTTATATAATCCTCAGGAGACTGAACTGCATTGAAGCTGGGATCCGTACATTAAATTTTAAGCCCAAATTCATTCATTACGACAGGTTAGTGCTTAACTACTGCCAAAGTACATATTTCACATTGTTTATCTAATGTAAATAGTATATTAAGACCATGGGCTTATGTGCGTATAAGTACAAATTCATGCATTTATTTATTGGTTTAGTATTTTATTAATTGTGTTTATTGAAATTATTATTTTATTATTACATTTAGTATTTAGTTATTGATTTTCTTTAGAAAGTATGGCTTTCTGTATTTCCTCCTAGGATTGCACTGCCCGGAACGTGCAGTTGTTAAGGAGGCAGAAATCTTCCGAATTGTGTATACATGTAAATACTTGTAGTGAAATTATACATAAATTGCAGTATCTGTTGTATAATGTAGCAGGAAAGGCTTTAGGAAGCGAAATATTGCCAGAAAACTATGGTTACAGGGGTAAATCCGATTAACATTAAAGTAAATAGCTACCTTGCCAAATGATCGAGAAAACACCACGCTGCCGATGTTTTTGTCGACTAATTTTTGTTTCCATATTTGGTGAGAAATCTCCAAACGTTTCCAGAGTTGGCGACTATTTGGCAACAACCTGGTTTGATTCCTGTGTAACTGTAATTGGTCCGTTCCTTATATACTGTAACTGTCTATGCCTTCCATCAATTTCGAGAAATCGAAGGAACTGGAAATTTTTCCGCGGGCGGAAGAAAATTAGGCAAGACCGGATAGAGCATAATATTCCAGTTCAACTCAGAGTATTGAGTGTTTAGATTAACTAGTTCAAAGTATTGATAGATCAACGTTCAAGCTTATGCATTTGAGGCTCTTTGAATTCCCCTATGTTGAATGTGTTTAGTAGTTTGAAGTGGTATCTGCTGAATGTAATCTGTCGTACTGAGAAGTCTGTACTAGTACTTTCTTTCGTAAAAAGTTTCAGAATCACATTTTTTATAGATAAGTTTTATTAAGCTTTTATCAGTTCTGCATGCATTCAATCCATTAACGAACCCCTGCTTTCATTATAATACACGATTTGATATAACCAAACAATAATATATGTGTAAGATAAAAGGTATGAAATTTGAATACGAGTGAGTAAAATTAATGCTGAATAGATGTGAATAGATTTAACATAATAAGAAATTAATCAATTGTAGTTTTAAAGTAAACCATCACCTGGAATGAATGTACTATATGGATTTATAAAATAGGTATGTAAGGTAGATGTAATAGTTTAGAAACGCGATGAACAATGTACTATTGAGCAGAATTAAAAATGATAATTAGGAAAATTGTAATAAAATTAATAAATTTATCCAATTATAGAAATTATACAGCTGACTGGAGATAAATAGACAGTTTGATGTATAAATTTACATCAGCTGGTAGCGAATGAGCGGAAATCAGTTCATAAACAAAGAACGATGAATCAAATGGAGAGATAGATAAGCAGATGTATAGATATAAAGAAAAAAATATATAAGTAGTTGTTCCAAACCTTATTCATGAAACAGAATCTATTTTGAAGCTGTAATCTCTAAAGTAAGGTGTTGTTTTGCTAGATTTATTAAGTCATAAGAACCATTTTTAAAATAAGAGCTTTAATTCACTGCAGACTGGGAAATCATGCACTGTCTCGAATTACGTAAATCAAGGTCCCATGATTATTGTAACATTAACCTTTGAACAGTATTGTCAGTTCTCGGACAGTATTTATTCGTATTTCTTTCTGAACTAAAATCTTTATTAATTATATTATTTCCAGACTAAATGCTATATTAAAATGCAAAAACGTGTCGTATATCAGAAATTCACCATAATATGTAATTTCCTAATTAACGGTGCCAACTGTTCCCCAATAAAAACTAAGTTAACTTTTCTTGAAGTTTTTCAACTTTCTGGCAAGGATATTATCCCAGAATCATTTCAGTTATGAAATTTATTTTCAGCTTATTGGCAAGTATATTATCTCAGAATCATTTTAATAATGAAATTTTGGAGTGGGAACTGTCCAGCATCGAATCAGAAAGAAACTCTGTTTGAAAGCACCGGCGGGTGAGATATGAAAACATCGGATCATCAATCTAGTATCTTGTATGAAGAAATTTCTCAGTTCTTTCCGCGATTATGTTAAAACATAATTTAAATTACTTAGTTTTACCTCTATAAAAATTGTAATTGAGTTATTTTTTTCTTTCCCTGCAGCAAAAATTTTCTCCTTTATACTTAACCTGTAATTACACAGCAAGGAGATACCGTATACAGCTTTGTTCCTACGAATACCAGATAACATGGAAAGACGTTTTATAATCGTGTTTTCAAAAGCAGGGGCAATTTTAGAATTTTTCGCCAAATTTATCTCATTTTAGCCTTTATTTATATTGCAGTTATTCGCTGCTAGATTTATCTATATATATAAAGAAGAAAGTCTCTGTGTGTTTGTCCTCTATTAACTCAGTCATTACTACAGATATCGTCACCAAACTTTCTACAATTCTTTTCTGGGTTCTAGAAAGGGTCGACGTCCACCTTTTTCCAAAAAGAATTAGCTAAAAACAGAGATATTAATTAAAAACTTGGGAAAACTATACTTTTGGCCCTCATTTTTCCGACTGCAACAGTCTTTATTTCGAAAGTTGTTCCCACTGCTCGGTTTGGAATCCTAGAATTTGGCAATAAAAAATTTCTATGTTTTACGATATATACAAATATTAAATACATTATTCCCAATTCTAAAAATTCGTGGGAAGCCATTTCGACTATTCCCATATTCGTGAGACTTTAACCAGCCGAAATATTAATTAAAAACTCTGAAAGCGTTAATTTTCGCAAACATTTTTCCGAGTGGCAACAGTCTTGCCTGTTGAAGATAAATATGCCTTTATTTCGAAAAGTGTTGCTGCTGCTGGCTTTCAAATCGTACAGTTTGTTAATAAAAAATTTGTAATTTTTACTAAATCTATGCATATAAAGAAGAATGTCTGTTTGTGTATTTGTTTGTTTGTTCGCGTTATTGATTTCTGATCAATTATGATACATGTTTTACCACATTTAATCGACTAAGATTGAATATAGGTGAAATAGTGGATGGAACTGGAGTTTTTACGCCCATTTGATTAGAAAGAGGAAAATCATTGAAAACTGCGCGGCATTGTTGCTGATACAATGAGAGAGAATTAGTTTATTTTTCTATCAAAATTTTTTATGTGAGTTCCATATCGCATCAGACCGAAAAATGTATGACTATGAATCGTATTTTTTGCATCATTATTAGAAAATAATTGCAGCGGTAATGTTTTCTCTGTTGTTAGATGCATTACTCTCAATCTAATTTAACTGGCATCAGGTACTTCCGCTAGTTCTTTCTCAGATAAACAGATAATCAATAAAACATTGGTTTATATGAATCACTCCACATTTTGTTTGTGCTTCTGCGTTTTATTTGCTCTGTAAATGACCATGCAGCCATTCAACAAATTAATTAATATGAAAGGTATTTTACATATATGTTATTTGTTATATTCATAAAAAAGATAAATGGATAGATATAAAGTTAAAAATAGTTATTATGTATTATTTTAATAATTTGATAAGATTTTTGTCGTTTATATGAAATATAATAAAAAGTATGATAAAATCTTTTCTTCATAATATTGTAGTATTTTCTTTTGACAGAGCATCTCACCTCTTTGGTACGCGATTTATGAAACCGTGGCTATGGCCTGAGTTCATTTTCAAGAACACTGCTGAGGGAAGGAAATTTAAAGAGAGCACTGATATCATGGACGAATTTACAAGGAGTGTATGTGTAACATTTTTAATATTTTGCTAACATATATATTAGTAGACGGCTTAAAGCTTTCATTTTGTTAAAAAAAAGGAGGAGGGAAGTGCTACTCTTTGGATGATTATACTGAACCTATAGAATAAATCGAGTGTTTTTAACTTGGCATAAATCGATCCTATTGGAGTTCATTAACTTGTCGAAGAATCAGCTTTCTTAACAATGTTTAAATGGACAGCCAATTGATTCGTTGAAACAAATTATATCATTTACGTTATTCTTTATCCAAAGAAATCCCAATATTGCTCGTTTTTGTTTTACTTATGGAATGCTTTACTTTAGAGATTGTGTATTACTGACTTATTGGCATTCAGAATATGCATTATGAGGACTGCCTGAGAATATCCACATGTGATTGAGCAATTAAATATTCATAAATTACTTTTTAATATCATAACTAAATCGAAATGATTGTGCTTTGTATTGAATAAGTTGTCGATTGAAAAGGATGGTATTTTAAATAAAAACAAAACTTTCATACAAGTCAACTGATAAAACTTAAGACACATAAGAAATAAATATTCCAAATTACAAAAAATAACCAAATATTTCTTGTTAAATATTGACTTATAGCTATATAGATTATATACACTACACAGGAAGTCAAGAACCAGACCAAATGTTCTAAAACTGATACGGAGGAAAATTTTTATTTATATGCAATATAATTTAATTTAAATTTCTAGTTTTCTATTGTTAGGCATATATTATTTATTTGTTTTTTATTTCATAGTTTTAACATGCAAAGAGAAATAATACACATTTTTAATCGATGTTTTCTTTTTACGCTTTTTCATTCATATACTTACTTGTTAGTAAAATTTTCTCAACAATTAAACTTTTAATTTAAGTACTAAACTGAGGAAATGAAGTGACAGCATATTAGAAATGAATAAAAATTTAATCTAAAATTGCGGTTTCTAAGTATACATGGGTGGTAATTTGAAATGAATGTATTTAATAGTTTCGATATTTTTCTAGAAATAAAGCATGTCAAATTCATTATTTCATTATTATGGTCAGAAATATTAATCATGCAATTAACTGGTTTAGTCACAAGACTATAAAATGAAACTATAAAATTAACCAAACTATAAATGTAACGCAATTCGTCCATCAAAATTTTAATATTTTTAAAACTTCTAAACAAATTACTGTAACCCACAAAAGCCGCGTTAAAATATTTAACGTTTTATCAATTTACCAGAGTAGTTGGAAATAACTACTGTAGATGGCAGCACTGAAATCAAATTCGAGATAAAATCATTTCTAAAACAAAGGTGAAATATTTAGAAGAATTTGGAAAGCCTAGTTGTACATTACGTAAAGTTCGAATCGAGTCGGCTCATTAATGTCAAAACGAAATCCTAATTTACAAATCAAATAAATAAATAAATAAATAATGTAGATTTCAAATGTTTATTTTATCTGGTAGCAGTGGTTAATTTGTTTCGCAGTTGATTTTAAATTAGTAAACAGTTTTATTCAGCTTTATAATTTTATATGTTAGGATCAAAAGCCTGGATTTAATTAAAAATATCTATTAATGTCCTATGAGAACAAATGCATTAGTAATCAAGCATATTCATTTAAAAATTCTGTTTCTTCAGTTCCAAAGTAAATTTTAGTAATCAATTAAAAAAAAAAAAGATGGAGAATTAATTTTTCTTTTAAAGCAGTGTTTAAAGAAAGGAAACAGAGTAATATGGTAAATTAGATGGGCTGAAATTGTTAATGGAACATAATTTATCCCGAATCTCCATCGCTCCGAAAGGAAATTCCTGTTTCACATTTTTCTTGACATTTTCATTGAAAGTGGCTTCATTCTTATTAAACTGAATAAATTCCATTTAAAAAGTATAGTTAATATTGTAGCAAAATCGTATAAAAGACTTTTTCCATTAGAATATTCTAAATTAGAAGAAAAATCCAAAATGCGATTTTCTATTTCCTTTAATAATTCTTTCTCGGGATTATTAAATTTTTCTTTTCATTTATTTGAATGAAAATTTAATCACCAAATATGCCTATAGTAAATAAATTCCATGAAGATCGTAATCCAAATCCATTAACAAATAATTCATAAAAGACAGATATAAACTTTATTTGCAAAGTGCAGAAGAAAACATATATAAAATATAAAATCCTTGGTAGCAATTAATTCATCCCTACTTAAGTTCAATTAGATATTAATTTTGCCTAGGAAGAATAGAAACGTACTCATTAAAGCATTTTTTTGAATTCTTCAGGATTGCCACGTAATCTAAGCTGAATTACTAACATAAATTTAAATAAACTGCGCAAAGAACACTGTTCAGTCATTAATTCTCATCAATGCTGAATGAGAAAGAGCTGAAAATCAATCTTTTTAAATTTGACTATGAAGGACAATTATTCTTCGAATACTAGGTCCTCTGAAATCTGTTACAAATACTGAAATTAAAAATAAAAGAAAAGGACTTGACCTCATCAAGTCCGAGTATTCGTTTAATGTGGGGAATCAAGTGTGAGTAGTTACAACTGTTTCTGCCTTCAGTTTTTCAGTGAGAAATAACATAAATCAGAAGTTTTAATACAAACGGCCAGGGGATCCGACACAGTGGTTCCGATTATTTTATATTAGATGAAGATGCATTTAGTAAATTTACCCGATTAAATCTGGATCTGGCAGACTGTGGCATGAAAACGGTACTTTCAGAAACGTTCTGTTTACGCATTGCTCAGTTTAAATATATAATCCTTAAACTAATCTAAAAAAAGGTTTATTCATACATAGAATAATATAACCTAGCTATATTCGCTGTCTAAGAGATTATTGCAACTTATTTTAAGGCATAAATTAATAAGAACTTTCACTTGCAAGAAGTATATTTCGCTATCAGGTTAAAGTTTAATTTTTCATTATTAAATATCATGAAATTCTCTTTGAATAAATAAATATGTTTATAGTAAATTATATCATCCTAAATACAAAACTTTTAATAGAATGTTTGCGTAAAAAACATGTTCCTAATATTAATATGCAGAATGTCATGAATAAAAAAGATGGATGTTTAACTATTCTACTTTAATATGACTAAAACCCTTCTATTTTACACTTTCAGTTTCATAATAATTAATGAAATGTAGTTCGAAACAGTGAAGAGATTAATTTTAAAAATGTGACTCACATGCAAAATTGCACAGTGTTTCACTTGTATGTCTAACTTGAATTTAAAATCTAAAAGACTTTGAAGTAAAACCTAAGTAAGAATGAAAATTTTCTATCATATGCCACCCGTCTAATAAATGAGGATCACACAACAAGTATAGAGGAACCAGATTCAAAAAGGAGTTCGTTTCCAACAGTGAAGCATAGATAAAAACCAGGTATGCGATGCATAAAGTGGTTTCAATACGAAGCCCAGAATCTTTCAGTAGTTTGATGAATGCCACAGAAGTGATAAGAAATATGAAGACAATATAATCAAAAGCAGTCAGTCTAAACATTTTTGGAAACCGAATTAAACCAACTCTGTTTTGAAAGCGCTATCAACAGCTCGAAGTGGAATATTTCAGTAATCCAATGCTCATATCTCATCCGTACTGTTCTTTTGCGAAGCTAAGAACTCAAAAATTATAGCTGTATTTATTTTATTATAATTTCTAATATATACATCCCATTCGTTTCTAAATTTTCTCATCTGTCTTAAATCAAACAAAAATTTTATTTATCCTCTTGAACCTTACATCGCAGCAAGCTCTGTTTTCCATATTATGACTATAGTTTTATAAGACTGTACCACAGTCGTATCTTCCTCAAATAAACACCACCTTTTCTAGGTTAAATATTTACTATACAACTATGTACAAAGTACATTTTAGAAGAAATAAAACATTTTCGCTACAGTAGAGCCGTAGAGCGCGCTAAGCAGCGTCCGCTCTTTTCTCTTCCACATACCAATCTCTCACTTTACTTCCACCTGCGACCAGGGGGGCAGTCCGCTCCCCTCTTCCGGCCAAGGAGAGAAGAGAGTTCTGTATCCCTTCTTTGAGGGTGGGTAACCAAGTGTTCTTTCATAGCAAGGAGACGTTACAAGACAGACATTCTGCTTGATAATTACCAGCGTTGGAATATTTAATCAACAGATTGCTTTGATTGGCCACAAAAATAGTCTCTAAAATAAGTAAATTAAATTATGGAACACTAACAGTGATACATTGGTTCTCTCTAGGTTAATAAAAATTTTCAATCTGACTTTAACTAGGATCGTAAGCAAATTCCAGTCATAATTTCCAGATGTAAACAGACACTTTTTAAGAAAGGAAATCATAGCTTGTTGTTACAACATTAAATTTAACTTAGCTTTAATAACTTAGCATGGATTTAACTTCTTCGTTCATTATCGTTAAGTATTGCAAAAAAAAATTCATTATTTGAAGGAATAAATTTGAGCATTCATTTGTCTTCCAGATGTTAGAATTTAGGAAATAATGATTACTTATTTATTGAAAATATAACGTGTAAAATAGATAATAATATACACCAAAAAATCTTAACGCAAATCCTGATCCAGTGAAAATAATACTAAAATTATAAATTCTGAAACCAATCATTTCCGTTTTATCTCGTTCTTTAGAGGAAAGTGTGTATTTTACAATGGTGATATGATATATTTCTATACATTGCGTTCTAAAGCAAATAGGAAGAAAAGCATGTCAATGTAAAATTTTAATTTGCGCAAAAAAAAAAAAAAAAAAAAAAAAAAAGGAAAAAAAGGGAACGTTAGTTTAATGTGGAACTTGAATAAAAGTCTATCGCTTTCGAGAGTGGTCAGATAAAGGAAAAAATGTTGCGAAAAAATATTTGGAAAAAAAAAAAAAAAACTTTTCCCCCTTCTACTCCTGAAAAAGAGAGACACTTGTCAGATGGTCCTTGAAACCAATAGAATGCTTTCAAAATTGATGCCAAATTAAGGTTGTTTTTTTTTTTTTTTGCGTAGTTTGAAGTTTCATGCTAAACTCATAAACTATAATACATATATTATTAACAAATGAAAGTAATTAAAAGTAAATTAATAAGCCCAAGACTTGCGCTAAAGCTGCAAAGTAATAAAGCAATAATTCACTATAAATTATAAAAAGAAAACTCTCCATATTACATCTCCAAGGAACTGAAATTTAATTTAAAAACATCTTATTTTTCCATCTCTTAATCAACATTCTTCCATCTCTTAATCAACATTCTTCCATCTCTTAATCAACATTCTTCCATCTCTTAATCAACATTCTTCCATCTCTTAATACGTACTTGCATTCCAGTCATTTGATTTTAAAATTTTAAGGCAAGTTGGTTAATTTTTGCTTACTAGTTTGTTTTTTACTACAGTTTTTAATTTTTGGATTATTTCTTATAATCTTCTTTTGTTTATTTAAAATTTATTCTTGAATCTACTTTTGTTTTTGGAATGAACAGAGAGTGTAGGGGATATGTCTTCTAAAGTAAGCATCTCGTTTAGATTAATTGTGTTCGTAGTGAAAAAAAGTTTAATCTTAAAGATTATTTGCTTTTTAACAGGATTCTTTTGGTTTTGTGACTAATATCTTTATTTTGATTGAGTATCAGTTAGCGATTTGAATCTAGCAAATAATTTGATGCTTACTTGGAAGTAAGATGAAACACTCTCTCTTATTTTAGTTACCGTTAATTAATGGTAGATTGGTTTATCCCCTTGATAAGTCGATTAATCTGCTTATCAGTAACAGTAACTGGTTTTCAATACTTAAAAGGTTTACTTTTGATTATGGCATTTTTGCGATTTAGTTTTTACTTTACTGTGTTCAAAACAAGGAGGACTAAAATTCTATAAAAATTTTTAAATTCTGAAAAGCAAGGAGGACTAAAATTCTAAAATTTTTTTTAATTCTAAAAATATCTTTTCAATGATGTTTTTAAATTAAATTTCCGTAGCTTGGAGATGTAATACGGAGAGTTTTCTTTTTATAATTTATAGTGTATTATTAACATAATATATGTTTATTTCTGTCTACCAAAAATGTTTCCTACATTATCAAAAAATGTGTTATCCAAAATGGCTTCGACCTCATTATTTAAGATAAACGGCGTTATCTTGTATAAATTAATAACAAGCTGCAGTGTATAAATAAATAAGAATTAAGAAATAGCATATAAATTATATTTAATAAGCGACGTGTATAAGTTTATTCTCAAATATATTATTTAGACATTTTTTCCTTCATACGACATGAACTGATGCCTCGATATGTTAAATTATTTCTCAAGGAACTATTTTTTCTGATGCTTACAAATATGAATATACATGTTCAAATACGTTTACGCACAGTATTTTGAATAGTTCGTTTAATTTCCTAAGGTCATAAGAGAAAGGAAAGCTTACGTCTTGAAAGAAATAAAAGGCGGCATGGACATAGAGGAAGCCTTTAAAAAGGACGACTTTGGAATGAAACGTCGAAAGGCCTTTTTAGATCTTTTGCTTCATGAGCATCTTGCTGATCCATGTTTTACAGAAGAAGATATAACAGAAGAAGTGAATACATTCATGTTTGCGGTAAGTTTTAATATTGTTTAATTACTTTTATTTAATATTTTAAAAACTATTAAAATGTTTTATTTACATTTATTCAATATTGTAAAAACTATTAAAAAGGTTTTATTTACATTTATTCAATATTGTAAAAACTATTAAAAATGTTTTTTTTTCAAACTTTGTTCTTTCAGAGAATGACAATAAATGATTTCGTAAGAGCTCAGTTTCTAATATATAAGCTAATACATAATTCCATTATTCTAAACGCTCACTAGAGAAATAACACATGTAACACAAAAACGAATATATTAACAAAATGTATTATAAGGTAGTTCCCAAATATTACTAGTACAAAAATTTTCAAAGTATTATCACTACATGAAATGATAAAGTCTGAATTACTCAATTATATTGTCTGCTGCAGTGGTTTATATTTTGACCAACATACAGTTTTTAAAAGCACTAAAAATGATCTCATGAATTTCCTACTTCTTGGTAATAATTGTTTGCAGTGGTTATCACCATGCAATTTCTAGTTATAGTTCCGTCTAATACTAAATCGTCTCCACAATAATTAATACTTTTCCTCTACTTTCTAGACTGAAAATTCTTTTAAAGGCATTTCAGCTGTAGGGTTTCCCTTATTTTGCATAACAAATTTATTACAAGTTTTATACCTTTCCTGAACGTCTCAACTTCCCCTAATATTTTCTCGCCAGGATGTAAATTTAAAGTAAAGTAAAGTGAATATTTAAACGGATGAATCTCTGAGTTTATTCAGATCGTGTTTTTGCTAGCCAACGTATTGCTATCCCGCTGTTACGTTAGTAAACCTCTCGGCCATTTCTGAGTATCATCACGCCTGTTAGGTTTTTGTGAGTCAACCTGTTAGATGTAATTTAACGTGCTAATCCAGCATTATTTTATTTTAGATTAGACTTGAATTATATTCTGCAATTAAATTTCACTGTAAGTTGACGGTGTTTTGTAACACACTAAGATCGTGCCTTTCTGTTAAACCTTGAATTAATAAATGATTACTTTTCACCTTTCTTCTGTGTTGGTAATTCATTTACGCATGTGCGAGAATTCGCCAGATTCATTATAGGATCTAATTTAATTTTATGTGGAATAGCAGAGACAGATCTTACAAAGTATTTGTGAGAATTCTTTTTTTGTATGCAAACTGCTGAACAACTTCTGAATGAACTGCATTATTACCATGTAATAAACGCAGTCTAATATATGGTGGCATCCAAAATCACAAATTTATTTCAAACATATGTCAACAATCAAAACCTACTTTCCAAACAGGCCGTCTTAATCATTTCTTTGCATATTTTGCGTTGCCTTTCGCATCTATTTAGATCTGAAACTGAAAGCTACTGAACTCGTGTGCTAAAAGTGACCAACTGCCACATGCATTTCATTATGAGCTATCATTCGGTAAATACCGTACCGGTAGAGAAAACATAGGGTATACGGGAAACAAATGACTCACAGAGTTAAACTTCAGAGTTAAAGTGTTTATTGCGCTGTAGCTTAATCAAAAAGCTTACTTCACTGGAAATACTGGCATGGAGCAGACTTGATTTCTTTAGGTTTGTGCGCCCGTATAAAGGAAAGAATAGGATGAGGTCCAGGGACGTTCTTAGCGGGGGTGCAGCGCGTAAAAATGCGCGGGCGGCGAAAATCAGGGGCGGCCGGTCTTTCGCGATACCACGAAGTAAGTACTTGTCATATGTAAGTACTTTTTATACAATTTGTCATATGTAAGTACTTACTGAGCATGAAATAAAAATTTTATTAATCGCTGAACACTTTTGTTTTAAATTTGGGAGCGGCAGTCTTAGGTAAGTACGCGGGAAGCCAATGGCCCAGGTACAGCAATGACTAGGTCACATTAGTGATACATTCGGAAGTATGAATTGTGTTAGAGTATCGCCTTGACATAGCCCATGCTACAATGGCATTTACGTAGAGATGTGTTGAGTAAACCTGTGTAAACCACAGTGCAATGAACACACCGATTTCGGATATATGCGTCGTTCGTTTTCATCAGCTTTTTTCCCTTCCGGACAGCCTGTATATATTATCAAAAGTTGCTTTGCGCAATTGAACTATATTATGAAATCCTGTGAAGGTTTTTAAGCTGTCAGATGATTTTATTAAATTTTACATGCTATCAATCATAAGTGGTCTTGTTGATAATATTCCATTTCTTAAAAATACGTTGAGATGAATTTACGATAAAAAATGCAGATTAAAATCTCAGTGAAAATTTTGAATTCATATAGCAAATTTTTTTAACAGGGTCACGACACTACCGCTGTTGGAATGAGCTGGGCTCTATACTTAATTGGGCAGGACCTGGAAGTGCAGAAAAAAGTGCAAGAAGAACTAGAAGAAATATTTGGTGACGACTGGGACAGGCCGTTTACTGTCGATGATGTGAAAAATCTCAAGTATTTAGAGTGTGTCTTGAAAGTAAGCAGTTATTAACTTGCCTTAACTAGAACATTTTTTAAATTGTGCACAAACTTAAAATATTTAGAAATTATATAACTTGCATTTAGAAATGATATGATTTTATTAACTGTATGTTTCTCTTACGTTTTGACAATGATCTAATGGTATTTTATTAATATATTTTAGAAAGAAATAGCGATTTTAAGGAGCAAGTAACGCAGAATTTGGGAATTTCTCAACAAATTATAATTTTTATGCTCCATGGTTTGGTTCGATTTACTAGATTATGACTCGAAGGATGTCCGTTTAAGGGAATGAATATCTTCGTAAAGGACTTTCTAAGAGAAATCGGCTCGTGTACACCTTACACATGGGCAAGACCACAAAAACGCCCATACAGATAGCCCGATCTCTGGAATTCGAACGCCAGGCCGAGCTACTACTGTTCAGCTGTACACTTGGTCGCTAGTGGGCCTTTTAATATTCCATGACACCTTTGATTTTAACATAATCTTATTATGTATAAACTTACCATTTAGGATCTTAAAGCTAACAGTTATTATTAAACTATTTTATTTCGAAAAATCTTTAAACGAAATCAAATTAATATATGTGTTAAGATAATCATTTATAATAAGTATCTCCGCAGTTAAATCAATAGCTTGCTAGTAACTCACCCTTTGAAAATTTATGGTTGTTCCATGAAATTTTAAAATTAATTTTTATTAATTGAGTTTTAAAACTGAACAAACATTAATACTACCATGTCTCAAAAGCCCTTTCTGATGGAAATTTCAATTTCAATTTCAAATTCAGAATTTTATTTATTTATGCAATTTTCCACTTTCTATTTTGAAGCTTAAGTGGGATTTTCTAAACATAATAAATGCACTCTACATATTCGTATTGCCCAAGGTCGATTTCGTGCATTTACAAAAGGTGAATATAGCAATGAAACAACTGACATACACTTTTTTTCCCAAAATATATATGAAATTCGCATTTTGTATAAGATAATATTTGCAGCATTCATAATCCGTAAAGCAATAAATCTCTTTCCCAAGAAGAATGGTAATTCTTTTGTTTATGAGATTTGAAGTCACATTTTGATTAACTGCTTTTTGCTAGTTTAACCAAGATAAATCAATTCTAATGCTTGATTTAAAGTTAGAGACGTGCAGATTTTTTTAAACTTATTAGTTATCTTAATTTAAAAAAAATACACATTGAACTATTAAAAGAATTAAAAGTCTTAAAATGTTTTAGTATTCAAAAGAAAGAGAAACTTATGGCATAAATAGTATTAACAATGGATAAAATTAAGTAATGCTTCTTAGGATGACCGAAATTGTGAACACACTGTTACTTATAAAACACTTAAGACCTTTTTATTATTAACATTTGGTCTAATTTCAATGCCATAGTTTAATTTAAACAATCAAAATTTTGAAATATTAAAAGAATTACCAAATTGTAAAACAGAAGAAAAAATAAAAAAAATAAATAAAGTAATATTGAAAAGGGGCACTAGCGGATTTCCTTTATGCAAAATTTCCATAAATCTTTGATGTATAAATAAGTTCATTATTTCAAAACGCAATGAACTGGAAGCCGATCATCAATGGTATGCCTCTGGAACAGGACATGCATGTCACATAAAAATGTATAAACTATAATATTTAAAAGTTAAAAAGCATATTTCTTCATTCAGGAGAAATTAATCTAATTATTGAATTTCTTAACAATTTAGTTTAAAATAAAATCGGCTTGAGCGAAATTTGTACTTTTTCTACATCATGAAAGCATTAATTTCTTAAGAAATCCCGTGCATTCTTAACAAATGAAGCATTATATCTATGTTTCTAAATTTATATATGGCGCTCTTTTAACGTATTTCTGAAGTTTGTAAGGTTTATAATGAACACAAATGTGCCACATTATATGTCTTGGACTGTAGAAGTATCTGTAACTTTTTTAACGTCTGTTAAGCTATGCCAAATTTAATTTTAAATAGTAGTTCCTGTTTTCATATACCGGAGTAGTTCTAGCATTTTCAGCGCCCTAGCTTCCCAGTGTATTGGCACACCATATACAATAATCATATTAACAATGCAAAACAAGATATACTTTCATTTTACTGTCACGTGTAAGAACGACTTAGCTGACTCCCTCCGACAATCAGTACTGCAGGCGGCTGAGTATGCTTGGAGCCGGTTCTCTCTATATGAAGGGAATAAGAATTTCTTTACATTTCTCAAATATTAGTTGAAAGAAAACATAGATGCTTCGAACATTCAAATAAACTGTAAGGTATGTTTTAACTTTATAACAATTATTTTGATTTAGTTAACCGTCCCTATCTTGCCTCGTTTCGACTTACCACTCCCTACCAGAATGAGGTTTTACAATTGCGTTTAATGCAAATGAGGAAGAAATAGTATTAAAGGAAAGTTCAATTTACTTCGAGAGAGAGAGAGAGAGCTAGGAATCTTGATGAACGCTCGTTTGCATAAGTCTCTCTAACTGCTTAGCCCAAAGACTGTTAGAACTCTGTTAGTTCCGGCTCAATCTCTTAGTTAGTTATAGTTAATTCTTATTTCTTATTTTTAAGCCCAAATGCAGGCTTTGTTGTAAGCCCGAAAAAAGGAGTCGGTTGTTCATCTTATTTTGAGTGAAAAAAGTGTAATTAATTCTTCTTGAGTTAACGGTCTCTGTTATTTGAACTACGCGATATTTCGCTTAACAGTTCACTAGGTTCCTCGACATTTAATTCAGCAGAATAAAAGTGAGGAACTCTACAAGGCATATAAATTATTATGCACATTTTAGTAATTTCATTCAAGTATTGAATTTTTTCTGTCATTTTCTATACCGAAGATCTTAAATATTTTATTACAAAGGGGCAGACATAACAAGAAAGATTACATGGAAACAGAGACTAAAAAAGCATCCTTTGCTTTCATTTGAATAGTTGATGTTGTGCATACAAAATAATAACGCACGTTATATTAAGGATCAGCAATTTTCTGGCATAAAGAAACATATTTTTTCAAGGATCCGATTAAAATATAAAATATATTTGAATGCATTTCAAGATGCTTTTAAATAACTTTTATAATCTCTTGAGGAAACCTGTTACATCCATTTGATAATACTTGACCAACTTTCCAAGTAATTATATGAATAATATTCTGACAAATTATCCGATATATGAAAACTTCCTACGAATCGTATCTTTGGTCAGACTAATGATGTTACAGATATATTCTGGTAATGTAACGTTTTCATGATTTTTATTCCTTAGGAAAGCCAGCGACTTTATCCATCACTTCCTTATATTGGACGAGAATCAAGTTGCGATGTAGTCGTCAGTAAGTAAAATGCCATATCATCTTTATGTTTTTTCTCCACGGCTTCTGAATTAATGTGTCAATATGTATTTCTCATTTAAATTTTAGAAAAAAAATATAATATCCTATTGAGTTGTTACTTTATAATCACAAATATTCCTAACATATTTCAATATGTAAAACTGCATGACATCATGAATGATTTTCAGTAATGCGGACTGAATTAATTTTATGAATTGATTCAAAATCCGTACAAGAAATATTGCTTTGCCAAGCTACATATCATCGAAACGAACATTACACATTCAAACATATAATAAAATATTTATGTGTATTTTAAGGATACATTGTTATACGTATTAAGAATACGTTTCGTAAATTTAAGCATTATTAAACATATCACTTTAGGAATTTAATCATTTTAAGAAGTTAATTATTTTATTATTTTCCTAACGTCGTAACCGTCGTTTTCACTGTGACTTCTGCATTGGTGCTTGTTTCAAAAGCAAGCATTTACATGTATACGCTATAACAAAAATTTAAAAAAAAATGTTTTTCAATTAGAAGCTATATACTTTGGTTAAATAGACATAGAATGACTCTATTTAAATTAGCATCTGTCCTACAAAACAACGACATTTAGGTAAGTTTTAAAAACACATATTTCGCTACATTTTTATAAGCTTTCGCTGCACTGTTACTTGCAGTGTTTTATAAAATACTGAATAATACCGAAATGAATGATTAATTTTAATTTTTAAAAGTAATAGTAGAAGATACATATGTGTGTATGCTTAAGATAACATTTTATCTTTAATCTTTTTATCATTTTATCTTTTATCAATTATATTTTTATCTTTAATAGCCTCTAAAGTATACTTCTTAATTCAGTTATTTCCACTTTCTGTCTTAATAATAGTAACATCCTCGTCAATGCCTGAATTAAAAGCTTCTGGGCTACTTGTATTGCTTGTTGACGCATATGCTTTCATTATACAGAAGGTAAAAACGAAAATCTTTCATACAGTGGAACTCTGAGATCATTAATTTGCAGCTAAAAAGGAGGAAGGAATTGTATTCATTTCGGAATATATCCTAGGAACATTTGATGAAAGTTAGCATGTCCAGATTACTTTATAAGATAACAATCTTTACCATTTTTACTTCCTTGTACGAAGTAAAGGAAGTATTGTAATCATGAAAAATTCCGGGTGTTATATTTCAAAGAAAATATCCAATTTGACGGCTATCGAATGCAATTTAACGATGATTTTTCTTTGACATCTGTGCGTAAGGACAGAATAAAGGACTCTTTTTCCCTAAACAAATTATAAAACTGATTTAAAATGGTTTCAGAAGAGATTTTTTCGTGACGTCTGTACGTACGTACGTATGTATGCAGGTATTTCACACAACTCAAAAACGAGCAGTCTCAGAACGTTGAAATTTTGTACATAGGACTGCTATAATATGTAGTTGTGCACCACCGTGGACTATCTGCCGCACCAAAAATATATAAATATGTATATACACCCACTATGTTACTCGTAGCCCTGAGCTCAGTTCTTTTTATTCTTATATATTGGTAAATTGCTCATTTTTGGCTTTGAAAATTATTTAATTATGTTGTTTTTATCTTGCGGTTAAGGTTTTTATGCCTTTAGTTAAATTGCATGCGATAGTTGTAGACTTATCAACAATTTAAATTTTGTTTAAGTGCAGCCAAGCCTAATTTTTGTTTCCATAGCATCCATATTTGTTTACATTTGAAATTTAGCAGAATAGTGGGTTCAGTTTCTGCACCTTCAGTGTCTTTTTGCCGAGTGGGACAAAAATTAAAGTCATTTTTGTGCACGGAAAAGTCCGCCTTTTTGTCTGCTAGCCGAATTGTTTGTTTTTGCTTAGAAACTCTAATTTTAATCGTAAAAATTGCTCCTTTTTTATTTTAACTGTATTTTGTGTTTTATTTTTTTTCATATTTTTCAAATTTTAATGAAGATATTTTAGGGTTTCTTGTATTTTTGCTTTGTCGCGAACTGAGAACAGAATTAACTGAATGAGAAATAGATCTCTAATGAAATTCGAGGAAATAAGTGTTTCGTATTGGCAGCAAATTTTGTCGCCAGTCTGTCTCAGACAGAGGAGAATGCTTACGAGTAGCGAGGTAAGCGGCTCTGAATCGTCTGTGAAAAGCTGTTTCTTTTTTACATGTTTAATTTCTTTTATACATCGTTTTAGATTTATTATGATATTTGAATAGTGGCAACGATTAGATAATTCTTCAGATGATATAATTTTTGTGCATTCTGAGTTATAAAATGAAGGAGATGTAACGCTGTTAAGTGAACCTAGCGCCAGAGTGTCGCCATGGTAAACAAATATAATGAATTTTAAAGAGTGCATTTATTCTATTGTGGCTTATGCGCTTTCGACAATTTAGATTTTATCCCTAAGTTTAAATAAAATGCAGGAAAAAAGTGCGTATAATTGAATATTCAAGGAAATCATGTGGTGTACACATCAGATGTTTTTGTTATAAAAAGTGCTGAGAGGTTACTTTAGTGGCTGGTCAACCAGGAAGTCACAATTCCAAATGCTTTTAATTAGATCTGCGGTGTGGCTTTCCTAGATATAATATATTTTAGACACACAAGTCAGTGATTTCTTTTCCAATCTTCCTTGCTTTTCAAATTTTGGTGCATGGTTAAATTTTGTTCAGAGCTCAGCTTCTTTAGAGTATTCTTAAGGTCTTATTTTTTGCAAAAATGTAGCATGTTTCTAAAAGGTTTTTGACATTGCAGCCCGAACAGGAGTTGCATGATTAAACTTAGTTTGATTGGAAACGAGTGTAGACTTAATTTGGTACCAGTTTTTTACTCTTAACTGAAACACACATATAAGTGTTTTACGTAGCTTATCAGTCACATAAATTTTAAATACTATCTAAATACGAATTATTCGTACAAGATGGTACTGAGGTGTTTTATTATTTCGGTGCATTGCAAGATGGTGGTGGCATCTATTTGGAAACACTCGAAAGTGTTATTTATTGTAGCTCGAAAGTGTTACTTGCAGTAGCGATGAAAAGTCCAAGCTTGCTTTGTACACTTATCTTTAATTTTATACCGTAAATTATTTATTAATCACACCCAGGGTAGGCTGGAGCCCATTTTGACGGGCTAGTCTGATACCTAACACCATTTTGGACATGTATAGAACTTACGATTAATGCTATGTCATTAGTATGCTATGAAAAGCGTATGAGATATTTACAAGACTTTTACATATAAAATAACATATAAAATTTAATTAACAACATATAAAATTTAATTAACACTCTTTATCGAGAATATATTAATTTCAACATTCTGAACCAACTTCACTACATAATTGTTTCTGAAATTTTATTTCCTTATTTCCTCTGAGTATTTGCAAAAACGTTTAGATTTTAGGCTTCAGACTTTTAGGCACTCCTTTATCTGTCGCTGTGTTTTCGCTTGTGTAATTTACCGTCCTACCTAATTTTATTAAATGCGTGTATATATTCACACTTAAAGCTCATTATATTATTTTGTAATACGTAATAGTTCACATTGCTATATAATATATATTTTAAAGTGAATATTTTAACTAAAATTACGTATATACATGAATCAAATATTAAATAAGTGATGAATCAAAGAATCTTGTTAAAAAAATATTTAAATTCACGTTGTATTTCTTACGCATACAGATGGATATACCATACCAGCTGGCACAAACTGCATGATCTTCACTTATATGTTACACAGGGATGCAGAAGTATATCCTAACCCAGAAAAATTTGATCCTGATCGGTTTCTGCCAGAAAATGCTGTGGGACGGCATCCGTACGCTTATGTACCATTTTCTGCTGGTCCAAGAAATTGTATAGGTCAGTATACCCCAGTTGTACTAATTGTAGTACAATCTTCGGAACATTTGTCCTAAGCTTTCTGAAAAGCTTGAAACATAATGATTCGTTTTTAAAAAGTAAATTTGACTTAAAAAGAGAAGTAAAAAATTTACTCTTTGTGTTTTATATGAAGAGAGAAAATGGTAAAAATGAAATCTTGTGAGAAAAATCTAAAATTTATGTATTAAAAATGAGAAATTTTCTTTGAACTCTCAATTTTTAAAATGGATGACAAAAGCTACTACCATAAGAAACAGAATGTAACACAGATTATATTGTTGTTTGGGTAAGTAATCAACTATTAATTGTTCATTATACATTGTAATCAGATTCAAGGATGAACAACAAGTTTTTTGTTGTTGTTGACAGTTTACCAGAGTAATATAAGAAGCCTTCGAAATTTTACGGTTCTATCTTTCCACTTTACGGTAGTGAAAATGCGTTACGCATTTATGCATTGATACCAAAAAGAGTAATTCAAGTACAGTAATTCGAATTTAGTACAGAATGTTTTTTTCCGTAATGAAAGGCATTACTATAAATCAGGGAAAAAAAGTTATAATCAAAACTTGTTACTTTTCTGAAGAACATCATATGTGCTGAATCAACAAAAATTCCGATGGTTTCAACTCATTTTATCTGAAATCTTGAGCCTTACCAAGAAAGAATAAAGCTGTTGAATTTATTCAGTACTGTTTCTTCGCCAGCCAACAGTTAATTTAAATTGAATGCTTAAATAATTTATGAGAGTCAACAGCATTTCAGCCGTGTGTGTTAATAATGACTATCCCTCTGACCATACTCTTCCATATTTTTAGTATGATATTCAATAAATTAAATAAAATATTCATGCTCTTGTTATAGAATATGTTTCGTGTTGCATGACGTTTTCACATTTTGACGTGATCCATATCTTTTAAACACGTTTTAGATAAACAAAGGTAAATATTACGTGCTTGGTACACTGCGGGGGGAAAAAAAAGGACAGGTCTACATCTCCCGTTCTACTGGGCCGATAGACGAAATTCAAACTGTGTTTTTCATGTCTCGAAAGCGCGACTTAGGATATATATTAGATATATATATATATTGCAGTTTTCTAATATAGGTATTTTGATACAAAATCGGACTTTTTCTGAAATGACATGCCAATTTTTTTCCACATTCAATTCTACTACTCAAATTATGCCAAAATATTAAATTTCATAAAATTTGATGCGAAATTTATGAATTTATCTTGGTGCAATTTTTTCCAGTTTGCTCCAAGAATAATTTACTTGGCGAACTTATTAATTTATAGCAATTATTTACTTTCCTTTCATTTTTCCATTGTATACGAGCGGAAAAAAGGTCACGTTCATTACTTTCAAATAACTTTACAAAGTGCTTAAACCACATTTGGCGTTATTATCGCTTGTAAGGAATATGCCAAATTTCAAAATGCGCCAATCTATATATTCACGTATATCTTAGGAAATTTTGAATAAAAAACTCTATTTTTTGCAGATGTGCCTAGAAATACATCTACTTTAAGATGATTTTAAAAATTTTATAGGTTATAATATAAAAAATATTTAAAAATACAAATTTTAAAAATAAATCATAAAAAAGGTGGGAATAATATTTGGATTAAGCTTAAATTTCGAATATATACATATGCGATCCAATATATACTTATACAGTTACAAATTATTTCCTTAAATTTATAATAAACTGCTTTCCAGTCAAATCTGCATAATTCTCTGGAATGAGCGAATCCGTGAAAAAACGGCGCATCGAGCTATAAATTAAACATTTTGGTCAGATAAACTCAATTATAATACCATAGTGTAACGAAATAGTTCCTTAAATGTTTAAATAAACAAAACTTAAATTTAAGTAGTAAAAAAATAAGTAGAAGTTCTTTTCGAAAATTTTAAAGCTGATTTAAAAGAAATTGATGTTGTATCTTTCTCAGCAAAAAAGCTCAAGAATAAGTCTTTGTGTTCTCCAAATTAGTTAATCCAATCAGCATTTAAACACTTTTGGTGCTAGAGTTCTTTATTTACGTACTAAATTAGGATGATTATGCTTGTTTTAAAATAAATCCTCACTCATTCTTTACAGGCCAAAGATTCGCCATGATGGAACAGAAGGTGGTTCTTGCGCATGTTTTGATGAATTACGAAGTCAAGTCCCTCGTCCCAAGAGACCAGCTTCATCTAACAGCCGAAATGGTCCTCAGGTCGCGCAATGGAATTCTTATGCAGATAATTCCCAGAAATAGATGAATGGAGAAAAAAAGAAGAGAAATACACTCAGGATGTTATTTAATCTTCCAAACTACGGACTACCTCGTGAGGAACACATCTAGACACTGCAATTGGTGTACAATCTCCATATAAACATTTTACCTTGAATCTTGATCGTGTGAATATTATACTTCGTTACGCAGTTAATGTAATCAGTTTGGCAAAAATACAAGATACAAGACGATGAATAGGGTGAACTGATATAAATTTATTATTTATATGACAATCAGTGCCCTGAATAAAAGGCAACTGTAGCTAACGCTGACTTAATTATGTGGATGCCTAATATGTGTCTTGAAATTGTGAGCGTGTGTCTTGATCTTTGTGCCTTGAACTTGTCACTACTTGTCGAACTAGTTCCTGTGTCTTGAACTTGTCAGCCTGTGTTTGGAAAGTCATATCCATAAATTTTGGAACTTAAGATATTATCTGAATGGTACTGAAAGCTACAGAAGAAGAATCCAGTTATTAGTAAATTTAACAACTCAAACTATGAATAAAATCCATTTAAAATATTACCGTTGCAGAAAACATAGCATTCAAATATCACAGCTTTCAAAGCATCCTTTTCCTTAGTTGTCGATTTGCAAGGTTCAGATAATGAAAACTGGTCAAAATTATTTGCTATTTTAATGTTAATGAATTACGTCTGACTATCACGCATACAATATTATTTACCTGAGCCTAGTAATAATTTGACAAATAGCAGCAAACATAACGTTAGAAAATAAAGTAACGCATTCCTAATCATTTCTTTTGCTGAAAGGAATGTTATTGCCATATGCAAGCAAACAAAATTCCAGATTTTTTTCATTTATTTTAAATAAATTTATCTGCAATATATCTTGTCCAAACATAATATTATTTCTAATCTCATTAGCTTCACTACACTGTTTTCTGTTTATTACCTCAACTCATTTTATTTTGTGTAATTAATACAAATTAGCATATTTTATTACGTATCTGAGTATAAAGTTTCTTTCCTTTAAATACTGATCAAACTAAAATTTTACATTTGTGCAATTGTATTTTGTTTCCTGAAATTTGTGTGCATCATCAAGAAAACGACGTTTCCTGATTTAGTGTTAGAATTAGTTAGATTTTATATTTCATGTTGAGTATTTACACCATATTTCATCTTAAACAATATGCAGTAATTACTGTAGAAATAAATAATATACAGTAGTCATTGTAGAAGTAAATAAGAAACACATATAATATTAATATAGCTTATTACTATTAAGTAATAAGCTTTTTTAGCCTGCTATATACAACAATCAATCACATTAACTTGACTGTTATAGACAGAAGTTAAATTAAAGTCTAAATCAAGATTAGTTGTTATGTGTGTCTGTATAACCTAAGTGTTCTATCTGTTATCTTCCTTTGTAAGTGATGATGTAACACTTATATTGAAATATTAAGTAAAACATTTTAGTAATATATAAAATTCAATTAAGTTTAATATTAAGCGCAGTTAAAAAAGTGTTGTTAATTCATTTTAGTGCAATACTAGTACATTACATTACTCTGCTTTTATCACAGAGCAAATTTAATAGTCTTTCATAAAACAACTACTTATTTTATATTTAATTTTATGTCTTGCAAGCAAAAGGGTTCGAATCCCGGCGAATGGGCTGGCTGCATGGACATTTCCGTGATTTTACCCTACGTAATATGTATATGAGCCAGTTTCCCATCGAAGGTCCTTCTCGAAGGTTTACCATCTTTATTAATTTAAGACTTGATATTTAAGTAGAACTTGGAATCATTTTAACGGCTCGAGAGGGTAATACTTTGTCAAGGAATTTCCTTTCCTTTTTAATGAGCCCTTAAAAAATATCCTCTAGTCAATACACAGATCTTCTTACATATATTTCATAGCTTCGGATAAAAAATATAAGTATGATTTGATAACATTACATACTTTCATGTAAAAATATGTGACAAATATGTACTTATTCCATACACTTCAATTCTGTATAAGGAATTTTTTTTATTTTTAATTAAACTTTGTAAACGTAAATTATAACATCACGCAGTTACAAAATGTAAGTATGTTATGAGCTAAATTCACAAAATATAGATTTCAAGCCTTTTTTAATTTAATAAGATACTATCTCATTAAAATCTAACTATATCGTTTGAGATACAGCTGCAGTATCTTAAAACATACATAAATATCTACAGTTACTGATGTCTAAAAGACTCTTAATCAAAATAGGCACTAGGTGTTTAATCACTCAGAAATATATTTTACCAAAAAAAAATGTAATATTTTCTAACAATTACATCTTTCAATGATAATTTTAGCTATCTTATTATTATACTTGTTAGAATTTCTATTACGTAATTTTCTATCACTCCTGTATATTTATACGTTATGGAAACTTCATTTCTTTACGTTGCACTTTATTTTTTACGACGTACCTACTAAGCTGCATTCTATAATACACATAACGATTTCTTTGGAAATTATTTTATCATATGGTAAAAATTATTATAAGAACTCAAATTCACAGTTTGAAATTCCGTATTTAAAGAAATTAAAAATAAAGACTTCTTGTATTAACAAGTAACTGAGTCGTTAATCTGATTATCCATAGATTTATGGCATGAAAAAATAAATAATATTTCGATGTTTTTAGAAGCAAACTAACGAAAAGCGATTTTCTTGGTAGTAAAACTCACCAGTTAATTTTAATTACCTTTGTTTGAGCAAGCGTGTTAAAATGTGTATACATTTGATTAAATTTAGGAAGTGACTTTTAAGGTCTTTCGCATAAAATCTTCAGTGTGCCTCATTTGCAATTTCCATATATTTTTATGAATTAACGAAGAGAAGATATTTATAGTGTATAAATTATTTTTGATTTGTTTTATAATATGTATTATTCGTCTTCATTTATAATATATATTTAAAGATGCTATTTCAAGAAAGAAGGTGTTCAATATTGTTTATTTTGATTTGACATAATATGAAACTGTGACAAGCTGTTTTTAAAATATGCTTTGCAAAATTTAGATTTTAATACGTTATGAAATTCTACTGTTTAAGTATATAGACTTTTTACCCACTATTGCTAAGTATCACATACTCGTTTTTCTGCACATTGTTCATTTATATTGAAATGAAACTAAGCAGGTATTAATGAAAAATATGTGTCCTGTCATACTGTATCGAGTATATTAATCTATGTAACTGGTATTTACATTTATTCATACTGACATTTATGCGTATTTGATTTGAGTTTCACGTGGAGTATATGCATTTAAATACTTATCTGTCATATTTAATAAGAACATTAATGAAAGAAATATCCATAATCCCTGAAGGGATTTAGTTATGTTGTTGTAATTTCGCTAATAAAATTTATCATAAAATTAAGATTTTCATGCTTGTTTATTTTTAACTGGTTAATTTCTCTACACCTAAGAAAATGTTTAAATTAGAAGTAATGAAAGTGAAAGTATTTAATTATAATTTAATAATATTAACTCTTCCTTTCAGATGGACTTCTCTCTTTTCATTTGCGTTATTAATTTCTAAAAGATCATTCGGATTTCTTCCCATAAAGATTTAAAATATTTGCAGATCATAATTTATGGTAGCAATATATTCTATTCTAATTATACAAGAGAATTTTTCTCGCAGTTTTAATTAGAAAAGGACCAGAAAATTCCTTTTTGCTATGATTTCTTTTCACAGATAGATGACATACTTTTAAATATCTAAATTTGAATTTAATAATGAAATAAACACAAAAACTTTTAGTCTTTACGGCTGCCGTTCATAGTCGAATTTTTTATAAGAACTTTTTGAAAATGTATTAAATGCACATTTTTTAATTAAAATCAGAAGCGATCTCATTTGTGAAAAAAAAACTGTAAATTTTAAATAATAATTACGCATATTATGCATCGCTTTATGAATGATTGCAGAAAAAAGCCAAAGCATGAGCTAAATGATTGTTTAACTTCTGTAATGTAATAACTAGTAAAATTTTAAAATTACTGGAAACTAAGTGAAACATTTGTTTTTCTGACACAATGAAGCAGTTCAAAAACTTATTTAAGCTCTAAATACGCTGCCCGCCAAACGAAGATTCTTCCGTGTAAATATGTAAATGTTGGAGAATATGTAACGGAACAAGTCATGCAGATGCATGTTGGTCACATGACTATCGCGCGAGAAAAAAGAGAAGGAAACGGTGGCGCCACAGCACCTTAAATCTACGAAGCTTCTCTCACAGTTCACTAGATGGCGACACAAAAGTCGCAACCCCAGAAAATGTTTCAGTTTCTATCAATGTACGTGTGTAAGTTAGTTCCATCCACTGGATTGCACTATTTCGACTTTTATGCTTTAATGTTTAAAAAAAAAATACATAGGTAAAGGCCGATCGTCTCTTAACGAAAGCAAGACATAAGCATAGGAGTCAGATGACCGTCGATTACCTGGAAAATGAAGATATTTGCCGCATGTATTGACCAGTCAGATCTCCCAACTTTAACCCTATAGAGCATGTCTGGGATGCTTTTGGGAGGGCAAGTTCATCTCGGTATTCCCCTCCGAGAACTATCTCGAAATTGAAAACTGCGTTGTTGCAGAACTGGGATTGACTGCCATAGACTACAAAATAGGCTCCTGAACTGCCTCCTATTCAGTCTGCCAGAACGCTGTGTGACTGGTTTGGCTGTGAGAGAGGACCATGCCCCATGTCACATTCATTTTCAGTTCGATATTACAGCGTGGGTTTCGAACTACCCTACACTATGAGCTTTGCAAATAATCATGTTTACATAAAGTGAGTTTTGAATGGTGCATATCTTTCTATGTTGTAAATGTATATTCACAGCAGTGTTAAATGAAGTCTGCCCATTAGGGTTTTAGAAATTCTATAAAATGTGTCAAATCTCCTAATTTCGCATATGAGTGTATATGTATTGCCAGATTTGATAAAACAGAGCACACTCGAAAGCTATGGAATGGTAATGATAACAGATGGTAACGAATGCAATGCTGTATTTAACAGCGTAGTTACTGTGCATTTAGTTCGGATTTGATAAAGATCTGAGAGACTAGGGTGCAGCAGAAGAATTATTCTAATTTACATTCACCGTGTGACTGTTTTTACAGCTTTTCTGTCTATTTATATTAATCTATGTAACTGGTATTTACATTCATTCATACTGTGAATTAATACTCAAATTCCAAAATCGAGAATTTGTAGAGACATTAGGTTTATTTCGAAGCAGGACACATGAAAAATGAGCAACGCCTTCGCCGGGAATCGAACCACAGACCTCTCGGTTACGCGTCGAGCATGCAGACCACTACACCACGAAGGCATGCGAAGAAGGCGGGAGAAATACCTTATAAATTTTTGTCTGTTTGCTGCCCTGATCGGTACAGTATTAGAGTTGCTGGTACAAATCACAGAAAATGCATGGATACCCGTAAACATGTAGTGTTTGTGCAGCATGGAGGCACTCACAATCCTGGCAAGCTAGAAGTCGTCTCGAATGTGTTCATGGTAGAGGAATAGTGGTAGGAGAGACCTGGATTCGTTTCTTTTGGTGTTTTCCATCAAAACTGGGATGGAGTTAGTGCGGTAGAAGTATATCTGTGCAACCAATGGTGAAATTCTGGTATCTCGCATACCATTCCTTTCCTATCATTTTTTTCTTTGTTTTCTGGCTGATATGAAAAGTAGCAGAATATATTAAAGATATTTTTAAATTGTTTATTCTTTCATTGTTAAAGTTATATTTTGCCTTAAAATATTACAAATAATAAGCAACTAATAATATTTTTCCTTCTTTGTCTTTCTTACTAAAAATACCTCTGTTGCTACTTCCTTTGTGAACAGAAAATGTATAAAATAGGCGTTTTGTAAAGAAAAGTAGAGTTAATTTTGCGATTACTTCCATACAAGAGCGGTCATAAGATTATGTATATATCACACATCAAAGTATTGCCAATTCCAGCACCATTACTAAAAATTATAAAATGAAAATCATGTTAAAAACAAGAATTCAGGAACCTGAATTCGTGCAGATCAGAGTTAAGTTCAAGATTTCTGCATATTTAAATAAAGAATCACTGCGTATTTAATTATTTTATATTTTATGCTAAGGAAAGTAGAGCTGTTGTATTTATGTACTATCAATATTCATGTTCTGATTAGTTCTATTTTATTAAAATATTGATATATAGATGTAAGCAGCTGTTGCATGATTTTAAATGTCAGTTGATCCGCATAATAAGACGAGAGGTATGATTTTGAGATAAAAATTTAGCAAAAACCTGAAAGCTCATCTGTAAGTCGAGTTCAGTTTGGATTTCAAATATAGTTACATATTATCTATTTTAGATAGAAGCATTAGACGAATTGAAGATAAGTATAAATCTTCATCCATTCGAAAAAATGGGTTACAGCACTGCAGGGTAAAAGAGAATTGTTTAGCGCCAACAATTGTTCTTTCTCAGTTCTTCCAACTTTAAAGCATGTGGCCGTTTTGACCACAAAGTGAGAAAATTTTACTTTCGTTCTTAACTGTGATAAAAATTCTCAAGCAATCACAAAAGAACTTCCCCCTCAGCTGTGCTTTTGCTTTGCTCCAGAAGAATTCTTCATTTTTAGTTCAAAGGGGCTTAGTCCCCGAAGGACTATTGTTTTCGTTTTGCGATTTTGAGTTGGAAATATTAAAAGTCTGAATCACTTTTCAAATTGTTGCCACTAAATATTAGAGCCCTGTATTATATTTAAAGAAATTAAATATTGAAGAATCTGCATAAATGTATGCATATTTCTCTAAGTGTGATAAAACAACGGCACCTAGAGCCGCCCAGTTTTGAATAACGTACGTTCCACCCGAATATGCGCATCTGGAAGCCCGAATTTGGAATTCATTTTATTCTCTATTTTATGAATTTTTGATGAACAAACTCAAAAATTTAAAAGCAAGCAATGGCAACACTCTACGGGGGAAAAAACCTTTTTATCTCCAGCGCGCGGAACTGTGTATCGGAAATTTTAAAGATATGCTCATTTAAAATATTTTGCGATATTGCTGTTGAACTGAATTTTATGGCTTAAGTGCGAAGAATATAATATTTATAAAGGTAACACACAAAACGTTAAAAAAACGCCCCTTTGGACGTTATTTAAACTCTGAAACATTTCATAATTTTTTTTTTTTTTTTTTTTTTTTTTTTTTTTTTTT
>KK115518.1:101231-127867 GCA_000611955.2 Stegodyphus mimosarum
TTAAAAGGCAGGAGTTAACGAGGGGAAAGATAGAGCCTTGGATTTATCGCCGTAAGGCTGTGCGCGAAAAGATTTCCTCTGTCTGCTGAAAGTTCGCCTTCATAGGCAATTTGCAATTACCAGTGTTTGCTAGTGAAAATTCGCATTATTGCATTTCACTAAGAGTTAAGCTTCCCTCGCCGTCCTATTTAGAATTAAGTTAGGTATTGAATTTGTTAACACACTTTAGTTTAATATTATTTTAGTTCAGCCCAAGTAGTGGCTTACTCTCGATTTGAAGAGTTGTAAATAGTTGAATTAAAGGGTCACTTTTAAACCCTCCTTTCTGACTTTGTAGTTCTTCAACACTAAAGGACATAGCCTAGATCTGCTCACTGTCCTCCACATAAGGTTTCACAGTATATGCTCACGAAGAAAATCAAGAGATTGAAGGAGAAACCTTATAACCCTATATAAGTGGTTACTTATTCAGTTCGAATAACTAAGACTTGAGTTGAGACTTGAGCACCTTCTCTTCATTTGTTTTGATGAGATCATTGCATCTACGCTACGTGGCAAAATGTGCCTCCGTATTCTTCTATGTTTTGAATACGTGGTATACATTGTTCAAACGTTTGAACGTGTTGAACGTTTTTTGTGTAGAAGAAGAAGAAGTTAACTAATATGCTCAATTTGTAGTCAAACCAGTTTGTATGTTATATTATGTAGACGCGAAGGTGCTACCTAATATTTACCCTAAGTAAGTAGGTATTAGCCGTACACAAACTAGAAAACCAATAACATTCCATCAACATTCTTCAAGTCGTGATGAAATTATGACTCTAGACAACACTACAAATTCCGCCATCACTGGCGGCATCAACAGCACTCCTACCTTTCAGCGCTAAATTAGCTCAAGTAAAATGCATTACATTGCATGATACACACTGCGATGCACACAGTTGTACAGGTGCATGTTTCAAGATGTTAGCTATTGTAGTAGGTACAGGCATCATGTTTCAGGCCATTATATATTGCAGTAGATACAGGTGTGATATTCTCACGATACAAATCATTTTTGCAAACATGATTTGTTTACGTCAGTGTTTACTATTAGAATTAAATTAGAACTATAAAATTGTTTACAAAGCTTACATTGAAATATTGTTGTATAGTTGTGCTGATACTTTACGAATTCAATTTTGACGATTCATTATGTGCTCTTACGTATGTTTTTGCGATAATTGATTTGCAGAAATTACATTATATCTAGCAGTACATTGTTATCCACATGTAACGATAGATCATGATATTATATATTGTAGTGGCTAGACGCAACCTGTTTCTAGTTTTTAGATCATGTTTACAATTATGACTTGCTTACATCAATATTTACAATCAGCAGTCAAAATTAACGAAGAATATAAGATAATAATAAAAAGGACATAAATAAATAAGTTTGAAAAAAGAAAAAAATAGCTTCATCTGCATACTTATGCGTATTACGTTCTCTTAAATCAACTTATTTTTGTCAGTTCATTGTACGAAATTTCGTGTATTTTTACAATAATTAGTTTACGATAATTACATTTCATGGTACATTACACTGTTAATACTTAACCAACTCAATTTTGACAATTTATTATATGTGTTCTCTTTTGAGATGATGTTACCTTTATGTTACATAGAATTGAAGGGCCATCTATTATTTAGCCTAAGTAAATAAGTCTTAGCCCCTTACCCTACTTGTGACTTTCTTATGTTATGCCCCATATGGTTTGCGGTGCTTATTCCTTTCCTGTAAAGGTACACCCGCGTACATTATATCTGTTTATAGTCAGACTGTACATATTTTGGTAATGCGAAAGATAATTGGAATATGAAGGTTTTCCGCACTAACACATTCCAGTAATCTTTTCCATTGCGTATAAGTACATTATATAAATAATTTACATACCTTGCATGATCAACTGCTCGCTTTTAACAAAAATTATTCAATGGATTAGTGTAATCAGTTTGTTACGTTTTTTAATTAATTAAATAACATTAACTTTTTATAGTGGGATCCCAAAATAATCGGATGAGATGGCCCACTAACCATCCGGATAATCAAACTATCCGGATAACTAAATGTTTTTCACTAAATCACTATGTGTATGATATTGTATTACAAATCAAAAACTTAATTACAGCATTATGATATTAAAGATAAAATTGACGAATTACGTACAGAGATGGAAGAATTTTTGAGCAAATTCTTCACTCAGCCACTATTATAAAAACATAAAGTGTCTTTCAAAACAAGTGTTATTCTATTTTAGTATTTTTTGCACCTCTTTCTCTCGTTTACGATTATTTTTATAAACCATGGAAATCAGATAGTGTTTATGAGCTCAGAAGAATAAAACCATACTACTTAGTAACATTTTAATACTTATCAGCAGAGCACGCGTTTTATGAAATATGCATTTTTGAATGCTTTTATGTAAAAATTTTTATTTCCGTGGTGTAGTTTCATTGTCATTTATTAATATCAGTTATTTGCGAATATCTAGTAAAATATACGATTATTATATTCCTCAAATATCTTCTTTGAAATTTAAGAGTACAAATTACAATCTGGATAATTATAAAGATGTAGGTAGACAGAAGCGATAATTTCTTGTTGAATAACAATATTCAACACAACAATAAGTTATGAGTGAAATTAAAATTGGCATATAAATGATTATTCTTTTTTTTCACATCAAAATCGCAAATAACAAACAATAAACGCAAAGAGATTTTATAAAAGTTGATAACTATATTTAATTTCCGTGCAAGATAGGTTCAAAGAAAGGTTTTTAACTTTTTGGTCAAGGAACTATAAACAATTTGCGAAAGAGAAACAGGATTCCTGTTAAAGTCCCTGAACAAATTACTCTTATTTCCAGACAAGGCTGCTTAATAAAGGTTATAAACCTCAGAATCATGGCTTTAAGGCAGAAGAAAGACGAAAAAACTAGTTTCACTCCAAGGTTAGAAATTAAAAACTGGGTTTATTTCAGTCTTTTTAAAGTAGTGTGGTTCGTGTTTCACAGATAAAATGTTCTTAAATCAGTTTTCAAGACACAGTGTTTTGCAATTTTCCTTTATGGAATGTAACGTTTAGGTGAAATCGAAAGGAACTGAAATAAGTTAACTATAAAATAAGTATTTTTTTAAATAAAAAATTAAAAAAAATATTTGAAATCAAAATTATTTTGGGAATTTAATCTAAATGAAAAAGGCACAAAAGAAAATCCTAATTCTGAATTTAAATTGATAAAAATATTAGCTTAATTGAAAAATATATACCTATGTATTTTTCGACAGACAAGAACATTTCTGCAGTACTTTAGTCCTTTGTATCATAATTTTGCTTTTTAACTAGAAATATCTAGCGCAGATCTCATCGCGTCGTTCTCGTTATTACATGTCTACGCTTCTTTGAAAACGTTACATTCTTAGATTTGTTGGTTCTCTCATTTTTTATTACTTCAAAATGTGATTCAACTCCTCGTGTGATGTACAAACTAGACCTATGCCTCGGTTTGATGAATCAATTCGAAATATATATATTATATTCTCTTTTGTGACATTCATTAAAAAATATTATTCTGTAAGAATGGTTTGGTAAGTCTAGCGATGATATTATTGAAAACGCTTTCAATACGAGAGAGCCCTCGAACTATTTGCAATGAGAATATTTGCTAGAAGCACCTATCTGCAATGAGAATAACCTGAAGGAAAAATATTCAGCCTTTTGTTAGCAAATTTTCATAATTATTGTTAAAATTTCTACCCCTGTTTTGAATCTCATACGATAGGTTACATTCACAGGATTGACACTGTATAGAATTGACACTTTGACTAAGCATAGCATCCACATCGGCAATTGCCGGTATACAATCCATAAGACAAATTTTTTTAGAATGACATAGTAATAAATAGGATGGTTAATTTACGTTTGTCATCTTTACTGAATTGTCACAGGCATGCAATCAATATTCCCTAGATTCACCATCAATATAATATAGAACCGATGCAAATATACGACAGACAATGCTTAGAAACAACTTCGCTGCCACTGATATTTCATATGATCGACACTGTGTAGATTCCAGAATAAAATTAGCAAACAGTATTTAATATTGTTAATGTAACTCTTTTGATTTCTTTATGTAGCTCAATTTCTTGCTTGCTAATCAAGAGCTGAACTCAATCAAATAAGAGGTAAAAAAAGCAAATTACTGGAATTATACCTCCTAGATTAATGAAGCCAACAAGTAAAATCCTTAATCATGTAGTCACACACGGGCACAGACATGTAAAATAAATATTTATCAAAAGTGTAGAGTGGGCCCAAATAAACAGATTTTGTTAGAATATGTGTATCAAAATAGCTCATTGAACAAGGTTTACGGTAAAACCGGTATGCAGGCACAAGCTTTCTGCTGGCATAAAGTTTTTTCTTTGTGCAGATTACGAGCGGTATGTACCACAACACGAACGAAGAGATAGTCGGATTTGCTTTTCATCTATGGGCTGCTGGCGGAAACGGAGCAGTTGCTCAAATGAAGCATTCGTGAATCGTTTTCAGTGTTGTTGTTGTCCTGCCCATGTATTTAATACAAGAATGGCTGCCAGAGCCTCAAGGAGGTAAGACTTCTGTTTCCACCGAAATTTTAACAGAGAGCACCCCGGAGGGGGTATGAGGGTCTCCCACCTCTCTCCCTTACCACCAAACCACACGAGAGGACTTTCAACGCGCCAAATACTTAGAGTGCCCCCATGCCTCAAAGACAATATACATTTACAAACATCCACGCCTTCTCCGAAATTCGAACACGGAACCTTTCGTATTGCAGTAGGCTCGTCTAACCACTATATCGTCTGGGCGGCATCCTTCTAAATATCTGCATCGAATTATTGTATGCCTCACATTAAAATGCATGTCGACGAACAGCACAGAGAAAGAATATAATTAACAGCGGTAAAGAAACAAAGAGATAAGAGCTTGAATTGTTATTATTATACCGCTTGCATGGTATCAACAGTAGTGCAAGTTTGACATAAGCACAGAAGAATACACAACGACACATGACGGAAATCTGTTTGAACTGCAGTGTCGATCGTACGCTAGCAGGGAGACTATAAATCCTGTTCTATAGCGTACCTTGCTAGACTTCGTAATAAAGATATTTCATCAGAAAACTAGAACTCCGTGACTTAATTTTCCTTTTTATGTACAGGGTGTCCAAAAAGTTCGTTAACAATTGAAAATTCAATAATTTACGGAATAGTGTAGTTAGAGAGGTAAAAATTGGCACGCATGCTTGAAATAGCATGGGTTTATTGAAAGCCAAAACAAATGCAAAAAAGGACCAACATATGGCTCTAGGCAGCAAACTCTCTGTGACACCGCATGAGAATCATTTCTTGTACGACACCGTATAAGAAATGAGCTGTAATGAGAGAGAGAAACAGTCCCTTCATGACTTTGTAATTTTCTATCCTCGCCCCCGTGTGTTGGTCAGGGTGTGATGTAGATTTATCACATCAGTAGTGATGGGACCATTTTTCTTCGAAGAAATGCGTGGTTCTGCTATTCAGAGTGTCAGTGTGACGAATGCGAGATACGCTGATATATATATTACAGAATCGCACCATCCCTAGTTTGGTTGATAAACACCTGTTGGAAGTTATCGCTTTTATGCAGGATAGCGCTCCACTCTATATTGCTACACGTGTGAAAGATGTCTTGCAAGCATGGTTTGCTGAGCTGCCCCTTCCGTCATGCTTGGCCTCTCAGGGCTCCAGATTTCAATCCCTGTGATTATTGGTTGTGGGGTTACCTGAAATCGCAAGTCTATCGCGATCGTCCGACATCACCAGTGATGCTAAAAGAAAATATCCGACTGCAGTTTCTCACAATACCTACAGATATGCTTTCTGAAAATGGGGAATGATTAAATAAATAATGCTCTTCATATAGAATTTTATTCTGGACTAAAAACGAAAAGTGACATATGCGCAAACAATAGATCGAAGTTCTTGCGCATAAGTGAACGGAACAGGAATGGCTACTGTGCTGTATGAATCAACCTTCATTGAAGCAAAACAGCAGAAAAAATAATTTTGCATCAATTTATAAGCAAAAAAAAATCTATTTTCCCCATATAACTGAACATTTTCCATTTGTATAAAACTTTGAAAAAAGACAAAAATATGTAGGAAAATATCATTTATAAGTATTATTATAATTTATTAAATTATGAATACAAAATATCGCTGCTGATTTTTGTTTTTGATGTAAATAATGCTGAGTAAGCAAACGAGTTAGTGTAAAAACCGGCCGAGTTACAGAACATAAAAGGAATGAAAATAAATGTATAAAAATCTGCGATAGAAAAAATATGAAAATATTATTTAAAAATATATGTTGACTTTATTATCCTTTCTGTTATCTGATAAGCAATATACAGTTAAATTGCGAAAGATTACATGGAAGATTTTATGCCATGAATTTTGTTTCGAGTATGATTAAGTGAAGAAAACAATGACATATGAAAGATTAGTAATATGAAAAATTCTGCGGTCGTAAGAAACTCATAATATAATTTCTTTTTCTTAACAAACTGCAAGAAGATATTAAAAATAAAATGTGAAATTCTAACGAACGCATCAATGCTTTTAAAAAAATATTTAATCTTGTAATAATATAATATCAGTTTTAATTATTTTTTACTGATGTGAATAAATATCTTAAAATAAAATATTTCGTAAGCATCAACGGTACCTTCAAATTTTAATGGCTATGATTTAAAATTTAAGTCTTTATAGCTGAAAAAGTACTAAATAATTACTAAAATGGTAAAGAACAGTTAACTCTGGTCGTTAACAAATGAATCTTTGTCTGATGTATACACTTACTAGTCATAACTCACTAGTTAAAATTTAAATAAATTATTTTTTCTCCTTTAAAATATGTTATGATGCATGATATCACTATAAACAGTATATTTTTCAGTAGTTTATTAGTACGTTTTAAAATACTAAACAATGTCTGAGTTAAAATAACACGCCAAATGACGATTACGTTTCGTAGGTTTAGGTATAGAGCCTTCAAAACTAGTCCTGCAAATTTATAAATGTTACGCTTATCCTTGTTGCCTTAACATCTTCAATAAATAAATATTATGCTATACACTGATTATGGAAATCCAAACAACACTGTTTTTGACATATTTTGAATTCAAATATTATCGAAATTTAAATGAGCTGATTTTTGAATAACGCAGGTTTAAATCTTGCAAATATCTGCTGATATGGTAATTATGGTATGGAATTAAGTAAGTGTGTTACCGGCTAAGTTTGAAATCCGGCATTCTATAGAATGCCTAGGCATTGTATATAATGCCTAAAACTAGCCGGCAATATATGAAACGATTCATATTTCGCACATTTCCAAGGCATTCTATAGAATGTCAAATGACCAACCGGCAAAGTATTAAACATATTTCCGATTCATTTCGAAGAACCAAAACTATTTACCAGAAGTTAATGAATGATGTGAAAAAGCCAAAATGACTACTAAGAAGGAACTGCGGGGCTACTGGCTGCTGAATCCCTAAGATGCGTTGTGTGTGGAAAAGAAAAGTACATTCATTTATCCTATTAAAGAAAGCGTCAATACCATACAGTATTATGTCACGGATGCTGAGTTATTTCCGGTACTTCATTCACTGTAAAAAAATCGTGTAACACCAGCGTGCCTGGGCAAAAAACACTACCCCATGTAGATCAGTTAAGTAATTGCGAATAATGTCAAGTGTATAACTTGAGAACCAGATCATAATGTATGCCATGTCTTGCTATGAACAAGATGGACTAATTGTGTCTAATATATTGTAGCGTGTCGACAATAAAAAAAATTTCAAAGACACTTACTACTAAGCATATAAACAGATACAAGTGTGAGTCTCATGGTGAAGTAGGTGAGATTTAAAGGGTTAAGTTACTAATTAAATTACATTCTGTTTGCTATAATAAAAGCTAAATTCTATTAAAGCAGAGGAGCACATATCACAGTTAGTCAAAATAATTAATGAGTATGGCCACAGGCCGTTTAGTATTGGTTACATCATGTATATCATAATCATAGAGTCGCATAACTGGGTTGTTAATATTAGGTAGCTTATCATAAAATTTCCGGACTAGCCGGCAATAGAAGAAATTAAGCTTTTCAATTCGTAATTCTTCATGTATTTTTTGATTCCGAACATACCATAGCGAGTTGGTGATTAGCCTTAACACACTATTTTGTGCAGATTGTAACTTTTTCCTTGAAGATTTACAAGAGCATGCCAGACTGGGCAAGCACAACACAATATGGGGCGCATAACGGTTTTGTACATGAGCAGCTTATTGTCTATTGAAAGTAAACTGTTTCAAGAAATTAAGGCGTGAAGTGTAACTTTACTAACTCGAAACTTTCTGATGATAGATGTAACGTGTGGGGCCCATGTAAAGTTTTTACTGACGATCACCCCAAGATAAAGGACTTGCTTGGCCCATTGGATTTCCTCTCCGTAAAGCTGTAGTTTGCTGGGGAACTTAATCTTTTTAGTGAATAGGATTGCCTGTGTTTTGTCAACATTTACTTTCATTTTCCATTTTTTTAGCCAAGACTCGAGCATGCTAATATATACTTGTAACTGTTGTATAGCTGGGCGAAGAAATGTGCTTTGTGTGAGGATTGCAGTGCCATCAGCATATTGTTTGGGTGTAGTAAGAGTGTCGTTCACATATATGTTAAAAAGAGTGAGTCCAAGCAGACTCCCCTGCGAGAAAGGGTCTACGTGTGGAGAGTGTATTCGAAACATGAACGACAAAGTGTCTACCTGTTAAGTAGGATTTAATTATGTTTGTGATGTAACCTGGGAAGCTCGGGTGTTGTAGTTTGTATATGAGTGCATCTAGCCATACACGATCGAAAGCCTTTGCTATATCGAGAAACAGTCCTCCAGTGACCTTATGATGCTGCATTGCTTCGCTGATGAACTCTACTACACGGTAAAGCTGACTGACTGTCGAATGTTTGCTCCTGAATCCAAACTGGTATGGAATTGTAATATCATTTTGTTCCAGATGTTCACTAATGCGTTGAAGTACAACAGCTTCTGTGATCTTGCTGAGCGAAGACAATAGGCGTATTGGGTGGTACGACTCGGGCATACTTGCAGGCTTCTGTGGTTTTGAAACGGGAGGGATTTTGGCCAACTTCCAACTAGCAGGAAAGTGCTGCCACTGAAGTATGAGATTTATTATTTTGGCGCAGTAGAGTATGACTTTGACCGGAAACTTCTTTATCATTCTGTTGTTTATGGAATCATGGCCAAGACTCTTATTATTCTTCAGTTTTTTTATGTAAGCACAGACTTCCGATGGCATGACTGAGATCGTGTTGTCTGTTTATGGGCTTGTTATGCAGTTGTTGTGAAAGTCAGAAATTAACTGCTCTTTTGTTGGGTCGTGAATGTTGTTTGTGCGAAACTGAGATTCCAGATGCTGTGCTAAAAGTTCTGCCTTCTCAATTTCAGTGTAATGTATCCTCTGGGGGCCTTTAAGGGGCGGAATGTTACTGCAGCATTTCTTATGCCTTTTCACTGCTTTCCATATACAGCTGTCATCTCTGGATAGGGACTCAAGGTAGCTCGTCCAGCGAAGTTGTGCACAATAGTTAGTACGAGCCTTGACCGCATCACACAGTCTATTGAAGATGATCTTCTCCTGTCTATTTGTTGTCCTCTGAAACTGCCTCCTGGCAGCATTTCGCTGTTTAATTAGTTGATATAATTCTCGTGATCTAACAGGTTTTGATTGCTTTAGCTCAATCTGGGCTTTTTTCTGAGCCTCTTGCACTGTGCTAGTAAATTCCTCGACTAAACTATCAATGCCATTCCCCGTGTGTAAAGTTGGTATAGAGTACTGAGTGTTGTTCAGAGCTTTGGCGAAGATTTGCCAGTCAGTTTTAAAGGCTCTTTTGACTGCTGCGGTATAGCTACTGATGTCCAGAATTATTCGAACAGGATTGGGATCCGATGATAGTTCGTCCAACATAGAAGCATTCAACGGAACGTTGGTGTTTCTGAGAAGGAAGAAATCAAGAATGCCCGAGGAACCAGCAGTATACAGTGATGGGGTTTTTGTAGCTGCTATTTGAAAAGGGACCGTGTGGGCCAAATTGAATATTACACTGCCATTTGTGTTAGAATTATAGCAGTTCCATGCGTGGCGTCTAGCGTTTAGGTCTCCACCTATGATAATGTGTGTACCAAGTGTGAGTAGCGCATTGAGATCTGATTCAACAACTGCATATTGTTTCGATGGTGGTATATAAGTGGAGACAAAAATGAAATGTTGTGCCAGTATCTGTTGTGATGGAAATAGCTGTGGCCTCAATGGCTGAAAGCTGTGGAGTTGTTACTTGATAGTGGGGAATACAGCGTTTAATGAGGAGAGCCGTTCCTCCTCCTCTCTGTCTGTTCGCAATTTTATCCCTGTTAGATCTGAACACAGAATAATTGGCAATCAAAATTGGTGTACCAGTACTTCATGAAAACTCCTTTTAGCAATATAATGGACGGCGTGATGGAATGTTGAAAGAACTTACAACCAAATACAAAAACGTTACAGGTAATAATATTGAACTGTACAACCACCTTTGTGAGCACTGCCAGAAAAAACAAGAAGGTATTAAAAAGAGCATTTGTTGTGAAACTTAAGATATTTTTTAATGTAATTTCCGTTGTCAGGTAGATTTTATTGATTCCCAATCTCAGCCAGATAGAAAATACAAATTTATTATGTTGTATCAAAATTATCTCACTTTTTTACATATTTCGAATAACAGTTTTTTAATGCTACTCTTTCATTAACTTTTCAAAATAACATTTGTAGTTTTGAGGAATGAACGTCTTTTAGAAAATAGCCTTACCATAACCTTTTTCCATACTTTGCCTAAACAGCATTTGTCATTCTATAGGATGTCTACGTATTATATATAATGCCTAGGGAAAGTATGTAATAATTCTCATATTTCACACTTTGCCGAAAAATGTCCGGCATCCTACAGAACACGTCTGAAGATTTTCAAGAGATAGAATAGCAAGCGAAACCATGAAATCTACAAAGAATGCGTACAATGTATGTAAATACATATATTATTATTATTTTAGATTATACGCATATTACATGCAAGGTATGTATTTCATACATACATATATTATATACAATGTATCTAAATACATATATTATCATTTACTTAGGGATACTGTCATTTAATATTTTAACATATGATGAAATATGATTATAATGAGTTACAACCTGCCAGTTTGCACCAACGGATTTCACGTGCCCATCACATCGCTGTATATAAGTTGGTAGTGTTTATTGGCACAAGCTGGTAGTGCATTAATTCAATAAGTATTCAGGAAATGTCCTTAAGGATTCTAAAAGAACACTCAGGTCAAGATCGTAAGTACCAATAATTGATTCTAACGAATGATTTTGCTTTATTATAGTATTTTAACATAATTTTGATATACATACTATTCTAACAAATGATAGTGCATGGACAAAAGTTCCGCATGCTTCTGAAGAAAGTGTTAATTTCATCAATGATGGCAGCAATTGACTTTTCCCTCTGAAAATATATTTTCCTCTGTAAAGTTATGCTGTTAATAAACGGCATTTCACGCAGTGAGATGAAATACTTTTTGAGTGCATAAAGCATATAGATGTATATTTTTGTGATTTCCCATTCTACATAACTGTTTACATTCCATTTTTCTCATTTCATTCACTTAAATAGATCGAAAGTAAACCAATAAAATAAGATTAAAATTTAGCTTTGACCCGCAACAAGCCTTAGGCTAGATTTCCAAGGCGAACCAGATGGCTTCATCGCATGCAGTGTTTGGATCAACTTGGAGCAGAGTTATTTTATTAGAGAGATGCCATATGAAGGACAAAATTTCAAGTCTGAAACAATGGCCACTATGATATCCAAGAAAGCTATTTGCGTCGCCTAATGTTACTTGGCATAGAATACTAATAAGGAATTTTCTGGGATAGAAATGAAACTGCTGCACTTTCAGACAAATGACTGAAACGTTTGTTGCTAGCAAGAAGAGAAATCTTTGTATTAGGTGAAAATTTATTACAAACGATAGTCTGCGACTGCTGCCAGTATGAAATAATAAACTCAGCAGTTAGTTAATAAACTTATTTGTTGAGTGGTAGATGAATAGTAATGCAGTAAATTGAATCTTCTATGTTAATTAATAGTCATGTGACAAAAAAGAAGGAAATGGGAATCATAAAGAGATTTTTTTAAAAATTAAATATGAACAAGAATGAAGCTGAAAATATCGTTATTAATATTTAAGATCTCATTCTGTACTTCTGCTTCCTAGGATATATTTGGGTTCGTGTTTCAGAAAGATCACAAAGGATTAAATAAAAACTGTCCCAAAAAAGATATTTAAAACAATGCATTTAAATCTATAATTTAGTAGACTTACAACTTGAGTGAATGTGCAAGTAAATGATATGATACATTACAAAAATATTTAAAATTATGTCTTAACTATGGCAATAGGTAACTGCACATTGAGTCATTGTTCACTTAACTCTCTGCTTACTAGCAGTAGTTTAAACTTTGCTTACCCAAAATATAGTGTGCTGAAACAAACTAAACTCAACTCGCTGTGAAATGGCTGCGTCATTGTATGAGGTATATCTCCCACATTCTTAGCGTGCCTTCGTGGTGTAGTGGTCAGCACACTGAGCCGGTATTTCAGAGGTCCGTGGTTCGATTCTCGGCGAAGGCGATGCATATTTTTCATGTCTCCTGCTACTAAATAACCTAATGTCTCTACAATTGTTTGAGAAATACCGCTATCAAATAAAATGAGCATATCTGTTAAATCCTGCTCCTGATTTCCTTCTACTTAAAATGCTTCTAAAACTGTTTCAAGCTTGATTCTTAAATACCTGATTGATTTGCATTTTTTAAGATACTCTGTCAAGATGTGAAAAGAAAGAAATTAAAAAAGGTGAAGTAACATAAAAGTAAAAAAATTTAAATTAAAATTTTATAAAATAGGCTATTAATGTTAGCGAAAGGAAACGTAAGACATTTCGAAATAGATATAGCGAAGAAAATGAATCACTTTTAATGAAATATGCTTATTTTAATTCTTTATCGGGAGAACCATATAATAAGTAGCTTTCCTAAATTTTCTCAGTGGGAAAGATGTTTCTTAATTTGTGAATATTGGAAATATTATCCACCAAGACTATTTTACTGTCAGGGAATTTAATACCTAGACGATAATATTGCGCTTTAATGCAGATAATACTGCACTTTGATGCGGATAGGCACATCATTCTCAATCGGGAAGAAACTGATATCCCACTCATTTTATACTTCACAGTCAAGTTTTGTATTGTTTAATTTAATGGATATTGTTCAAATACTGTAAATAAAAATATAGTGAAGTTCATAGCGTTATCTTTCCAAAACTATCACCTCTGAAAGTAATCAGTGTTTCGGGAAACAGTTAAATAACGGCCTTGTTCTTCGCCGATAATCAATTTCTGTAGGATGACTATCTTCACAAAACATCAAACTCATCTTAAGAAAGTTTCAATTTTTTATGAAAGACTAAAAAATTAAAATAAAATAAAAAATAAAAAATGAAGCAAAATCAAAAAAAATTTAATTAAAAATTTTAAAATATTAAAAAATGAAATAAAAATAAAAATAAATTAAAATAAAATAAAAAAGCAAATGCTTGGGCAAATGAGGCTATACAGAGTACATAGTAAGCTACCCATGACCAGTCACTAGTTGCTTTAAACAATGCCTTATATAAGTGCTAGGCATCTATGGGAGCTTTTAGATTTGTTGACGACAATTTCTTGAGAATGACAATGCTTGCAATTGATGATATAGGACTGGAGTTTCGGTTTTGCCATATGACTGTTTAAACAGTGCACTGTGACTGACAGAATTTTAGCAGAACTTGTTACAGAAATGTCAAATTTAAAAGACTGGATAAACATAACCAATGTCGGGGTGTAATATTACATCTTCAAGAAAATATATATTAATCTTAAAGTAACATTCAAAATATTATGTCTCTAAGTAGCATTTAAATTTAATTGAGGTCTCAGGAAACATCAGAGCGAGGATTGTGAAATGTCACCTTTATTATTTGAGCTTTAGAAGCCAGTAATCAACCAGACAACGTCTGAAAAATGCTCCATACAAAGATATCTTGACTCGTCAACTCGGCATTAGCCAGTGAATGACCAGAAAGTTGCAAGCTGTCTAACCAGTAGTAGTTTCAGGCGCGTTTGGAAAGAAAAAAGGATCTGTGTGAGGAAAAATCTCCTCAAACCCACGGATCTCCCGAGTTATCTGGAGTCTGTACAGCTTGTAATGGCTCGTAATGGTATAAAATACGCTTAGCCTATATTCAAGAAACCCGTTGTACGTCTATAAACATCTCTGAGAGACGACCATTATGTGCACAGCTTTTCTGATGAATTACATCCACGCATGACGTGTGTTCATTCTGTTAGGTTTCGGCTTTTTTAACGGGGCAAGTACTGCCACACACAACTGGAGATGTCAAATTGTGATCGGAAACATATTCATCTGAATTTGAAGTCTTACCATGAGTCATTAGTTCTCAAGTTTGTCAAGCACATCTAAGATACCATTGCGATGCATAGAAATTCTAGATTTCCAATTGCAATAAAATTATGGACCGATTTTGCAGTAAGCTTAATATTCATACCTTACAGTATACTCTGTGTACTGTAAAATGTTACTTATCTTCCTGTAGCTTTAAGTTCTGGTGAAAAACCTATTAAGTAGCTATTAGATGTATACCTTTTTCTTTTTTCTTTTGGGGGCGGAAGAAGGAGGAGGGGAATTTTAAAATCTAAATCTTCTTTGTTTAAGAGAATCGTATACTGTTTTGCTGTTCTAGTTATCAAATAAGAAAGGAAATATTTATCTTTCAGAAATGTAAAATTGGAAGGAAGATTATATAGAAATGAGTGGCCCATGAAATGATGAAATAAAACTAAACATTTTAGGATCGCTTTGCAGCAGTAAAAATAAACATAGAGTCTGATAAAGCTTCGTAGAGAAATAGAAAAATGACTCGTAAAATGTGCAAAATTTTAATGAACGCCGTAGTTTAATGAAATACGTCCAGTTTGAAAATTCCTACTTTCGAACTCTGAATTGTAAAGATTACTTGTTTGGGCTAAAGACCTCACAATGCTGGACTATTATTCTTGCGGATCACTACAAACACAACCCATATGCGCCACCATTACCAGCCACAGCAATTAAGCTATGTTTCAGAGATAGCATCGTCGCAATTAGTGTTACGTAAGAAAAGCATTGTGGGCAAATTGCATAAATTTCTGTGTACACTGTACACCCAATTTCGAAATAATTTATGCTATTATTTCGAAATAATTTATGGTTTGAAGAACGCTATAAGACTATGAAAGAGCTATGGTAATAACGAGAATAATACTGAAAATCATAAAAATCTCTAATTTGTTTTAGTACATTTAGTATAGATCGAGATAATTTTAGATCAGCAGAACAACTGTATAAGATAAGGCTCTGGATGATTAACAAAAACATTGTCGTCTGATAAGAATTTGGTTTTAAATAACTCACTTGCAAAATTATTAGAAAGAATTATATCGAATGCTCTTTGTTTAATCGATAATCAAAATCTCTCAGCCATTCCTATATATTCTGGACTTGCGTGCACATCGCACACCCAATTTCAAAATAATTTAAGCAATTTGTTTGAAGAACGCCGATGAATATAACACTATAAAAGGACTATGGTAATAATGAAAATAATACTGAAAAACATAAAAATCTCTAATCAGTTTTGGTACATTTTAGATAGATCTAGATAGTTTTAGATCAGAAACATAATTGTACCTTAGAAACAATATAATGCTCTGGAAGGTTAATTTTAGAAAAATGAAATTTCACATGATTACAAACCAAGTGGAAGCAACTGTAAAAGATAATTAATTAAATTCAATTTTAACAGTTTAGAGTTAATCATATTTCATGGAAAACGTCTTCGGAGCATAGTTAGTTTTTTTAATATAATATGCTTTCTTCAGTTTTTTTTTTTTTGATATACAGTTGACGCCCTAAAATCACTAGAGTTTTGATACTATTACGGCAGAGTTTATAATTTTAATCATAGGGATAATTGTTGTTTTTACTTCCTTTAGTGAATTTGGGACTTTTTTATAATTTTTGCTCAATGACAGCCATTGAATACAATTTACGGTTAATTTTTCGTTAGCTAGTCCAAATATTCTTTCACCGAATGTTATTTTTATCCGAGTAAAAATATCTTTGGGGACGAGCTAAATTCCAATAATAGTGGTTCGTGTAGTGATGACAAGCTTTGGATAGATACTCTCCTTCTGAAAATTGCTAATAATTATAACAAGGGACATTATATTGCAGTGCTTTAGAAAAAATCTCACAACATGTGTAGTATTTTAGTAATAAAAGGTGCTATAATATAGAAGTGTGAATTATCTGTCAAACAATGCTTTCATTTCTGTTGGTAAGCATAAGCATTTAATTAAAAGTGAATGTCATCACTAAACCGGATATTATTCTCTCTAATTTCTCCATTTAACATAATTCCTCTTTTAATTTTGTCTAAACTAACTTGCTTTTTGTTTTTTTACACTCTCTAGTAGACGGGAAAAGGTGTAAGGTGTAAGGAATGAGGCCTATAGGTTTCATCAATTTCTTTTTTTTTTCTTTTCTTTCTTTCTTTATTTTTTAAGAATTTGATAATTTTAATTGAAATAAAAGCACTTAAAAACTCTCTATTGAAATATATGATTTTTCAACAAATATTTTTATACTTTTTCTATACGTTTTTAACAGCATATTTGTTTACATATCCTGCATTTTTCATATCATAAACTCTTCTGATTGATTAAAATTATGTCATTCAAATAAAAATGTCGAGAGAAAGTAGAGCATCAGGAAGAATCAGTAATTTCTTAAATCTTAAGCCTTCCCGTGCAGTCTAATACTAGACTGGTAAATCAAGTAGTAGTTTTATCAAAACTTACTTTCTGAATTGTTTTCGAACAATAAAACTACATTGATTATTGTCGTAAATTTTCTAACGATTAATAGGAATCTTCTAAATTTAAAGATTCAGCTATTACAAAGTTTCAGTTTAGTGAGGAATGTCCTGTCACTAATGTTCGATATACAATCCATTAAAATATAAATACGGAACAACTAAATCAATGAAATGGTAATCACAGAGCTAAAGTATTTTATAATATGATTTATGCCCCTATTCGATGTGACCCTTATTGCTACTCCCCAGAATCATATCATAAAGAATAGTAATTTAAAACTGTGAATAAGTCACTCTTCTGAGTAAAAAAGAACCATAAAATTATTAATAATTTCCTTGTGCAAACTTGACTCACACAGTAATTACAATTTCTATAAAACAATTTTTGACAATATACCGACTTATCTGATTTAAATTGCAGTATACATACTTTAAGATATCATAAATACAGTAAAATAATATTTCGATGATTTAAATGATTTAAAGCAAAATGTTCTTGAGAGAAGATTTTCATTTTCTAAGCCTTTTAATATGAGGCAAAACTCCATGTTCCCTTCAATTTTCTCTGTCATTTCCTTGAGTAAAAATTTAATTCGCTGAAAACTTTCATGTATTAGTAATAGGTTCGCAAGATCTATAAAGTCGTATAATACTTTTTTAAAGCAAACTGCATATGTGTGAAAGAAAACTGAATTAAAAGTTAACGTATAGCTTTGAAATAATGTTTTGCATAACAACACGCCAAAATAAACACTCATTCATCTATTGAGTCATGATGGTTCATTCGTTGAAAAATATTATTCCGTATTTTTAATTTTTTCCGTAATTTCGATTCTTGAGATCCCAAGTAGTTTTACGAGAACCCTTGTTTATGTTCCTACTCTCAATAATGAGAACTCCTGTTTTAAAAAATTATAAATATACACTACATCTCATACACTCACGTTTGTGAAAATTGCAACACCATGAAGGACTTACGCGAGTGAGCTGAAATTTTCAGGAAATGCAAAGTAGCGCATGATATGCAAATGATTAGAATTGCAAATCCGTAGTGCATGCGTATGCTGAGCAGCGCCCTCTGAACGGCTGATGGATCCGAATAAATAGACGGCTGTAGCGAGGCGTGTATGGTTATCGGTGGTTATCTGCTAGTGGTAAACGTTAACTCAATCTGTACTTATGCCTCGTCGACGAAAGAGAGCGAGATTTGAACAACTTACAGAGTTTGAACGAGGGAGAATCATCGGCCTTCGTGAAGCTGGATTGTCGTATCGTGCAGTAGCCTCTCGTGTGCAGCGTAACAGCAGCACAGTGATGCGCGTTTGGAAGCAGTGGACGGACGAGTGTCGGACAACTCGGAAATCCGGGAGTGGACCCCGAAATGTGACGTCAGCTCGCGATGATAGACACCTGGTCCGCATGGCGCGGACGGACCGTACAGCTTCCTCTAGACAATTGGCAGCACTGTGGTCAATAGCTACAGGTGTTTCATTGTGTGCTTCATCAATTCGTAGACGTCTGCTGCAGTGTGGACTGCGCGCACGGACTCCTTTATACAGGATCCCCCTAACGCACGACCATCGCCGCCTGCGGCTACAATGGGCCAATCAGCATAGAGACTGGCGTGCTGATTGGCAGCATGTCGTGTTTTCTGACGAATCCCGCTTTAATTTGTGGTACCATGATGGCCGCATTCGTGTCAGACGCTATGCCGGTGAACGCCACCTTCCGGAGTGCATTATCGAACGCCACAGTGGACGAACACCCGGAGTTATGGTCTGGGGCGCCATAGCATATCATAGACGATCTCAATTGCTACGAATTGTGGGCAATCTGAACAGCAACCGGTATATCCGTGAAGTTCTACAGCCCGAAGCTGTTCCCTTCCTTCAAAGCTTGCCAGGCGCTGTATTTCAACAGGACAATGCCCGCCCTCATACTGCTCGGATTGTTAAATCCTTCTTTGCAGCGCAGCAGGTACAGCTTCTTCCTTGGCCTGCGTGTTCCCCGGATATGTCGCCAATTGAACATGTGTGGGATGTCATTGGTCGGCGTCTTGCTCGTGATCCTCGTCCTGTTGCGTCTGCAGACGAACTTTGGGTACGCGTACAAACGATATGGAATGCTCTTCCTCAGTCAGACATTCAAACTTTGTTTGACTCCATGCCACGTCGTATAGCAGCACTTATTGCGGCGCGTGGTGGCCACACAAAATACTGATTCTGATCTCTTGTTCTTGTTTGTTTGCTTTGAACATTTAATCATTTATTTGTACCACTACCACTCAACTGTGTATTAAATTGCATTCAATTATGACGATTCCTTCTTGGTGTTGCAATTTTCACAAACGTGAGTGTATTACTTGAGAAATTTTAAACGTAATCACAATACAGGCAGAGGATGTTTTGTCAATGGTCTCAACCTGGCGGCGCCCCCCCCGAAGTAATTCATGAGGCTTGAGAATATATTTCATTTATGTATTTGATGCAAATATCATGCCGTGCAGATTTCAAGATTTGAAGATTTGAAGTCCAGGTTTATTGCTATTTTCAGTACCATGAAAAAAGACCAGAAATCTATAAATGCAGCTAAATGATCTACAGTATGATATAAATATTATTCAAATATTTTATCACTTTTATTCATACTCGTCAAATAAAAAAGGCACTCAGTTACGAATTTTTGTACTAAGAATAATCGCTTTGTTTGCGAATACATTCAATATGTGAATGGCTTTTTCTCCATAATTGGAAATTAATAAGCAAAGAACCTGCTTCGCCGATAAGCATTTACGATCCGTGATGATATCTAGTATTTTTCCCCTAGTGTACGGATATTATAAAAGCAAATTTTGTGTTTACATACAAAATATATAATTATTTACGTTTAATACATATGTTTGTGGAATGTAACTGTTGAAGAAAAATTTAATAAATAAAGATACTGGACTGTCATTATTTATCATCAAGTTTTGTCCAAAGTGGAAAGTTATCTCTGAAACTTAGAAACCTTTCATAACCTGTTTATTTTTAGCTTAAGTAAGTTATTAAATAATTATTTAAACATGTTAGAAATATTCGAAATAGTCATCAGTGTGTTTGTATTACAAAGTGTAACCTACGAAAACGTCTTGCAGGTACTAATCTTCAGATTTCAGATAAAAAATTAATATTAATTTGAATTTTTTTCTCCCTTACGTTCTTAGTGTTTATGTATGTTTTAATAATTATTTAGTAAGCGAAATTTAAAAATTTAGTTATTTTTTTTTATTTTATTGATAAACAATTTTTCATTTTGCTGTATGTATATATTAAAAAAGTCTGGCAGATCAGCTATTTTGAGATTGAACACTCGGACTGAGACCACTGTTTAGTTAGTAAAGTTTTGAATTCGGTTAACAATATATTATTCAAAATATAACAGAGAAATTTAATTCCTGGGCATACTTGAGAGTTTCTTTTCTATCTCTGTGCCAATGAAAGTGGCCTAATCAACTGGATTCTCTTGCGAAAGAATGGATGGAACTGCTTTTGTATTTGTTTTGCTCAATTGATAGCCAACAGCTCTCGACTTTTCACTTTCCATGGTCGAACGTACCGAAATAAATAAACAAAAGCAAAATAGTGCTCGACCTTGAACGTAAGCGTTTTGACTTGTCAAGGATCAAGCAAATTAAAAAAAAAAGGAGCTCTGGTGATAAAGTTGACTTACAAGTGCGAGTATCATACCAATAGACGCGCTGAAATGAAAGGGCTTGTTCTAAGCGCTTCCTGAAATCTGGAGAGGATCACAAGGGCTCTTGATGTATCAAGAAGTGTTTTGTGTTTAAAAAAGTGCATCTTCAAGATGTAAATTACGTGCGACAGATTTTGTTTGCTTTTATCGGAAATTATCTGAATGTCATCTCAAACTTTTGATTCATCTGAAAACTAGTTCATGCCGATTGATTTTCTTGTCTAATTTAAGATTCCGAGTTTAAAGAAAGTTTTAAACGATATAAGTGCAATTCTAAAGCTAATGGGTGCTTGAAAGTCAACGAAATTTCACTGGAAAAGAATAGGATATCTGAATACGGATTGCATCTCCTTTATGATACCATTAGAGGCAACGAATGTCATTTTGTCGTTTAAACGCTTTGAATAAAAGCCCAAAGAAATAAAAGTTTGTTTCCATACAGGAAATAAAGATTTATGAAGTATAAAAACAAGGGGTGCATGAAATATATACAGCAAAGTGAAAGGATATAAGAAGTACTGTGAAGTGGCTGGATCAAGAAAATATATTAAAGAGTTTTGAAAGAAAAATAATATAAATGTGCGCTAATTTAAGACATATTATTTCTTACCTGATGGAACTTTTATCAGTATTAAATTATTATATGTCAGTATAATAAATTCATTGTTATTAAAATTTCAAAAACTTAATAATATTTATCAACAACTGAAATGAAAGGAATTCCCAGTTTATTACGATAAATGTTTCTTAAATTCTGATATTTAAGTGATGATTTAAGAGTGAAAAAAATTAGCCATGAGTTTCAATGAAATATAAAGCAAACCATTACATTTTCAAATTTATAAATATTTATTATACATCTTACTGAGGAATTACTTTGTTCAGGAACTAACGATAATTCTGCAAATTCTCTGACAATCGCGTAACACTTTTTGAGAACCATGGCATCCGCACAAGCATTCTTTTTGCAAAGGTTTGAAGATTATTTCAGGTTGCAAAAGTCATCAGCAGTATGGACGTTAACGACTTCCGTGCTTATGATATCATTAAGCATCATATATTATATTTATAACACAAAAAAATGTAAAGCTCCGGTGAAAATGATTCCAGGACCAAAGGTGAATGGTTTCATCACTAATGTGGTGCCTTTAATTAGCATTTTTAGGAACAAGGCAGCCAGCAATACAGTGTGTAAGTATTTAAAATATATTATAAAAAATAAGTTGTTATTTTGAAAAAATAGTATAACTGCCTTTTTTATTTCTCTTTCTTAGACAAAACGATTAATTAGTATTGTGTATTAATTAATTTCAATTCATATTTGGACATATAAAGTATTAATATACGAACTTCAAAAATTCATACATCCATAAACAGAAAGGAAAAAGGAATAAAATCCTGTTTTTGTTTGGATCTTATTTAAATTGGAGAGGAAAACTGCATTTTAAGACAACTCATTTTTATCTGCAAATACATCCTCTTCTACTGACATCAATGGCTGTCAAGACTGAATTTTATCAAGCATTAATTTTAAAAGTATTTTGAAGTTCCTTCATGCATTAATGCATTAATGCATTATTAAATTAGCTTCTTTTGGTTTAAAATTTTATATTATATATATATGAGTGCGCGCGTGTGTGTGTGTGTGTGTTTAGATATGCAAGATATGCAAAAATATGTATTCATATATGGAATAAACGACATAATTATATGTATCCATATAAGGAACCAAAGCACGAAACACAAATTGTAAAATATAACTGATATGTTAACGTGCTGCATTAAAATAAATAATTAATATTCAAGTTTGCTTATGAAAGGGAAAAAATGTATTTAATAACAGCGTGAATTTCTCTTGTCTAGAGACAGTAGGTAATTTTTAAGCATAAGAATAAAGCAATAATAATGTATAAACCTGAAAATAAAATTCAACTATATGACATGCAATCACATTTACCGTTATCCCACGTCTAGCCATGCCGAAGTGGCGTGGTGTGTTCTGTGTCGTATGAAGATAAGTGTGAATGCATTGGAACATTTCACTTTAACGTAATTTACGGAAATAATTAGCTAATATTTTCCATAATTTTTTTTGCGTTGCCTTTTAGGTAATTACTCTCTTTCTAAGTTTGATGTACTGATTAAAATTATCTTTCCAGGCACAATGAATTATTTCTTGCCTTCTATCGCCAAGGGATAAAGAGAAAGCGGTAGCAAATACGCTTTTTAATAATCAATAATATCACTCACGGTTAAATTTTAAATTGCGCAGAATGTAAATGTGATACAAGCTGAAAATATTCTTTTTGTCCTATATCTAATTCTTGACCAGAAACATCGAATTTCTTGACATGAGGGGGAAAAGCTTAAAATTCATTCTAAAATTTTGTAAGAACAAAGTTACTTTGTTTTTTAAAAAAAATGTCTATTTTTTTCATTACAATTATTTGGAGGTTACCTTAAATTAAAATGGAAAGTGATAAAAGGTTAAACTTTATATGATGCTTTTTACTTATATTTATAAACATTATAATTATTGTTGTTGTTCGATAATGCAAAACTACTATTGTCGATCGGACCACTATTGTCTCGAAACTTTGAGACGATTTGTTTTTTATGACAGATAAATTAAGTAACTACAATTTAATATTGAATTAAACGAAGAAAATTATTATACAAAAGGAAAGGCAATAAACAGATATCCCCATTATAAAATCTTGCATTCCATTCCTGGAGAAGTCTGCAGTTTTAATTATACACTGTCTTTTTGTTTTTTTATAATCTGGATTAAAGATCCGAAAATGTGAAAATACAAATATAATGTGGAAATAAATTAATATAAAAAGATTTATTCAAGAAACAGTTTAATTGTATCACCTTTGTTAGTTATTTGCTTAAAGCAAAGCTACCTGCCCGAGGAGAGGGATGCATTTGTGGAGGATGTTTTAAGGAAAACTGGCTCTAATCCATATTTATGCGTGGCACACTGAGTGAGGAAAGTCACGAAAATTCCTATGCAGCCAACCCGTTGCCGGGTTTAAGCTCGAGTCGAATTACTAGTGTTTAGCTACATTACTTTGGGAGGCTGCTGGGTCTCCAATATGTTTAAGTGGCGCATCTTTTAAAGTTCTGAGATTTGATTTTCTCACACACTGTTGTTCAGTTTTGAAGGTTTACAGATTAAAGTATCTGTTTCATCCAGTTTGAGGGCGGTTTTAAATTAAATGTTTCTAAACCAAATAAAGTCATAGAATAGGCAATTAACACAGCAACACTGTCTCAGAAGAAAACTGAATTTATCTTATTAATTTATTGCAGAAATGAGTGAGATCGGCTTAAGCCATATTTTTGCGATTGTACAGTCTCATTTAAAAATTTCCAATATGCTGGAAATTTAGAATATATAAGTAACTGTGTTATTTATAGACCAATGCCATAAATATTTTAAATAAAGGAATATCCTAGCGATTCGTTTCCACGAAACAGTGCCACACTGAACTGAAAACGTTTTGAGAATTATAGTTAAATAGAGAAATAAATTCATTCACATTAATTGATTTTGATACTGTGCTGTACACTTTTCAACAACTCTGTCTCTGCATTTCCTATGCAAAACATTTATTTTATTGTTGATATCTGTGAATGCTTCTTTGCAAATGGCTATATCCTAAACTGAAAGAGAAAGATCCAATTACGCAGACAGCATTCCTTGTTTTTCAAAGACTGTCTTTGACAGTGAAAAATGGCGATAAATTCACCTTCGCGTGCAGCCCTCAGTCTGCTGGAGCTGAACATCAGCATTTTATCTTCAATTTAGCATTTAATAAACTTTAGCGTTTAATAAACTATAGCAGTTTGTTAGTTTTATAGTTTTACGAATTTTTTGTACACTAGTGTCATTAAAGATTAGTATAAACAAGCCGAATATATAAGAACGAGAGTTGGAATCTTTATTGCAGCAGGTATTACTTATAATTTTAAAATCGTCAACGTATTTCTGTTACCTCCTGTTTAACCTAGCAAATTTTCTGTTTAAATACCCCAGATTGTAAATTTCAATTATCTTCCAGTAATAAAATAAAGTAGTACGTTTCTCTAATATTACTATACTCGCTAATATTACTAATATACCCACTAATATTATTGTTGCTTATTTAGGAAAGATCCAGTCGTTCAGATTAATATGCTAGAAAATCTGGTTTCGCAGGCATAATGGTTGTTTCTCAGAACAGACTTTCAAGCCCATTTTGTAGTTTTATACTCTTGTGTTCTTCAAAGATAGCCCCATTTTTTCAGTATATGTTTATATCATTAACATTTTGTCCCAGGTTTTCATAAAGGCGAATAACAATTGTTTTTATTAAAAGCAGCTATAAAATCTTTCGCATTAACTCTTGTGAATATTTTCGTTATTATTAAAAGTGAAGGAATGTTATTGCATTCTCCACTTAATTGAAATGTGTATTTTTTGAGGTGTTCCTCATTACATTTTTTTTCTTTTTTTAACCAGTCATTCTTCTTATAGTTTACTACACACTTATAATAAATATAAAATTATAAATTTCAGTATTATAATTATTTTCACCTGATAAAGACACTTAGAATGAGAGAGAACTTAGTTTCAATTTTGTCCACTAAAGCATTTCCCTCCATGTTTGCTTAAGATTTCGTACGAAGGCACTGAGTCACAAATTTAGGTTTCAGATTTTAAATTGTCCAAACGGGCGTTTTTAAAATATTTTGTGTGTTACCTTTATTTATTAAATATCATGTTCTTCGCACTTAGACCATAAAATTCAGTTCAACAGCAATATCGCAAAATAATTTTAAACTGAGCATATCTTTAGAATTTCCGATACACAGTCTCACGCACTGGAGAGAAAAATGCTTTTTCTGTACAACGTTGAAATGTCTCGCTTTGAAATCCTGGAGTTTGTTACTCAAAAATTCGTTTAAGTTTTACAAAATATGAAATCTATAATAAAACAAATTTTAATTTCAAATTTGGGCTTCCAGATGTCCATATTCGCAGTAGGATTGCGTCATTCAAATTTGATGCCTCTAGATACCGTTGTTTTATCACAATCCGAGAAACATACGTACATTTATGCACATTCTTCATTATTTAGTTTCTTCAAATATAATACAGGGTGATAATATTTGGCGGCAATAATTGGAAAAGTGAAACGAACATTCAGAGTGATTCGACGCAAAATCGCAAAACGAAAACAATAGTCCTTCAGGGACAAAGCCTCTTTGGACTAATTAGAAAATTTAATGTTATTTTTGATAAAGGAAAATAAATTCTGTAATTTACACAAATTTTAATGCAAACATATAAATTATATTTACATGAAAATAGTTACAAAGTGAAACTTCATAGAAGACATATACGCATAGCATTCTCTTCCTGCCCTCCCTCAATATCTTCGTATACCATTAACTCAACACTGTATAATTCTTATGGAAAGACAGATCTGAGTTGTTGGAGGCTAGAAGAAGAAAGGTTGATCCTCTGTAACTCTGAACCTTAGACATCCTAAGTATTTTGAAAAGAACTGAGTTGAGTCAAGTATCCTAGTCATTCCTACCGAACAAGTGTCATCTGTTTTAAGTTATGCATCCACGTGCGAGAATCGATAAATTACTTTCCTGTAG
>KK115518.1:127901-138447 GCA_000611955.2 Stegodyphus mimosarum
TACAGATCCTTAAAAAATATTACTTGAGCATGCAGGATATCCTTTTTGTAGTCCCTTCTCGGCTGTTGCGATAAAACTTAGTCTTACTCGTATATTCCATGGACAATTTCTTATTTCGGATACAGGTCAAATGAAAAGACGTTTAACATCGCTATTTAAACTGAACTTCGGCTTGACAGTGAAGAAAATTCGGAATCATTCGTTAGGCCTTTCACCAAGGATTTCGTGTTAAACACTCCCAGGTTGAAAATGAAAATAAAACGGTTTTAACGCATTGGTCTTCTTGAATTCATTAAACTTTCTTTCAGATTTAATAAGCAATAATCTCCCAGCTCTCAACAGCTGCTGCAAAGTCAGAGATGTTGAAAGTCCTGAAGACTTCATCTCTCGGTAGAGGCAGATGGCCTTTACCGAATATTTCAATATCCATCTAAAACACTTTGATCTTGCACACGTCTAAATTTCTACCAGTAAAATATCAACCCAATGCCAACAAAAAATGATGTTTCCTGCAAAACAAATATCTCTGATGATTCACGACTGCAAACAAGCAGATTTTATTCCACCATCTACTCACTACACTAATATTCGTTTTCGAATGTCATTGTAGACTGACATTGTCTGATTCGTACTAGCTGACATGTCTGAGGAATGTTTCACAATATTTAAATATCTGAAAAGAAAAATTTCGTTACTTCTATAATGTTCCTAATATGGGTTTGTAACTCATTTCATTTAAGTTTGCTTATTCGCACTTCCCTTTTCGACAGTAGAGGCTCAGGAGCAAATTTTTCGCTTTGGTAGTTATAAATTATCATACACTTTCATTTATGCAAAATTTTATGTCTTTAGCCTGTGTTAAACATCCTTTCTAAGTTACACTTCAAGATCAAGCATATCAGTGCTTTGGTGAAAAATATTCCTAAAGCATCTTTAGGTAGATAAAAAGAAGATTCCAAAAAACTGCCTCTATTGCATAAAAAATACATACTCTCTCAGTTGTAAACTGTTTATTTCCTACATTACATCTTATTTAAAATGTGAGAAATTTTGTCACCATCAGGCATTTTTAATCTGTCATCAGCTAGTTGTTAAAAAATCAACAACTAAAACGTGCGTCGTTGATTCCTTATTTTTTTATTGAAAAACTTACATACACTTATTTGCTGCGAAACGAAGCAAACCTTTGATGAAATTTGCGATGATTGTTTAGATGAAGAAATCTAAATTATAATATTTAAACCGTTTTAGACGACTTCGGCCCTTTATTGAAAATTTTTCATGTTCAGTGAATCGGTAACGCAATATTTTGTCTATAAAATTTAATTTCATTTTTAATGCAGCTTTTTTGTTATGTGGTGCATTATTAAATAATTCAATAACCTATTTTGTGAGATATTTCTAGTGTTCTTCCAAGTGGTCTGTGCCTATTCCCATGTGTTTCGAAAGGAAGGTATGTGGCTTTTCTGGGGTGGCTTGAAGCAAGTTCTTATTCTGTACAAAGCAGAAACAGTTGAGGTAAGATAATTACTATCTGCTTTTTTTTTACTTTTTAAATGTTAGATAATTGATCTAGGACCGCAGTCTAGAAGATAAAATTTGCTTCCGAGCGCAAATTTAGAATAACGTTTCGCTTCCCGTAAGATTTTGAATTTGGCTATTAACTGTTCCTTACCTAAGCGTACTTCAAAATCCTGGAACAAAAATCTTTTATTTATGGTTAAACGGGCGCGCGAAAATACTTATTTTACATTTAGAAAGTTGGTTTGGTTTATTTGATTATGGAACAGCAGTCAAGGGCTATGTGCTTAAGGGTAGAGTCCTAAAAATGCGAAATCGCTTTCAATATTGCGATTTTCCGAGTTATTCAAAATTATTTTATTCGTATTCCTTTTAATTTATTGAGGAGTTTTATTTCACTGAACTCAGCAAAATAATTGTATCCATCCTTTAAAACAAAACTAAAACTACCGCAGTTTTTTTCCTGTAAAACATTCAAACTTAAGCGCTTTTCTGTATGCACATTAATTTTAGTGCAAAAGGAATAACTAATAAAATATGAAAAAGCACCAAATTAAACGAAATCGCGTACTAGATCGTGCACAGATCTATGAAAAGGCACTATCTGTCTAAAAGAGCTATAAAAAATAAAATACCTTGTTCTAGATCGAGTTCTACAACGGAAAAACAAGAGTTTATTCTTTTTCAAATTAAAGAAGAAATCACCTCTTTAAATTTCAAAAGATATTTTAAGACGAGAGATGCAAATTATTATATTAAAAATGACCCGCCCAGACGGTATAGGGGGTAGGAGAGCCAATTACGGTACCAAAGCGCCCGGGCTCGAATCCCGGAAAAGGCTTGGTTGTATTTGTTCGTCCCTTCATATGAGACAAAGGTGGCCCATCTATTATATACCTCCAAAATAAAGTGACCACCGCTTCTGACCTTATAGTGGTCAATCTGTGGACAGCTGGGCCCACCATTCGGGAGAACAAACATTAAAGGTGAAAATAAGTTCGCAGTTGGACAAACTCATAGTTCGCTGTGGCCATTTATTATCCAGTAAATAGTATTTAAAATAATATTGTATATATAAAGAAAATAAAAATCTGGAAGGGTTCAGATTTTTTAAAGTCGCACCAGAAGGTTCGTTAAGAATTTTTATGCCCTCGCTGAGCATCGAAGGTTGTCAGTCTGCTCTTCTTAAACCCACTCTTGCTAACATAATTGCCTTCTCGACTATGTAGTTAAATACTGCTTCCTTCGCACATGTAAAATTATTCAAAAATAATCAACACAAAATATTTAAAAACAGCATACCTTCAGAATTACTGATAAAGTCTTAGAGGCCCCGATATACTTTTATATTCGCTATATTATTTCTCTGAAACCTATCGCTCGAGCTATCTAAAAGAGTCATACAAAAATAAACACGTGTATAATAATTTTAATAAAACGTCGTAAAAATATTTAATATTTACAATTCGCACCGAATCATTTAAAAGCATTTTTATTTAAATCAATCAGATTAAAAAGTCGAAAGAAGTGTTTTAAGAACTACATTTACTCCTTTTCAGTCACTTGGTTTGCTACGCATTAGCAGAAAGTTTAAATTTGAAAGTTAAATATCTTTCGCTTTACTGCATGGCCACACGCTGGTACGTGAAAATAGTAAGTTTTCTGTTCAAGGCAGTGGCAGCACATTGCTTTCAAAAAGCCGAAAATGTGGATTAAAATTGAAAGATAAATATCTTAAATTTTGTCGAATGGCAGCAGTATGGTGTGCTAAAGATAAAATTGTTTATTTCGAACAGTCCTGCAGCTCTAGCTTTCAAATCCCTGAGTTTGTTAATCGAAAATTCTCTAAACTTTTACGAAATATGAAATAAATCAAAAAGAAATTCGAGATTCAAAATTTGGGCGTCGAGCTGCCTATGTTCGGGTGCATAACAACTCGGATTAAAAATTCGGAGGCTCATCAGGTGACCTCGTTTTTTCACAATGCGAGTAATATACATACATACATATAGATTCCTCATTATTTAATTTTTTAAATAACACATTTTTAAATAACATTTGGTGGCACCAATTTAAAAAATTATTCACACAGAAAAGTGATACAGACAAGAAATGAGTTTTCAAGACTAACGGAGCAGTTGCTAATAATTCTGTATAAAATAAAGTTTTTCTGTGAAACTATCCTTTTGGTTATTATATAGATAATTCTTCATCATACTTACCTATGATAAAAGCGCAGTTACAATTACATATAAGTATCCTTCACTTTCTTTAAATAAAATGAATCTTTTTCATCAAAAATATTCTAGTTGTTAAGGAAAGACAAGAGTTAACATATATTCAAAGCGAGTTACTAGTGCATTTCAGTTACATTACAATTTTGGCATTGTTATGATCATTATTTTGACCTTAAATGAAACTTCTGAACAATAATTTGTCCTTCCACAAATTCTAATCAATTACATATGTAAAAATGTAGATTTCTCACTTTCTTTATTCTGGAATGCTGAGACTAGTTCTCTGGACTCCTATGAATGAAGTGCTCTAACTTTTTAAAGTCTTTCACTTTCACATTATCCGTAATAAGGAAATCCATTTAGTTTTCTGATAACTCAGATACTTTGAAATACAATGAGTGTTTCTTTCCAAATATTGCGTTTATTTATTTTCTTTATGCATTTTCGAAAGCTATTGCTAACTTTTATGAAGGGATTAATTCTTGGTTTGTACCAAATACTTGGGAATACACACACATACACACACACACACACAAAAAATCATTTCTTGTTCCGGAAGATTTACCAGCAGTATGTTCAATGACACTGCTAATTTTTGCTTAATTTTTACTTATCATTCATGCGTCTATCGCTACAGTGTACTTTAAGATTGAGAAAGTAGCATTTTTTTTTATTTTAATAAACATTCAAAGCATTTTGATTATTGAAATTTGCATTTAAATATTCGTGAAATGTAACGAAAGAAGCCAGTCCTTCCATTTGTTCTTGTTGTAACGGTCAGCATATCAAGTCAGCTAATTAAACGTACCGTATTCGATTTCGGGCAAAAAGGAACAATTTTTAAAATTTACGTATTCCTCCACAAATTTTCGACCTGGGTTCTATTCCACGTGAAGGGGTGGCTGCATGGGCATTATCGTGGTATTCCTCATGTATAACATGTGAACGAGTTAGTTTCCCATAGAAAGTCCTCCACGAAGGCATCCCTTTCCTTAAGCAGATAGCCCTTGCGTACCTTGCCATAATTAAATAAATCAAATCAAACCAAACCGAATCATCCACAAATCTGATTGGAACATTTCCTAAACTTCGTCTGCAAATTCATTTATTTCAATTTTAAAATTTTTAAATATTTTTGCGCGCAAGACATCAAACGTGAGTAACAAAGGAAGAAATAAACTGTGTGACACCGCAATTCATACCCTAGAGTTTCCTCACCTGCTAGGTTATATGTGCTAACTATTTATAGCTCAGTGGCATGCAGGAGAAATGCAATGCTTACTTATACAGAAATTCTCCGTGACATGAAATTTGTTGAGTTCAATTAATTGAAAGTGATAACAATATAACAAATAAAATAATGACAATTGCTCTCTTAAACAAACGTTATCTTAACTACTGAAGGCTGTTTTAAACCTATTGTCCTGTTTTGTTGGGCACAAGGTCAAAACGCTTGACAATTATTGCGCTGTTTTGCACCAGAGTAAATGTAAAGGAAATTTTTAACTTTTATTAAGATAGTATCTCATTATTGTTCAAAAGCAGAAAGACAACACTTTTTTTAATAACAGCAAGTGTAGCATTTTCACACTCCTAACTACCGCTCAATAATGCTTTCGAAAAATGCTTAAAATCTAACGCAATAAAGTTCATGTCGTGCTCTTCAGATGCCTGATATATATTTACCTCAGTTATTACCTATGTTGCTTAGTGATAAAATCAGTAAAACGTTAGTTCATAGCTAATAATTCAGTACTAATGCGAAGATGCATTCTCGATACCTTTTAAATGCACTTTTATGCAATAAATAACGGTTACGTGGTATCTTTTATGCATATTATCTATCTAATGTATATAAAGTTTTCCTAAACATATGTAAAATGTATACATGTGCATGACATATATATGGTCATACGCTTATCTCTTCACCAGCCCCAAATCCCCGAATGCAGTCTGACAAATTATTTACTTTTTTAACATTTATCTTAAATTATTTGCTACAAAATTTCCCAAACATTTAACATAAAATGATTCTGTAATAAATTTCAAATGAAAAGTAAATTTATATTCACCTGTAGCCGATAGAAATTCTGACATGTGGATATCATTATTGCCAAATAAGTAATTAAATTTTTAGAATTTTTCGCCCCTTGGAAAAATATGGAATAGTTAAGAATAATGCTTTATGACTTTGTATAAACCGGATTTACGGCATGATTTACGAAATCATTCTTAACGTTACTTGTTTTAAGTACGGTATTTATAAAGCAATGTATAAGGCTGTCGAGAAAACTATGCAGGCTAATAAACTTATAAAGTTATGCAAGATGGTGTTTACACACTTTTTGAACAATTTCGATAACGAATTAAAAAAATGTTTTGGAATAAAGATTTCTGGCAACAACTTACTCTTTGAAACGAGAAATATCGTCTGCTACTTTAAATTCATTCTTCCTGCAAAATGTCGCGTGTAAACAAGCGCCTTCCGAAGAAAATATTCCTGTACTATATTTCAAAAAGGCTGTGGAGATGCATGGTATTAAAATTTCTAAGTGCAAAATAAGCAACATTATTACTCAGAAAAGGAAATTCATCAATCATTACTTCTACATAAAAAGAAAACTCCAAACGAATGCTCGAAAAAGGTACTTACTGTTTCTAAAATTAAATCATTGGTAACAAGAGAAAATCCGCCAACACAGAAATCAGAGTCTATAAATACATCTGTAGCAATAATTAGTAAAATATAAACCAAAATTTATACTCGATACCAAAATTTATACTCGCCAACTTAAAAACTCGATGGCCACCAGCTTTTGCCGAGGCATGTTGCTCAACGCAGGTGTTAGAAACTTGTATGAAAACTATTTAGAAGGAGATAAATGGAAACACATTGTGACCGTTGATGAAGCATGGGTTTACCTTGTATAGGTTTGCCTGATTAACTAAAAAAAAAATATTTATCTTCCAAAACGAAGAGAAAAGATTCTGCGAGCCTGGTTCCGTCAATTCAGAGACGGTTTCAGTAAGGGATTTATGATTGCCTCTTATAATAAGGAATTAAAAATAAGAAGAGGGGAAAAAATGTTAAAAGCAACTCAACATTCTTTCAAGATAAAGTTTTACTTCTGCTATCACAAAAGAAATTCTATTTCTTTATCCCAATGACTTTCAGAGAGTGAGACCTTTTAACATTAAGAGAAAGCAACAAATGATACTTCGAAAACTACCACTGCATTTCTAAAAAAATAAAGACTGATACAGGTACTAAATAAGAACGTTTTCAACGCATTCCTGGCGCAGTCCCCTGACGTTTCGTGTACGGATTATTGTGCCTCTGGTTCTTTGAAATGCCCTTTTGCTAAGCACAAACACACGAAGATTGATGGATACTGGAAAGTAGTGGACGAGGGATTGAAATCAATACCCTCTGGAAATTTTACCGAACGTTTTTCTGTCATGAAATCACTTATAGTCCAGAAAAAAAATGCTATCACATCGAACATTTTAAAAATACTGTTTATATTTTAAACGCAAATTAAACGATACCGAAGTCTTTCTAAAAATGTGTAATCAGCCTCTGTAATAATGTCTTGAAAAAGAATCCATAGGTAAGTTACTATGGAACGTTTTTTTTTAAATATCAACCTTACTCATTTTGGTATCTCAGAAGAAATCTGATCGTGTCGTCTGGACCTTGTAGCAGCTCTGTATATCTGAATTGCAATAAATTCCATAGCTCTACCTTAAAGATATATTTAACTATATAAATCGTTGATTTTAGAAACAAACTCTGGTATTATGAACAATAAAAGTAAATTGTATTTTACAACTACTGGACAGAAATGATTTCAGCGTTATGTTCCAAAATATTTACTTTTGAAATATATTTAGCAATTTTTTTTCTTTTATTGAAAATTAATACGTATTCTTCCCTGCAATAAATTCCTTGTTTCATGTTATTCAAGTATATCTTTCATTCATGAATCTATTGCCTATATTTCAATGATTTTTTTTTCATTTTTTATATTTTTTAATTATTTTATCTCTCCAAACATAAATAATTTTCCTGTTCTTTATCAGCCGGTGCTCAACAGCAACGAAATCTTGAATAAAGGCTTTGAATATGAATTTGTAACCCCTATGCTGAAAGAAGGATTGTTAACTAGGTAAATAAGAATTTAAATATCTCTTTATTTGAAGTAAATAAATTCTGGACTTATATAAAATCGATAAATTTGAAATTAATAAATTTAGATATATGTCCTTAATTAACATGATTAATGATCTGTTTAATCCTCATAAAATAGGAATAGATTTATATATATATATATATATATATATTAAATCATCAAATGATAATTTCTTGATTCTCGCAAACAGAATACTTTCGCAAGGAGCTAGTAATTTTAAATGTCGACCATTAAAAAAAAACAAAAAAAAAAACATATTTTTGGTTATTTCTTACTCTAACGTAAAATTTATATCGCTGTTTATAATGCATAAGTTGTTATAAATGGGGAGTAATTGGTTAAAAAAAATGTATCTTAAATAGTTTCGCTACTGAACTAATCGCAAGGAGACATTTCGTTCAGATAACTTATTTTTAAATTGCTCGCTCTCAGCTCCAGTGGAAGGTGAAGGACGTCTTTTGTGAGAAATGTGAGGACCCTAGATTAGAGACAATGTAGAGAGTGACAAATAGTGGCAGCTCAGCGGTCATTCTCAGGGACATAGTGAAAATTAGACAGGTGGTTCTGTTTAAAGGAGTTCGGTATTAGGAATGATAAGAGATTATAACAAGGAGCGTCATTTTTGGATTCGAGCTTCTGTTCAATTTTTTAAGCAAATAAATAACGCGTTTAATTGGGGGGGGGGAAGAATTTTGTTGATAAAAAATTTCGTTTTGCTAACGCACTCAAGCAGCTCAAGGAAGTGCTTTTAGAAATAAATGCAAATTTATATTTGAAATCTTACGCAAACACGTAACGGTGAAACTTACTTAAACATTTGCAAAATATTCCTTCCGTACCAATAGTGATAATTTTGATTCTCAGTTAATGATGATAAGCTTGTTTTGCTACAAAAAGCGTCAAGAGTCCTGTTATTTACATCGCATTGTGATACTTCTTTTGCAATTGAAGCAAACTCCATTGATGGAACACAGCAAAAACTTTATTTAACACTCAAAATGGCGACATATAACCAAGAACAGAAAACTTATTCTAACTTATTTAAAAATAAAAAGAATTACATTCTTCGTGCGAGAGCCGCACGCGGCTCTCGAGCCTGCGTTTAAAACATCGCTATTAAGATATACATATTAATTAATATCCATACATATTAATGTCCGTCTATTTAAACTGTACAAAAGATTAGCAACAATATTTAAAACAGTTACAGCATACAACACTATTTATATTTGTAACAACGTATAATAAAGAAATAATGTATTTTTCAAAACCAGTTCTGAATTAAATGCCACCTAAATTTAAGATAGCTATTTTCAAACTAAACTAAAATCTGAAACTTATTAATAATAATATACACCATTAAAAATGCTAAAATGTATCAACAGCAGTTTGCATCATCACTGTTTCGCCATCCAGTGCGTAATAAGCTGAAACACAAAACACCGCTGCCTAATAAGCTGAAACTCAATACATTGGCTTGAGCTCTTAAAGTAAATCCAGGATAACATCTATTATTTACCATCTACAGGTATAGGTAAAAGTAGGAGGGCCACCAGAACATTAGCCTTGGTTGTATAGACCTGACTCATTAATTGTACAGTTCCACCCAGTTTAGAGGCAGAACTATATGAAGGTTTCCCACCCCTCTTTCTCTACCACTAACTTCTCTAATATACTTAAGCGTAGACGCTTCTCGAGAGCACTTTTGGCTTGCTGTATATTTTGAGTGCCCCTTTCTGCATAAACACTATACGCTTATATACAGTAAATATTTAGCTGTTCCATACTATCCACGCGTTCTCCAAGATTCCAGCCCGGGTCTATCGGCACACAGTTGACCTTTTCGAAATCTGCCCGAAATTTCGATAAGAACCCCCAATTTGTCACCATTTTCAATAAGAACAAATACTACAGCGCCGGTCACAAAAGCAACAAATATTCAGAATCGTAATTGAGAGATTTAACGTATAGATACGATGTGAAGAAATCCTGTGCTGTCAAAGTAATAGAAAATTTTCGAAATAAAATTCCTGGTGGAGAAAATATCAATAAAAAATTGTTCTGCTGCCATCATAATTTGAAAAAGAAAATATGGATCTAGAAGAGATATAAAGTAATACACCACTTTCTAGCTATTTCAACATTCTTTCGATTAAACTTTCCAAAATTTTTAGATAATTATTAAGACACGCTGTTGAACTGTTTTGAATCTCACTGCACTCAAAATTTACCTCTTTACGAATTTAAGTATTAATTGTAATTGTTTTGATAACAGCCCTTCTAGCTATCTAAGACGTTCCTGGTTTCGAAACAAAAACTACTAAAACTGTCAACGTTACCACTGCCAGGTGCTTCCTAAATACGGCCTACGTTTTTGTCTATCGATCAACAAATCTTTTAAAGCACATCAAAATTAATACAGTGGGAAAATATCCAACGACTGTCTTTGTGCTTTGAGAAAGTTACTAAATTTTATTAAATAATGCGACAATATCACCTCTAAAATTTTTTATTATGATTGATAAAATTTACGTTGATAAAATTTAATTTTGATAAAATTTATGTTATGATTACTTGTTAAAATACATTCATATA
>KK115518.1:146563-188697 GCA_000611955.2 Stegodyphus mimosarum
ATATTTTTGCAATAAACAGTCTTAAAATGTTAACATTTTTACTACTGGAATTGTCACCACTGGAATTGATTATAGCATTATGTAAACGTCATACTTCTGGTTCGGAACTTACCAACTTGGTTTATGAAAGTGGTTTATGAACTTACGAACGTGGTTTATGAACGCATAAAAAATTGTTTCAATGAGTTGAGATCAAACTACTCAACTGTGATTGAAAGCGATAAATGTCAAACGCAAATGTTTTATTTAAATTAAGCGAAAGCGAAGTTATTGGCTCAAAAAAAAGCTTACTTTCAAAAACTTCAGAATTTTTCTTTCAATAATAGAAATTATTTTATTGTCAACGCATATTTATAATTGTAGAATAAACAGAAAGATAAAGCAATGGTAAATTTCTTAGATTTACAAAGTGTATATATAGAGAGATAGTAAGAGTAATGTTCCTGCATTGAAAATTTTTAATAAATCACTCACATGTAGTGAATTATTTCCGAGATTTTCCAGAAATTCTCCAGAAATTTCTTCATAAGCAGTCAGGATTTGTTAAAAACTAGTCTTTTTTTTTCATTTAGTGTGAAAAATAAGTATGTACCAATATTCTACTGTAATCTGAAGCTATATGGAATTTGCATGCTTAATTATGAAAAGAAAAAAAGTTGCATTGACATTATTATGGACTTATATTCAATCAAGTGCATAGTACGAAATACGTTTTTATGAAATTCGTGTCTAAAGCTGTAATTTATGGATATTTATATTAAGTCATGAAGCGGAAAATTTGCATTTTACTGCCAAAGGCACGGTTCAATTCACTATCGTATTTAAATGCATTGTCTGAATCAGAAAACGTGCGTTAGAAAATGCAATGCAGAAAATTTTTTTTTCGATTATTATCATCACTATACGCCTTGTTTGTGAAGGAGTTCAGCCGTTATTATTTTTTGCAGATGTAAAGTAATTTCCAATGTCTTTTAATTCATTCTTTGCTTTCCCATTAGGAAAGATATTTAATTAAAAGTATCCTGCGTATATACCTATTAATTTTAATTAATTAGCTTTATATCAAATTTTCAAGCATTTAAAACAGTATTTAAATTTTCCATTGCTTTATTTATTTTAAAAATTCATTAATAAAATTTCCTTATTTAAAATTTACAATTTACACGTCTGGAGGAAAATTGGAACTAGATGAATATTACATATAAATCTTACTTGTACTTTAACCGCATGTGGTTATAGTGCAAGTAAGATTCCTATGTTAACCGCATTAACCGCCTGAGGTCTTAAATTAATTAATTTGAAAGAAGTTCCTTAGATTCTAATAATGACTTATTTATAGACGAAAATTTTAAGTTGCTTAAACGGAAGTGATAACAAAAAAATTCATAACTAGAATGAAAATTTGTTAGATTAAGTTAGCTTGGGATTTTCAAATTATTTCAACAAAATACTTTGTCTTCTTTTAATTTGATTAAATTTCCGTATCAAATAATTCCATACAAATTCCTTTGATATCTTCAGTTTAATTTTTTCCCTAGATATTTTAAATAGATCCTGATTGAAAAAAAAAAGGTTTCTGTCTTTTGCTTGCACTTCTGTGTTTGAAAAAAAGGTATAAAAAATATAGAATTAAAGATTCGGAAATTCACGGAGTTTCTTAAAATAACACTGATATGAAGACAAAGCTATCATAAAAATTATCTTTTAAAATATTAATTTACACAGCAATAAGTTTATTGTTCATACATTTTATATGAACAAAAAGAAATCCCACTGATGTTTCCTCTTCGCTCTTTAAAAAATCTGTGTATGTATTGCATCTTTCCTAGCATCTTTCATCTTAATATTGAAATATTAAGAAAAATTCTTCTGTTTTGCTTGCTATATCGAAAATATTTTTTTTTTGATGGCAAGAAAAATGAATTTTCATACATGAAATCAGTTGCGGACTACTCTGATTCTTCGGCAATGCTCTTTCTCGAAATTAATCATATACCATTCTTCTTTTCCAATTTTTCCATGTAACAAATGAAGTATCAAATATCAGCTTTAAAATTTCTCAGTACAATGTTTCTTTTTCAAACCACCTCATGCAAAATTTTATTACACTACTATTTGTTATATGTTTTTCTTTCAGTATACTTTTATCTTTAAAGATAACTGCGAAATAATTAACTCTATTTTAATAGTTTGGAACTCTGATCATAAGCATTTTTTTTTCAAATCCAAAATTCCAATCAGAATAATCTCCATCATTAATTAGCAAAAATGTATTATTTCTAGCCCAAACGGCGTTAGACCAGAAAGGCTATTAATTTCGTTTTGACATTTTTCATTGAAATCTTAAATGTCAGTTTCCCTTTTCAAACTTTTGCCACCAAATACTACCTTCCTGTGTTATATTTAAAGAAATAAAATATTGAGGAATTTGCATAAACGTATGTATTTTTCTCGCATTGTGATAAAACAACGGTAGCTAGAGCCATCAAATTTTGAATAACGTATTCCTCCACCGAATACGGGCATCTGGAAGCTCTAATTTGGAATTTGTTTTATTACCGATTTCATATTTTGTAACACTTCGACGAATTTTTGATTAACAAACTCAACGATTTCAAAGCGAGCAATGGCAACACTGTACGGGAAAAAATATATCTCCAGCGCGCGAGACTACATATCGGAAATTCTAAAGATATGCTCTTTTTAAATTATTTTGTGATATTGCTGTGGAATTGAATTTGATGGTTTTAGTGCAAAGAACATGATATTTAATACGTTACACACAAAACCTTGGGCGTAATATAAAATCTGAAAACGTTTACAATTTTTGTTTATTTTGTAAATACATTTTTTGCTTTTTAAAGATTTATCCCTAAAATTCATTTTAACAATCCCGAACATAAAAACTTCACTACCTCGCTGAGTATAGTGGAAACTCTATTCAAAATTTCTAGTTCTATTGTATATAAGCGAAACTTAAACTATTCGGATAGAAAGGAACTGGAGGGCATAAATCATTTAAACTTAGCACGGGTACCAAACTGTTGTAATAAACTTCTCACGACTCTTATATGCTATGATTAAAGTTTGCCGCTTTCTATTTTTTTAACTTAAAACGATTAGTCTAAAGTTTGCTTATAAATTACGTTTTCAAAGTTTAAATTTTTATGAATTTAGTATTTTTGAGTTTTTAACTTTTTTTCACCAATTTAGGGGTTTAGGATTTTTAATTTTTAAACATCTTTTATGTGCAATTTTACTTTATAAATGCACCCTTTTTTAAATACAATTGTCCGTAATTTATTTTAAAGAAGCATGTTTTTTAATCACAATGAATGATAAAAATTATGCTTACCAATTATTCTAAGAACTTCACATTATGATTGTGTGTGAAATACGATGTAGTACAATGTATACTATATTGGAAAGAAAATGTAAAGTGCCCTAGCAGGAACTGGGATTTATTCCATTTTAAACTATGCTGTTTCAGGTTGTGGTTGAACGGAAAGAAGAAAAACTGAAAGAACGTGAAGTATGTGATCACGAAAATGGTGCGATGGATGACGACATGATCGGCCGTAAATGTCGGCGCCGTCTGGCTTTGCTGGATTTGCTCCTCGATTTGCATCTCAAAGACGAGAGTTTCACTCTGGAAGACATTGCGGAAGAGGTGGACAACTTCATGTTTGCGGTCAGTAATTCTTTATACCCCTCAAACATTTCAACAAAATATTGAAACATTCATATTGGAATTTAAACTAAATCATAAAACATCGGTTGTTCTTTTTCAGTCGTAGAGATAAATACATTTTTTGAAAACATTAACATCACGTAATCACTTATATTAATTCGTACACATGCAACAGATATCTTCGATCAGCATGGCAAAACAACACACTTGCGAAATCATTGTTTTAAACTCATTTAAAGATCTGATGATACATACTCTGGTGGAAATACTAATGAAAATGGCATTTAGGCTGCAGATGTTTCGATTAGCACTTGTCAGTTTTGGTATATCTGACATAACATATTTAAATGAAACAAAAAAGAAAGGCAAAAAATTAATTTAACTTTGAGAAGCAGAAATAAAGGTTTTGATAGTGCCGAGGATAATATTTATATTTACGTAAGAATTAATGTTGCTTTCCCTCGAATTAAAAACTAAATGCAGGACATACATAATAAATATATACTCAAAAAGCACTTACTTGACAGACCGAGGAAAAATTTTATTCCTAGTGGTCGTACCTGAAACATTTTTCATACCTAATCAGAATTACATGAAAACAAACAAGAAAGCAAGTTACAAGAAAAGAAAAATCTTTTACTCATTTGTGTCATGTACGAAGACTAAGAAGAAAAAACAAATGCTTTAAGAGTAGAATTAGGTATATGAAACATGGCACTAGCTTCAAATTCCACAATTATAAAATATTCAAATAGTAACTACGAAGTAAATTAATATTAGGATAGAAGTTAAGGAATATTAGTAGTTTACTCATACAAGTGCGATAAGGGAACTAATTCATTAAACAGTCGTAAGGAAATGAAACTTTTAATTTAAACAAAATTTAAAATGCTTTGAAACTTTTACTGTAGTATTTCTCATTTATACAACTTTTGGCTATTATATCAACAGGTTTGATGAGAACTTTAAGTTAAAATTTTTCCCTAAAATCTAGTAAACTAAGGAGCATTATATTTAATCATTAAAATTCAGTGTACATATTAGTAAGTAAATAATAAGAAAATATATATCTTAAGTAACAAATAGGACAAATTAAATGTATAACACATATAAACAAAATAGGACACGAATTTCGTGTGAAAAATTCCTAATACATTAGAAATTATTAAGGTAACAAATGCCAATTCGTATCTTCTTCTTGTTTTGTAAAGAAATTAAAAATATATCTTTATACTAAGATTACTAAATACCAAAATCTTTTGAACAAATGACTTATCTTAACTGTCTGTATCAAGGTACAAGATTAAGTGGACTCATTTTTTTAATTCATTATTTTATTATATACTTCTAACTAACAATATGAACAATTTATATGATAAGGAACATAATGAGTTATTTCTAAATTTCAGTAATAATTATTCATCATCAACAACGTTCTTAATAATTACATGAAAATGAATATTAAACGAATATTAATGAACATAATAAAACATTTATTTTCTAAAGCTTACATTTACATTCGCTCAATTTATTTTATGTTTCTCGTACAGCGTTTCACTTAAAATTTGTTGAAAAATCAGGTAAGTTGAAAAATCAGCTTCACCAGTGTCTAATAATTAAGATCACTGAAAATGGTTGGTTTTCCTGTTTTTCCGTATACTTAAGGGGAATACAAGCAGTCAGCTTCCTTTGTAGGGTTTCTCGCCGTATCTTTCCTGAACTTCTCAACTTCCCCTCGCATTTCCTCGTCAGAACGCTAATTTAAAATTAAGTGAAGTGAGTATTTAAATGTGTAAATCTTGGACTTTATTTAAAACGTGTTTTCACTAGCTAGCGCACGTTTCATTTCTGACCTTGTTGTTACGCGGAGTTGCTAATAGGCCTTTTGGGCCATCTGAATAATTAACACGGCGGGTAGGTTTTCCGAGTCAACCTAGTTAGCCGTAACTTAAGGTTGCTAGTTGAGGACTACTCTTTTTAGACTTGAATTGATTTGTGCAACAACGCTTAAGTTCCACCTCAAGTTGTCGGTGTTAAGCACAAAGTACGCGCCTTTTTTGTTCATACTTGAAAATAATAAAGGATTATTTTCAACCTTCTTCTGTGATCCAGATTAGTTTATGCGGCCAAAGAGAGTCAGATCCAATACTCTTAGAAAATCTTCCCCGAAGGCATCCCTGCAATTAGGCTACCCTTCAAAGATAGGTAATTGAAAATTTTTTAAATAAATACTTCTCTGGTTTAGGAGTTTACGCATCTGACTACCATCTAAATTGAGGAGAAAATTAAGCTGTTTTAAATACCTAAAGTTAAGCTGTGAAGAATATTAGAAATCTAGAAACTGCAGCTTCTCTGTGTTATTTATTTTAATAAAACATTAATCACTAATGTTAACATTTTAATTAAGCTAAGCGTTTAGCATTCCCAGCGGTACAGCTAACCAACCAAAGTCCTGGAGCAAGTATCTATGGGCTGTAATGAGGAACTAAATGTACGCGATATAAGAAGACTGTAATTGACATTAAAATGACTCAAATTGAGAACAGGACACAATGTCAAAACATGTAACGGGTTACTATGGGGAGTTACAGAATCTAGTTCACATGCATAAAACAAAAACTGACTATATTATGCAAAACATTATGTATTATACATTAAATTACCTACTACTAACAATTTACGGGTCAAAATTCAGCATTTTCAGCACCCTAAGCAATTAGTATAGTTGCCGCCCAAATTTTATACAAACATGGCAAAATTCTAAAAAATGTATTGTTAAACGCAAGATATAGACAAGCAAAAACAAGATTTTTAACATTTTGAAAAACCCATATTTTAAGTCGGTAGAAAGATAAATATCCTTTACTTTTCTGGCACAACTGGTGTTTAAATAATTGTTGTTCGTAAAAATGATCGCAATATTTTAACCAGCTGAGCGAAGGAGAAGAAGGCGTTAGCTTTCCCCCCCCCTAATTTTAACTGGATCGTATCTCAGCACATACTGTGAGTTCTTCCTCGGTATACCTTCTTGAAATTATTAACCTCTTGAATTACTCTCCTTAGATATTAAATCTAACTTTTTACGTGGTCCTGTATGGCAAGTGCTCTATTGTTTTTTGCGCTTTACAAAGTTAAAAATGTCCGCATCTTTCTGAGCAAAATTCAAAGAGTTATGCGTAATCAATGTTTCCACAACACCATCTGCAAATTAAATAATGTTGTTTGCTGTTGTATCCAACACAAAACTATGAATTCCCCAAAACAGCAGTTTTAAAATGTAATTTATCTTTGAGTATGAGCGAAATGTCTTCAGATTAGCTCTGTGAAAACACACACACAAAAAAAAAAAAATACTATAAGTTGGTAAATTTATTGTCGAAGATACTCTCAAATCTTACATAAAACGTTATGGAATCTTTTGTATGTAAGCTAATTAAATCACACTGAGAAACTTTCTAATTAGAAATTTTGTTCTTATAGGATGATACAGAAGATAAGATTTCATTTTGCATAGCCTTTTCACTCACAAAGTTAAAACTGCTTCCATGAAATTCACTATCTAGTTGCGATTAAATTACAATAGGACGTAAAAGTTTTGGATAAATATTTCATAAATTAAAGCGTGCAGCTATCACTTTTGAAAACCGTATAGAATTAACAGATTATAATATTATTTACCTTATTTGATACATTTCACAGAGAACAATAAATTTCTCTCTATAAATTAATAGAATGTAATTTTATTAACAGTATTCGATACATTTCACCGAAAGCAAAAACCTTCCTTCTATGAGGTTTTGTTACTCTAGTTAAAATAGCACACATTCATTTACCTGAAACATTTCTGTATATAATATTTTCATTTTACAGGATTGCATCTGCTATTTACATTTCACATGCAGTGAATAACATTCTGTGCATAGAATATGCAAAAATACATTCATATTACATGAATCAATTTTTTTTCAGTATATCCTTTATGAACAGAAATTGATTTATTTTCTATTCCACTGCAGTTGGAAACAAACAACGACGCAACAATGTTGAAGTTAAATGGCTTAGATTTATTTCCTATCCTACACGGATTTAAGAAATAAATCGAATGTCTTTTGGGGTCTTATAAAAGAAAACCAACAGCAGCAAATATTTAGAGATAGGGTCATTTTTATTAAACCAATTTTTGTAGAGTTGTTCTACTATGATTAGTTCGAGGAATAAGAAAATACTTGTTTTATATAACAGAACGTTTTGTAAGCATCAGTTGTTTAACTACAGCACATTTTTTTTCTATATCATAATATATTTACATATAAATTATTTATATATAGTTTAATCCATTAAACTACATAAAATTATAGTAATTTAATAAATAAAAGGTATCTGTAATTTAATATAATATACGTAATGTACATGTATTTGATTATAATTACTTAAAATTTGATCATGAGTCATAAATAATAGTACATTCTAAAAGTTTGTTCGTTCGAAATGTATTTAATTTTGAAAAGACCAAAATAAGATAAAATATACCAAGAAAAGAGAATATTCGAAGCGGGAGGGGAGATGAAATTAACTGAATGAATTCTAAATTTAAAAATCTAGATTGCGACTAAGAATCTCTTCCAACTGATGTTTCATTATTGTTACATTCACTTTAAGCTTTAGTGAACGAAGCCTGAACTATTCACTTGAAGACTGATTTAAAATCTAGTCAACAAATCATTTACACTATTATCCAAATGAAGATTATGTGCAGTATTTCTATTAAGTTGAAAAAAAAATAGGAAGACTTCGGAAATCTACAAAATAGAGTTTAGAAGGGTTTAGAAGTCGGAGGCTAAATCTTCGACGTTTTCAGTTCTTGTAAATTTATTAATACCTAATAATATTTTCATACGATGAGAAATGAACTGAAACTGAAATTGAAAGTTGTGATAAATAAATCATAAGAGGTAAGTAGAATTTTATAAACGGATTACTTTTACGATAACTTGCTACAATAACGTTAGGGGATTAGTCCGTATCCTAAGTACATGTTTCGTTTCCACAGGGTCATGATACGACTTCCTCTGGGCTAAGTTGGGCATTGTATATGCTGGGTCTTCATCCGGAAATTCAAAAGAAAGTACATGAAGAATTGGATGATGTTTTAGGAGATGATGAAGATAAATCCATTACGTTGGAGGATATTAAGGAGCTCAAATATCTCGACTGCGTCTTGAAAGTAGGTTTGGTTCAAATTCTTTTTTTATAGAAAACTAAATACTGTCGCTTACGAGTTTAATCTTAGTTATATAAGAGTTTTCAGTGTTGTGTAGTAAGTTTTTAAATTATCTATTCTAGATACAACAGTATCGGAAATTTATCTTAATTACTTAGATAAATTAGAGTTATTTTAAAACTTACAAAAGTATCTTGGATATCATGAGTTTATTATTAGCCCCTTACATCTACAAGCACTTGTTTCTTTTGATTGTGTTTTGAGAAAAAAATCGATGAAAATTGCTCAAATATACTTAGAAAGAAAATATTTTAGCAGCTTTTGACGTGTAAAATACTAGATTATCCTTAAAATGTTGTTTTATTTTTACAAAGACCCTTTTAATTTTCTGATAATTATCCCGAACTTATCAACGATACGTTTCGCCTGTAATCAAAATATTGCTAATTTTAAGCTTTCAAAAGGCATAGATCTTTCTACGTTTTATAACACACCAATCACTGAGTGGTTACGACCACTGAATGTTGGGAATTGGACACGGGTTCGATCCCAGGTGAACAAGCAGTCTCCATAGTTCGTTTTTGTGGTTTTCCCTATGTCTGAAGTGAAAAGGGACCAATTTCCATTGGGAATTTCTCCACGAAAGCATCTTTTGCCTTAAGCACATTGCCCTCATGTGCCATATTCCAATAGCCTAACCTAAACTTCTATGCATTTTGTCTTCGTATTTACTCACATTATGCCCAAATTTATTAAAGTCTATCATCGGCATTCGACATTTATTTAGACATAAGAAGCTGAAAAATGCATTCATGGTAAAAAGAAAAGATTAGTTTAAGTAATGGACAATCATAAAGTTAAGGCAGCCACTATTTCGACAAACTTTGTTCTAATAAATGGGAACCAAATTTTATTTTATTTTTTTTTCACATTTGATGGAAAGAAATATATTTGTTTTACAAATATTTAATAGTTTTTCAGTTACTATTTAAAATTTCAATTTTAGATAGAGATGTGAAAATGACATGTGATAATTTTGCTATATGTGATCACATAACATGCAAGGTGCATATTTTGCAGGAAACAAGACGTTTATTACCACCAACTCCTTTCATCGCCAGAGATCTTGATGAGGATACAAATATAAGTAAGTATAATTTAAGTAAGTAAGGATTTTAATAAGTTTACGAACAAGGATTTATGCTTCAAAATATTGAACACGATAGGATTGAAAAAAGTTCTTCTGGTATTTTTTTTTCAGTTTATACAGCAGATTGAAATCTGAAAACAAAGTACGAGATTTTGTAATTTGCAATGCCAGTTTCTCTTTTGAAAATCCATTCACATAAATATTGTTCATTCTGATTATGATAACGCAATATTTATTTTATTAATTAAACACTTATAGTCTATTAAATAACTTAATACTCACTAAAATGGTACTCGTAATTCACGACATAATAAAGTGTGAATTTTTAAGTTGCCGAAAATTTTATAAATACAAATATCTATTATTTGTTATTGGAAGCCAAACAATCAGTTCAAATTTCAGCAGAAAAGATCAGTTTTCGATATTACGTATATTATTTTTCTTGGCTTATTTTGTATGCTTTTTCTCTGTCAATGTGTTAGACATTTAATTAATTATGCGCGAAAGCTCGAACCTTAGACTAAGTAGTATGTTGGGTTTTTTAAATTTTCATTCTGAGGAATTAATTTTACAAAAGTAAAATAAATTTTATGAATAATAAATGTGAACTACTACCATGGAAATAATACAAATAAAAATACTGGCAGTTTAGATGTGTAATTCATATTCTAACCCAAATACAGAACATAATTATTTGAATGAGATAATTTATTAATGGAAAAGGAAAATTTCTTGAAATAAAAAAAAATATTCTTAATCAAAAATATCATACTGCTGTTCTAAAGCATTATCTTGACTACAAAAATGCCTTTATTCAAAAAGTAATGTAGGATTTGATAATAAATATTTTTTGCTTAGATTTTGAAAAAGAGAAATCATTTAGTATTATTAGAGCAATTCCTGATCAGCGTATTATGATTTAATACACAGTGTAATTCGAACCTGAGCAAAACTTAGTCCACAGATCGACTTTGATCTGCCCCTTTTGAGGGAATGCGCTAATCCAGAAAATTTAATTTAAATGTTTCTAATTTTGAATTTTATATTGGTCCCGCTTCCTTTTCAAGTGTAATTAAATTTCCGTCTATAACAAATATTTCTTTCTAAAGTACTTGTTACCAAGCCAGAAAGATAGAAAGAGATTCGATAATATTAAGTAAACTGTTTATATATAATAATAGTGCGTTTGCTAAGAAAAAACTGGCTGCAGACGACACAACTAATCGAAACCTAATGGGCCATCTGTTCTATCGATAGCGAAAAGAATTCAGAATCCTATGCTCTATATAGCGCTGATGGATGTTTTTACAAAACAGTTGGCACAAGGATCAAATGAAATATTTCTCTGCTTGTGGTCTAAAAAGATTTTGACAGTTTAGGAAGCATTTAGGACTTGGCAGTCTAAAGATATTCTGATTATTTAGGAAGCGCTACAGCAACCTTTTGTGGAATGACTTACAATATACTGGGGAACACAAAAGTACTGTATTTCTTTACTTGAAGACATATTTGTACACTCGTTGCTACATATGTTTAACATTTTTTTTCAATACATTATAATTATGACATCATAATTATTCCACCATAATTACACTTGAAAATTTTCTTTTCCCCTCATTTAAAACCAATAGATTTATAATTTTCTGCGAATGGTTTTTCCAAATCTCATAATAATCAATCGCTGTTTCACCTTAATCTTCTGTGTTATTCTGTATTCCCTACTGTCGGATTAACCTGATAAAGATAATGTCAATGTTTATAAAAATCGTGATTTAATAAATTAATAGCTAATAGCTAAGAATAAATTTTGATAACAAACCATTTTAAAGGCTATCTGATGCTATAGCGGCAGCTTATCTGATGCTATAGCGCACGAATTCTCAGCTGAGAGTAATGTTGAAATGTAATCATGATGAGATGTAAACCTGGCATCGCTGAATTTAAAAATTCTTTTAATTTAAAGAGTTAATAACTTTCTATAAAACTACTTCTGTTGGCTACGATAAATAATAAAATTTCGCACATATCTCCACAGTGTGCAGTCATAAAAGCAGGATGCTCATAATGTTTGAAATTTCATTCTCATTTAGGAAAGTTATAAGATGAAATGTTAAGTATGTAGGCATGCAAAAATAAGTAGCTTATTAGTAAAGATTATACTTCTTCATTATAGACTCTGATATTTTAATCGGATCACAAAAGAGTGCCTGAAATTGTGCTATATATTAGATCTTCTAAGCTTTATTAATATAACTTTTAGCCCGAAGGGGCAATTTGCCATGAAGATATGACTATTAATTTCGTTTTGGCATTTTCCATTGGCTCACCATAAATGTCAGTTCACTTTTCAAATTATTGCCACCAAATATTACCGCCCTGTGTTATATTTACAGAAATTAAATGATGAAGAATCTCGATAAATGTATGTATGTTTCTTGCAATGGGATAAAACAACGGTACCCAGAGCCATCAAACCTAGAGCCACCAATCTTCTACCGAATATGATTATCTGGAACCCCAAATTTGGAATTTAAAATTTGTTTTATTATCGATTTCATATTTTGTAACGCCTTAACAAATTTTTTTTCAACAAACTCAAAGATTTCAAAGAGAGCAATGGCAACACTACGAAAAAAAAAATTTTTATGTTTAGCGCGCGAGACTGTATATCGGAAATTCTAAAGATATGCTGATTTTAAAATTATTTAGCGATATTGCTGTTGAATTGAATTTTATGGTTTAAGTGCAAAGAACATGATATTTAATAAAGAAAAGTAACAGACAAAACGTTAAAGAAACGCCCCTTTGGCTGCAATGTAAAATCTGAAAGATTTCAGCTTTAGCGTTTTTTTCCATAGCGCTTTTTTCATATGATCGGATTTAATGTAAGCACTATAGCCAGCCATTTAAATGGACTTACTGTGACCCCAAGTCGTAGCGACACAGTATTAAGCATTATTATTATTACTATTAACCCAAAAGGGCTATCAGCCTCGAAAAGACATTTTGCCTCAGTTCACTGTGAACGGCTTATCACTTTTTGAAATTCTAAGATATGCTGTTTTTAAATATTATATTGTGTATTTCATATTGCGTCAAACTTTAGCGAATTTTTGATTTACAAACTCAGCGATTTCAAAGCAAGCAATGGCAACACTGTACGAAAAAATAAAAATTTTGATCTCCAGCGCGCGAGACTCTCTGTTGAAAATTCTAAAGATATGCTATTTTTAAATATTTTTAACCCAAAGGGGCATTAACTCAAATGCTTTCGAAAGGTGTACGTGTATCGGTGTAATATAAAATCAGAAAGCTTTCATATTTTTTCAAAATTACTTTTTTATTGCTTTTGTTATTATTATTATATTACCTTCATTATTATTTTATTACCTTTATTACTAAAATACAGTTGTTTCTTCACTTGCTTGGTTTAATTACTATAGCCAGCCATTTAAATGCCCCTGCAGTGACTCCAAGCTGTAGTGAGACAGCATTAAGCAAATTAGAATTATTAAGCAAAATTAATTTGGATTTTAGAACATCCCGTTTTAAATTCTAGTATGATGTATTTTTGAAACACATGATTGAAATGAGATTATTATTAATTCATTTAAACATTATTAAGAACCACAACAGGAAATGAGCTCTAAATATATTTGGAATAATTTTTATTCTAGAGTTTTATACGTTTTTAAATTACCCGAACACATAAAATCTGTAACAATTTTATTGTATTTTGTATTTAATTTTATACCTCTTTCATTAACATAATAATTAGCTTTTCCAATTTTAGCATTTGTTTCTGGTAGGTCTTCCTTATAATTGTCTCCTGAAGCTTTCCGTGTATCATGCTGTTAGCTACAGATATTGAATTAAATTTACTCTTCAGAAGTCAAATTTATTTCTTTATAAATACTTTAATATTATTTACCGGAATGAAGAACTTACAATACAGCGAATCGTAATTTACAGTATATCACAATTCCATAAGAAAACTTAAAAGTTCTCTAGATATACCCAAACGTTTAATTGAATTTTAGCTTGGAACCTTTCTGGTTAACTGTTCCAATGCTTAAAATTATTTTCATATTCGGTAATAACAGGTAATTAACGTTTATTTTCATTTAAAACAGTACGAAAACTTCTCTCTATACATATACATACATGGGAGTTAAGCATGCGTAACATGTACTTCCGTTTCATTCCGGAAATTAACAAATATGCATATTTAAAGCAGAAATTAGTAAAATTTCTAAGAATTCAGAATTGTAATTTCTTCCTTTTTGGTATCTGATTAAAACCGTATGTCCGTTAAACCGTGCAAATTACTTTATCACTCACATTTATATTAATACTTATTAAAATAAAATAAAACATAAATAACAGAATCTTAACTTACGTGCGTCGTAGGAACATGCAAATATATTTATTTCCTTCAAAAACAACTTTACGCTATCAAATTTCTTTCAAGTAATTACCATGAAGAAAACTGTTATCATCTAAAAAACTATAAACCTTTCGTGCGAGAAATCGGGAGGAAAATGAATACTGAATGATTTAACTGTCCCTATCATTTCCCTTTGCTTTTCGATTGTAACCTAAAGAAGACGAATGCGTTTGACACATTCTTAACAAGCAGCTTGTTCCAGATTTGTATTTGCTAAAAGATAAAAACTGGACTTTGAACAAATATATATACTTTTTAGTTTTGCTATCTTTCTCCCGGCTTGACCTTTTTAAATCTGGTTTTTTCATGTTGCTGAATCTTTCCTTCTTATAACGTCTAGTTTTCCTAATAGAAATTTAAATGCAAACATTTGCGAACATATGAAAAATATCTCCTTTTTATTTTTATTAGAAATGCTCTAAGCAGTAAAGCATGAAATTATAGAGAATAAATAACATAAGGAAAGTGAAATATGATTTTTCTTTTTATATGACAAGAATTACAATTAGAGCCTTTTTAAAAATTTCTGTTTTAATAGCGTAAGATTTAAGTCGCATTTAATAACAGTTCAGGATTTACGTTTAGGTTTATGTATGTCTAGAATTTTGTAACAGAATTAATGAGATTGCGTGTCTTATACTATCGATATTTTTATTGTTATTTACAGTGTTTCTGATAGGTCGTGCATTTAACACAGTTAAGGAGTTTGAGTACACTAACCTCTATTTAACACAGTTTTATTAAACATTCATAAGTTAGAATAACTATGAAATCTTTATTTAACAAGCTAGACAGTTTTCTTAGCTCAGATAGAACACAAATCAAAGTTAACAGACAGTTAATCCGACGTGTTGAAATATATAAAAGTTACAAGAAATTAATTTATAAGTTTTAAATATCTTCAGGCTTACTTATTAGGTAATATTATCAGGAGTATATTCCATAAAAGGAGTAACATGCTGAAAAGAATGAAGCACAAATACCAAAGCTGTATGTAAATAAAGCGTCGACACTTCAATGGGAGAAATTGCGCTTCGAAACGACCGCAGCGCTCGTAGCGGTGGCGATGTGGAAACACAATCAGTAAAACTGCGCATGCTCCTTTTCTTTTCAGTCATTGGTTGTTTTGATTTGGTTGTTTGTTTCATTCTACCCAAATCTTGTTAGCTTCTAACGTGCTTTGGTTGTGTTATTTATAACTTGGCTCTTTTCAGAACCAATTTTTTTGTTTTTTAAAATTTTTTCTAATGGCGTATCGATACTGCGGATTTAAGGATTTCAAGAGTAAAATTTCTTCGAAATCTGATGGAATACATTTCTACACGTTTCCTTGAGACGATGCGTACTTAAGGATGTAATAAAGAAAAGTTTTAGGATATGTATTGTTGAAATTAAAGGTAAAAAAATCTGATAATTAAAAGAATTATTCCCCTATATTTTATAATAACGCAGGTACAAGTTTTAAATAATATTTTTAAAAATCTTTTTTTTATTCCCTTTCAGAAATATTCAGAGAAAGTTATGTACTACTTAATGTATTTCATTATTAAAATAAAAAGAGCGCTAATTTGAAATGGACCGAATTGAGCATTAATTACAAATTGACTGAGATTTTTTTCATTTAAAAGATGCCTCAGAAGCTAAAAAAATCATGTCACATTTGAGAAAGTATTTTACGTAGGAAGAAATAATGCATAATTTTAATGTTAATAACAATAAACTTTGCTTAAAAATGTATTATTTTCGTATACTTAGGACTCTGAAATACTGTACAAATAGAAAATATATACATTTATATACATATAATTACGACGCAATTGCAAAATATTAATATCCAATCGTGTCAAAACCCATTACTACCTCTCCATCTTACTTCCAACCTCCATGACGTCACTGCAGGGGAGAGGATGAGGGGAAGAGATTTAGTTTACATCGCCACCACTGTAGTGGATTGGCGCTGCAATTTGGCGTCATCTTATAGTATGGGAGTGTCGACGCTTTACTTACATACAGCTTTGACAAATACAACGTTAGCACAAAATCTTTTTTTAAGACTTCTTTTGCATCTGACTGTAAACAGAATCCTCTCTCGCCAATATATATCGTTTGGCGCTCTTTATTTATTTGACGTTTCCAAGTGTCATTATCAAAAGTGACACTAATTTATTCTAGCAGTTTCATCGTGAACTCTTGCTTTTGAATTAGATCTTAGCTATTTACAAACAAACGGTTATATTTGTTACAAGTAGTTAAATATAAAAAAGAATGAATTCTATACACTTTCTTTATAGCTGAAAAATAAAACACTGTTTTAATTTCCCATGGATATCAATAGTTTACTACTATACATACAAGTAATTGAACTAATTATTACACAAATTTTTCTTTAAAAATATATTTCTTAGGTAATGTATTGTCTTCATACATAATAACCCATTAAATATAAAGCTCGGTTTTTTGCTAGAATACGTGTAATAATAATAATATTTTTAATGTTTTTAAATTAATCAAAAGAACAAATGTTAAACAGAATTTGAATTGTCTGTTCACATTTAAAACTGGAAATAGACCCATCGCATATAACAATAATACGGACTATGAAAAATTGCTACTTTACTTTGTTTGTTTAGATTTCAACTCTCGTACTGAAAAATTTATTTACTTTTATAAATGAATTTGTTTATATTTTCTTGGTCGCTTTTCGTGGCTCAATCACATGAAAAATTTATTATATGCAAGTTAACCATATTCTATGTGGTAATTTCCCTTACATTACGTCGTTGGTATATGTATGATATATGTATGTTGGTGTTTTCCTTTTGCACATGTATAATAGCAACGATGGTTATTTATAAATCAGTCATAAACAACCGATTTTTGTTTTAATGTTTAATGAAAAAGAAGGAAATGGTTGACAACAGCTCTAAGAAGCCTTCTATATTTTTTTACAGGAATAACGTATTTTAATAAATAAATAACAAAAATACACAGCGGAAAAACTGTTTATAACAGAATAATACTATCATTTTAGAAATCGGTTACAATCGTGACTGATATGAAGTCCAAAGAACAAGGAGTAATATTCAAAACTAGAAATTTGTCTTTTATTTAAACTCCATGGAAAACGTAAATTGACAGCACATTTCGAAAATTTTACAGATGCATATTTTTTCTATAGCGTTGAGAGAAAACATAATCAAAATGTAAATTAGATTCTCAGTAAATAATTTTTCATAGTCCAATTAAAACGTTTAGCAGTAATTTTATAAAAAATATGAGAAAATCTTATGTTTCTGTTTAAAAGGCTAGACTTTAAAATTGTTAATAATGTAAGTACTTTCATTTTTTGCTCATAATGCAATTGCAGTTACTATGTTGCTATTAAGAGCACAAAAGAGACTGGGAAAACGTTAATATGTTACAAGTAAGGATATAGTAGCCTAACTGTTAGAACAGAATTTGAATAAATATTTTCAGGAATATACTGCTTTCTTATTTTTTAAGAATAAGAAAGTTTCAGGAATATATTGATTTTTTTTTTTAAAAAAAGAAAATATATAGCAGATAAAACATCAGAAAATCTTATGATTATAGCACCATCGGTGTCGGAAACGAAACATTTTATGTTTTATGAATAAGTAAGTTATTTAAGCAATTACAAGCGCTTAAAGGATATTAATTTGTTCATAGATAAAACATAACATAAGTCTTATATTTTTTCATAAACACAAGTCATATTTTTTCATAAACACAAGTCATATTTTTTCATAAACATAAGTCTTATATTTTTTTTTCAACTTTCTATTTAGGATTATTGAACAATTATTTCTTTAATTAGTTAATGTTACAAAAATTACAAGATTTAAACTTACCTATTATCAATGAAAATATAGCTAATTTAATACTTTTTAATATATTTGTATTTTCAATAAAAATGTTTTGATTAAAAAATATCCACCTTTTTAAAGTTTAATTCCTGAAAGTCTCCGAAACTGAAAGAAAAATAAATTCTTTTTATTTTACTAGCCTGAAATTCTTTATTTTATGTTAAAATGCGAACACATTACACGTGTATAAATCAACATGTTTTATGAGTATAATGTATTGCTTAATATTTATTGCAATTTAACATATTGATCTGCAACTTAGGATACTTTTGGAATACTTTGGCTATTTATTTGACAGGCTGTGTAGTTTAATTAGCATCTTATAAGGGAATTTTAAATGCATAAAAGGCTTGCATTTGCCTTTACAAACATGTGTAATAAAGTCTTTCTAATGGTGGATTGGTTATGTCACGTTGCGATGCGCTTCCATGGCCTTTATCTTCCACGCAATTTGCCAAATGGCTAACTCTCAGAATGCTTTTATTTGATGTTTCATGTATCAATTACGTTTAATTTTTACTGTTGCTGCTTAATAACGGAGCGATTTAAAAGCTATAAATGTATTGTTAGTATATATCTTTATTTTTTAAATATAATTAATTAATTAAATTTAATAAAACAGCTTTTATGAAAATAAAAAGATAAAAAAAACTTTAAGATAAAAAACTGATATTTCTTAGGAATAATTGTTTTTATTATAATTAATAAAATCTGTTTATTAGAATCATATATTACATACCTTGGTGCAGAATAATCATTTGCATGATGCCTTTTATCATTATTTTAATTTTTAATTAGTTCTTTTTATCATATGTCAATCACTTAACGTGTCCTCTATTTCATTTAGAAAGAATGTTCTAATTTCTGTTTTCTCACAGAATTTGGGGGGGTAAATGTTAAATCTTGGTATTTAAGAAGTAAATTGAGAAATTACGATTCAATGAAAGGTTTCTGAACTATAAATTTTTGTAATCATGGATATAAATGGACAGCTCAATAAAAAGTACTTACGCTGTATTTCCTTTTCCCGTACCTCCAGTCATGTTCAAATAAGTAAGCATGTTTAACTATCAGTCGAAAACAGCTAAAACTGCACTCTGCCTAGGGCAGTGTGGTAAATTATCAAGGCTATTGCTCCAGATTTTGTTTAGAAAGGTTTTAAAGATAACAAATAAAATAATTTTTAAATTTGTTTCTGTGATCTCAGAAGCTGTTTTAAATTATGTTTATTCGGAAGGATTTGTTTTATTTTGATACCTTTGTTTGTCACAGAAACCTTCGCCTCATTCCTAAGTATGTCACAATGAGATTATATAATTGTTAAACGATTCAATAGGGAAATTAGACAAATAGTTAAGTATAATCGGCTTTCTTGGACTTTTAGGACAGAAACTTGTTTGCGTTAATTGGCAATAGTTTGTAAGCAAGTAGAGGAATCTGAAAGGATAACAGCTTGCAATATCTGGAAAAGCTTGCAATATCTGGAAATTTATGCAACAGAATGTCCAAATGACCTTATCATCGTCATCGTAATCTGTGCTTCAAAATCAAGCGGTAAATAATGGGAGAAAAAAGAGCTGGAAATACCAACACTGGCTTTACCAAGATTATAGGTATCTGTGTAAATATTCAGCCATTCATTTCGAATTAATATGAATTAAAGAAATGACAAATAAGTACAAAGGCAACTTATTAACCTAAATCGCTTTTCAGACTCTATTAACTTATTATTTCGCGAAACATGTAAGTAAACAAGCACCTGAATTACCTGAATTTCTGGACGCAAATTCAAGTTCCTTGCGAGTGTATCAGAAGGAGTATGGAAGTTTAAAGCATTTTAAGATTCTGTTTTTTATTGCTCCTAAAAATAATGCATCAACGATTCCGTATAATTTTAGGGGGGAAAAAGCGATTTTAAAGAGCTTCTATTTATATAGTTTTACAAATATATCATCCCCTTAAATTAGCGTCTAATATTCAGAACATAGTCTGAGCCTCAGGCTACTTTACCGAATTTCAGCAGTCTCTTTCCGGATATTTTTTTTTCAATCTTGCCAGATTCGATAAGGTTCTGTGGCTGTTGCCATATTCGTTTTTAGTTTTTTCAGAAGTCACGACAACTAAAATATATATAATATAGCCACTAAATGAAATGTATACTGCAGAGGGGGGAAGGGGACAGTTCTATATCTGTCACTCTACTGGGTCCATTCACGAAATTCAAATTACGTTTTTCATGTCTCGAAAGCGCGACTTAGGATTTGTATTAGATTTATATATATTGCACTGTACTAATATATATATTTTGACACAAAATCTGACTCTTTCGAAAATGATATGACAGTTTTCTTCCATATTTCGACTCACATTATTGTTAAATATTAAAGTTCGTAATTTTTGGTGACACATTTATGGAAAAATAAAAAAAATTATCTTGGCGCGTATTTTCAGTTTGCGCCAAGAATAATTCACTTGGCGAACTTTTTAATATATGGCAAATTATTTTCCTTTCCTTTTTACATTGTGCATGAGCGGAAAAAACGTCACATCGTTCCAACTTTCAAATAATTTTAATGAAGTGCCTAAACCACATTTGATGTTATTATCACTTTCAACAAATATGCCAAATTTCAAAACCCGCCATTATATTAATTCCCGTATATCTTAGAAAATTTTGAATAAAAATCTCTAGTTTTTGCAGGTATGATAAGAAATACATTTATTTTAAGATGATGGTAAAAATTATATAGATTATAATTCAAAATGTTTTTTGAACAAATTATAAACATTATTTAAAAATACAAATTTTAAAAGTAAATGATAAAAAAAATGGGCGAATTTTATTTGTAATGAATCTAAATTTCGAAATGTGAAAGGAAGAATCAAATAAGTTTAATAAAAAAAGAAAGATTAATAGATATATACCAAATTAAATTAACATGGAGGAGCTAAGATTTTGGGAGCTAATTTTTTAAAAACTACACGTGCGAGTTTTACAAAACTTGGCAGTCTGGCATAATTTGAGTCGTAGAATCGAAATATGTAAAAAAAGGCATGTCATTTCAGAAGAAGTCCAATTTTGTGTCAAAATACCTATATTAGAACAATGCTATATATAAATATAATACATATCCTGAGTCGCCTTTCCGAGATGTGAGAAAGCAAGTTGAATTTCGTTAATCCGCTCAGTAGAAAGAGACATATAGAACTGTCTCATTTTTTAGTCCAAAGGAGCAATTTGCCCAGAAGGTCTATTAATTTTCAAATTGTTGCCACCAAATATTTAAAGAAATAATATTTAAAGACATTAAATAATGAAAGCTTTGCATAAATGTATGTATATTTCTCGCATTGTGATAAAACAACGGTACCTAGAACCATCCAATTTTGAACATTGAACGTTTCCACCCGAATACGGGCATCTGGAAGTCCAAATTAAAAATTTGGAATTTGTTTTATGATCGATTTCATATTCTGTAAAACGTTAACGAACTTTTAATTACAAACTCAAGGATTTCAATACGAGCAATGGCAACGTTGCGCAGAAAAAACATTTTTATCTCCAGCGCATGAGGCTCTGTATCGGAAATTCTAAGGATATGCGGATTTAAAAATTATTTTGCGATATTGCTCTTGAACTGAATTTTGTGGTTTAAGTGCGAAGAACAAATAAATAAAGGTAACACACAAAATGTTAAAAAAACGCCCCCTTTAGACGTAATTTAAAATCTGAACCCTTTCAGATTTTATTTTCTAAAAATTTGTTTTGAGCAGTGTATGTTCAAGAAGTGTCGGAATTATACTTTAATAGTACTGTTGTTTTACCCCAAAGCTGTATGTAAGTAAAGCGTCGGCACTCCCGTACTATAACATGACGCCAAATTGCAGCGCCAATCCACTGCAGTGGGAGCGATGTAAACTAAATCTCTTCCCCTCCTCCTTTCCCCTGCAGTGAGGTCATGGAGGTCCGAAGTAAGATGGCGAGGCCGCAATGAGTTTTCACACGAGTGGATGTAAATATTTTTTATTGCGTCGTAATTATATATATAAATGTATATATTTTCTATTTGTACAGTATTTCAGAGTCCTAAGTGTACGAAAAGAATACATTTTTAAGCAAAGTTTATTGTTATTAACATTAAAATTATGCATTATTTCTTCTCCACTTACAGAGCTTCTACCTAAAATACTTTCTCAAATATGACATGATTTTTTTAGCTTCTGAGGCATCTTTTAAATGAAAAAAATCTAAGTCAATTTGTAATTAATGCTCAATTCGGTCCATTTCAAATTAGCGCTCTTTTTATTTTAATAGTGAAATACATTAAATAGTACATAACTTTCTCTGAATATTTCTGAAAGAGAATAAAAAAAAGATTTTTTAAAATATTATTTAAAACTTGTACCTGCGTTATTATAAAGTATAGGGGAATAATTCTTTAAATTATCAGATTTTTTTACCTTTAATTTCAACAATACATATCCTAAAACGTTCTTTATTGCTTCCTTAAGTACGCATTGTCTGAAGGAAACGTGTAGAAATGTATTCCATGAGATTTCGACGAAATCTTACTCTTTACTTGCAATCCTTAATCCGCAGTATCCATACGCCATTAGAGAAAATTTAAAAAAAAAATTGGTTCTGAAAAGAGCCTTTCGTAATTAAAAAGTACAAAATTAATAAGTTATAAATAACACAACCAAAGCACGTTAGAAGTTAGCAATATTTGGGTAGAATCAAACAAACAACCAAATCAAAACAACCAATGACTGAAAAGAAAAGGAGCATGCGCAGTTTTACTGATTGTGTTTCCACATCGCCACCGCTACGAGCGCTGCGGTCGTTACGAAGCGCAATTTCTCCCATTGAAGTGCCGACGCTTTACTTACATACAGCTTTGGTTTTATCCTACATTTTGGACTAAGTAATACGTTGTTGCTAAGAGTCATAACTGAAATTTTTAATTGGATTTGTAAAGGGAATTCCATTTGAAAAATAAATTTAAGATAAAAATATAGGTAGTTAAAGGCAATTAAAGAGAGATGGAATAAGTGAAAGCAGTGTAGTTTATTAAAAGATAAAATTTTTATTTACCAGAGTAATCTTTTCTTTACAAATTTTTTATTTAAAACCGTCTGTTTTTGACAAGAAAAAAGATTAGCTTACTTGTTTCCTTGAAATGTAAATTAATAAGCTCGCTTACTTCAGATTTGTCTTTCCTAAAACAAGGGTCGACATTATATTAGTCGACCCTTGTTTGACATGATTTGATTAGTCGACCCTTGTACAAAACATGAACTGTGTATCTTATACATGCTACCATTTTTCTGATTGATGCTAAATATATTTCATAAGAAAATACTTTTTCTTGTAGATGGATACATGATACCAAAAGGTACAAGTTGCGGAATTTTGATATATATGCTGCATCGTGACCCAGATGTCTTTCCGAATCCTGAAGTATTTGATCCTGACCGTTTTCGGTTGTCCAATGCCACTGGAAGGCACCCATTTGCGTATGTTCCTTTCTCTGCAGGGCCTAGAAATTGCATCGGTAAGATTAACAATTTCTGAACTTGTTATTTTTGGTGCAAATCATTCCCGTACGTAGAGATAAATATACACCGCGTCCATAAATGTTATAACCCGGTCTTTATTTTTCCAGTTGCTCGTAGTAGACATGTACTTCCAATTACAAAAGCGCTTTAAATAATGCAAATATTGATATTTTTATACTAAAAATTTAATTTTACATAAAATACGAATTCTAATTTCTTACACATTCCTCTGGTACCTACATTTATATTTTGAAAAAGTTTGTACTCGTTATAAAAATAACACACAAACTAATTGATTTCCGTATGAGAAACATTGATCGAAATATATTTCAAAATTTGGGACATTTGACGTGATTTTGAGTTTGTATTCAGGAGACGGTCATTAAGCAAATAAGAATTAATTGAGGTAATGCAAATAATATTACGAGCTGATTACGTGCCAGTGCGCGTCATTGAATCTCTTAGCACCAAGCACACTTTTCTAAAGAATACTTTATCTGTTACGTACGCATGTAAAGACTTCACTCTTCGATTTGTGTACAACCCCTAAATATGATTCCCGATTTTGATATGAAATATCTTGATCAGTTTTGTCGTATGGGTATCAAACATTTTGTGTTTTATTTTCTTATAACGAAGAAAACTTTTTATAAATAAGTACAGGGTTCAGAGAAATGTATAAAATGTCAGATTTCGTAATTTTATAAAATTTTTTCTTTGAATTTAAAAAGGCCAAAATGTTATATAAAACATTTTTGTAATTGGATGTATTTATGTCTATATTTAAAATAGCACTGTTTGCAGAAATCTGTTACATTAAGTCTAGAATTTCAAGATATTTTTAACTTTAGGCTTTATGATTCCTAAAACTAAGGACGCTCATAGGCACTAGACAATTTTGTTTTGCTCTGAAGGTTACAGGCGAACTTAAGCCTTAAAGTAGCGGTATTAGATAAGGCTAATTTCTTGTTTATCCTTATTTAGACAAACATAATTCAATATATTCATTTCGTTTTTTCCACTTATTCAGAGCGGTGTCCGCCGAAGAAATCGTGGCAAAAATATCGCGAAAGAAAACCTCGCCGAGAAACGGCGCTAGGAGAAAACGTTGCTGAAAAAAGTATCGTAGGAGAAAAGAAAGCACAGAGAAAACATTGCAGCTCTAAAATTTTGTAGTATAAATGGTTTAAAAACTTAGGAGTTTCGAAACATTATAATCAAGAATGTCGTAATAAAAAGTAAAGCACCTACATATTATCGCATGATGATAACTTAGCTAATGTGTTCTTTTCAGCTTTTAAAATTGTAAATTTATATTCGCATATTGATTTCCGAGCATAAGAAAGAGTGGAGAATATTTGTAACTTCGTATGCCATATTTCTGAGTTGCCTAATTTTACTGAAAAATCATGGACGAAACTTAAGTATTCAGAAACTGAAAATAAGCAGAAAATTAATGTTACGTGTAGCAGTTAATGATATTTTAGACTAATAATATTTTAGAGGGTTAATTAAAGGTTATTTAATTAATCGCTTTTATAAAGTTTTATTGGTAGATTTTCATGAACAATATACTTTAAAAAAGATTAGGAAAGGGAAGATGTGTATCTGCATAAAGTTATCTATATTAAAATTATTTAATTAAGTGATAAAATTATTTTACTTTACTTTTGTTAATCTGATATTCTCTCAGTAAAAATGAAGTCTTGTTTTGTTTTATTCTTCTTTTTAAAGCATTATGTACAGTGCGCAGCGTTCAATTAAACAATAGCAATTAACTACCCAGCAAGCATTTTCTGAGAATTACGATAGAAAGGCTTTGTAACCGATGTAAGAAAAATGTAATGAGTATTAAATAAAACATGTTGCACTAAAACAGATGAGATAGTTCTATATTTCCCATTCTGCTGGGGGCCAATTGACGAAATTCAAATTACTTTTTTCATATCTAGAAAGCACGACTTAGGATATATATTAGATTTATATATAGCATTCGTCTAACATATATACTTTGATACAAATTCGGAGTTTTTATGAAATGACATGACATTGTTTTTCCCAAATTTCAATTCTACGACTCAAATTATACCTAAATATTAAATGTTGTAAAATTTGGTGAATTTGGTAAATTACGAAGAAATTCTAAAATTTATCTTGGTGCAATTGTTTTCAGTTTGTGCCAACAATAATTCCCTTCGCAAACTTCTTAATATATGGCAACCTATTTTCCTTTCCCTTTTTACATTGTGCGCGAGGGAAGAAAATTCACATCATTCCTACTTTAAAATAATTTTAACAGAGTGCCTAAACCGCAAATGATGTTTTATGGTTTTTAACAAATATGCCAAATTTCAAAACGCGCCAATATATAAATTCACGTATATCTTCGGAAATTTTGAATATAAAACTCTAATGTTTTGCAGGTTTACTTCAAAATGATGTTAAAAAAGTTATAGTTTATAATTCAAAATTTTTTTCGAAAAATTTATAAAAACTATTTAAAAATATAAATTTAAAAACTAAATCATAGAAAACGGGCGAATTTTATTTGGAATGAACCTAAATTTAGACATGTGAAAGGAAGAATCAAATAAGTTTAATGAAAAAAGAGAGATTAATAAATATATACCAAATTCAGTTAACAGTGTGGAGCTAAAATTTTGAGAGCTAATGTTTTGAAAAGTTCTCTTGCAACAGTTACAAAACTTGACAGTTTGTCATAACTTAAACACCAAGTCGTAGAATCGAAATATGCAAAAAAAAAAAAAAAAAAGGGAGGTATGCCATTTCAGAAAAAGTCGGATTTTATGTCAAAATACCTATATTAGAGCAATGCTATATGTAAATCTTATACATATCCTAAATCGCGCTTTCCAGGCATGAACAGTTCAAGTTCGTCAATCGGCCCAGTAGAACGGGAGATACAAAACTATCCCATTTGTTTTCGCAGTGTATGTGGCCTAATGCTTTTACTCATCTTCACATTGCTAATCTTTTTTAGACTACGTTTTGCTTGAAAAATGACAAATGTAACTTTATAAAAGCGATTAATTAAAATACTTTTAGTTAACTATACTATATCCTCATACCTAGGCTTGCCAGATTTTTGAAATGTTCAACCGGAACACCTGAATGCCCCCCCCCAGCGTCGCGAGTATTCAAGGGTATACCCGCGACGTGTAAGCACTCTAAAATAAGAAAACGTGTAAGCACTCTAAAAACCCGCAAACACTTTGCGGGTTTTTAGAGTGCTTTAGAGGGTAGTATGGTTATTTATTAGGAACTTAAACGAGAGATGATAGTAAGTGACATATAAATTAAAACATTATATTTCTTACATGCTGATATTTATAAATTGCTTGTAAGAAGGAACACTTTGAGTAAAAAACAAAAATTTGAACAATATTCACATCTTTTCATTGTCTAGGACTTTTTTAGAAAGTCTTTTTTGTTTTTAATCTTCTTATAAGAATAGTCACAAGCTGAACCAATATTAATTTTACATGTCGACAAGCCTTTAACCATAGATTCCTTCATCAAAGCCCAGTCGTCAGTCCATGCGTTGTTCATCAAAGAGAATACTCTTTCAACTGGTGCTGATGTCCCATGTAAACAGAAGGCATACTCAACAATCTTGATCAGACTGGGAGCTGCTATGCGATTCTCTTTAAAGTGACCAAACAGTCTTAGCCATTTTTCTTCTTGAAATAATCCCATCTCCGGTAGTCTCTCCTTCCTTCCACTGTTCCCAATTTGACTGCAAATACTCTTTAGCAAACACAACTGTGTCGAACAACCGATCATTGCTTATTTTCATATCGAGTATATCAAAAAGACAGCTATTAATAGTTTCAGCAGAAGTTTCGGCGTTTTCCCAATCAGCAGCATTTGTTTTGGTCAGATTGATCTATGAAAACTGTTCAGCGTTTCCAAAACTATTCCCCCAGAGAGAGGCCCAGAAGTACGCAATGCATCTTTTATAAAAGCCATAACATTCTTTTTTCACACTGGTACGGACTTGCTCATTTAGATTTCTGAAAATGTTCTTTGCGTCCTAGGATATACTTGAGTTGATGGAAAACATTGTTTTTTCCTGCTCTTTTCACACCACCGAAGTTAGTGTTGCAATTATCTCCACAAAAGCCAACTACTTTGTTATTCAAATCGTTTAGCAACAAGACAGAGTATAAGTGATTTGTAAGAATTTTATATGTTTCACCCGCGACAAGTTTGAAATCTAACAGAAATACTTGCACACCTGAATTAGGATTAAAGTAGCGCAAACAATTGACACAAAGTTTTACATCCTTTCTGTTTGATGCATCCTTACTTATAATTACGTAGTTTGACTTAGTCAAATCTTCTTAAACACTTCTTGAGCTAAAGGAGCTATTACATTTAAAACTAATGGCTCACACTTAGTTATTCCGAGTGAGAATTTACGGTAAAAAAAACTTAGAAATTAGTTTTGATAAGCAAGAATTTGAATTGAAACTTAGGCTATGGTTTGCTGTGTGGTAAGCAAAGGTCACTTCCTTCGCTGCTGAGTTTTTGCCATTAGAGCTCGCAGTCTTAAAAAACCTGGTCAGTTTTTATGAGCTAGCAGTACATCCTAAACTCTTTTTGTGTTTACTCGACTGCAAATGATCTTTTATATCAGATCGACCACCGTGAGCAACCGAAAATTCAGAATTACAATGTGAACATTTAACTCTATCATCTTGATCTTGATTACCAGTGCCAGTACATACTTTCTTCAACAAAAGGAATTTATTCTGTAAATCCTAGGTGAATTTACACGATCGTTTTGGCATTTTAACAGAGAGTGCATAAACTTAAAACATAAATAAAACAGCGCTAGCTCACTAACATAACAGGCACCGCCGGCAGGGACTGACAATTACCTGACTGATCTTATCTCTATCGCAAGCGCTAAACTACACCCCTTAGTACCCAATATTGGACTCGCCCAGAGAGCCTCTGGCATTGCGCATAGGTAGGACAAGACGATACGATGACGATATTATTAATTACCAGATCGTCACTCTTCTATTTTTCACTTTTCATACAGTACATAAGTAAAAGACAAAGTAATTATCCTAAGTAATTCTTCACAGTTAATTATTTTTAGACTTTTTTGGTCGTAATTATTCACAATCACATCTATAAAATCAAATTTAATTTTTACCGGGATGCGAAGTAAACCGGCCGGGACAACGGGATTTTGTTTGAAAACCGGGACTGTCCTGGTCAAACCGGGACGTCTGACAAGCCTACTTATACCTCTTTCCACCATATTTCCAAAGACTCAACTCACCATCGTCATTGTGTTACAAGTATGTGCACCATTTGAATTATTTAAATTTATTGCATCACATTTAAATTTTTCTGTGCTATGGATCTCTTTTCAGTTTAGGTGGTTGAAATTACGCAGCAAATGTATTATTTCTATTTATATGAACTGCGTGCTTACTATGTCATTATTAATTTTAATATTAATTTATATTTTAAAGTGAGGTTAATAGTATTAGATAGATATCTTTGATAACATGTTTGAGGTAATGCAAAACCTCGAAAGCTTTTTCCATATAATTAGTGGTAGTTGCTGCTTCGATTTAGAGCATTTTTTTACGAAAAGTTTCATAAGATCTATTTTCTTCATAAAACGAGAAAAATCCTTAATAACAAATAAGAAAATTTTTTAAATAGTCGTTATTTGCGGATTTACAATACGAAGTGCGAAGGTACTCGAATATAGCAACTTGAAGCAAAATTATAATAAGTAACTAAATAAAATTCAATCTTACCGACGATATTTAGCTAAATGAACAAAAAACAAAATTTTGAAATGAACGTTTCTCTAGCTATCTAAGTTTCCGCATATTCATTTCACTTTTACGCTTCAGAAATACTAGTTAAATGCGCTATAAGTACCAATCCCAATATTAACTTTTCACTTTCTATATAAATTGCCTATAATATCTCACTAGTGTGCCTATGTTTTTGCCGTTATTCATGCTGCGTAAAATGAATACATATTTTACGTTTAAATTTTGACACACTGAAATATTAATTTTATCCAAAACTAAACAGGCAATAGAGAATATACAAAAAATATTTAAAAAAAAAAAACCCTCCAATTTTAATAGTAATAATAATCTACGAATGATTAGTACAGTTGATTTTTTTTATCTAATAGACAACTAATGATTTCAAAAGTTATTCTTCTTTTATTTCGTTCTAGGGCAAAGATTTGCTACCTTCGAGGCTATAACAGTGATGGCAACAATACTCAGAAAATTTGAAGTCAAAGCTATGGAACCACTTGACAAAATACACATTGTGGACGAGCTGGTTTTAAGAGCAGAAAGTGGTCTGAAAATGAGTTTCAGACCTCGGCACCCCGTAGCTTAACGAAAGCTTAAATTACTCTTGTTACTTTATCTTTTTTTATTGCTTTTTGTGAATCGTGTAATTTGTTTTGTGAAGTGTGTGAAGGAAATCATGCACTTAAGATGATTACATAAGCCCAAAGACAGTGTTGTTTGGGAAAGAGAGGAAACTTCAAAGATTGTAGCATAAAACGTGTCTTTTTTTTCCTGTGAGACAGTGCAGTAGTAATCAGTTATAAAATTTAACATTAAAAATTTATATTTATTACTGCTATTTATCATTTTTGGTAAATACTGCATGCTAATAAATAACGTAATAAATAAAATATTTTTATGTACACGTCAAAACTTTAATATGTTGTGAAAACTGAAAACGATTATTTAGGATTATTCCCTAAAGGTTTTACACTTTTATAGACATTATCAGCTAACAGTGCAACTAATGTTCATTTTTAACACATTTTGTGTAAAATCTTTTGATTAAGAATTAATTTGCTCCGAGATTCTTGCCAATTAAGACATAAAAAGAAATCATATTAATTAATTAATTTCACAGCTTTCTTTTTAAAATGGAATACGTTTAATCTTTATTAAAGGAATGATTTTATAGCTAAAAGATGCAAAATTCGCAAGGAAGTCCCAAAGTAAATACTGAAATTTCGCGGCTTATGATTTACATCATTTTAACGTCTGAGATTTCACACTAAATATTTCTAAAAAAAACGTCTACTAGAAATAAAGCAGTAGCCTTAAAATATTATGCATTCAAATAAACATTAAGTTTTACATTTTTAAAATTTAAACTTATATTTCTAAATCTATCAGGATAGGTTATTGGAATGCCGTAAAGCACACGAGAGCTATCTGCCCTTGTGGAGAACATTCTAAGCGAAACTTGCCTATATTCACGTTATACTTGAAGCAACCACGAAAAACAACCATGCTGCCATCATCTGGAATTTAATCCACATCAAACTTCCAGTAGTCAGCAGACTTAACTCGACCACTGGTGGGCTTGTATATTGATCAAGCTCTGACACTAATCAATGCATCTGTTCTATAAAGACATAGAATTTTAATTTATATAGATTACATTTCAACTTATTGTAAGCACAGAATTAGGAATTTACGTATGCAATGTAAAATGTTTAGAACTATGACCGCTACCTTTTCTCTGTACTAGTATGCAATGTAGAGCAGTTTTATATAACGTAGGAAAATTACTTTTTTTCATTTGTTCAGAAATCTTGCAAAGCTGAAGAATAATTTAGTGTTCACACTTTTTGATCGGCTATTAGAATAGCATTCCTTTGCAGCATATTTCTCACGTAAGGTATAACGGAAAATATTATTAAAATTCTTCAAATATAACTAACATTATATCAATCATGAAAGAATTTAATAACTGAAAAATATCCGAAATTTGTTTCGTGTCAAGGCAACGTTTGATATTTGAGAAATTTCAGAACGTTTCCCTAAAAATATTCTCTTGAATCCTCTCTGCTATTATTTTACTTTTCTAGTCATCAAACAATGCATTAGGAATATATTTAAATGATTTTAAAAATAAGACCTGGATTTCTGAAGTATTAATTATTAATATCTCCGGAAAAAAGAGTAATGATATCGTGAAATAAATATATGACTTCTCTTAGCGGTTACTCTTCTAAAAGATTAAAAATTAATGAAGAATATCACCTATTTCATTTTAAAAAAGTGAAAATAAGGAATGGTGATATAGAATTTGGTATTTAAAGACTTAGATGTTTAATAACATAGAAATATGTCAAGTAGGCAATTAGAAGTAGAACAAATAATGGAGGAGACAACACCAGTTTCGTAAGTATTTACCAGCTCAAGAACTTACAGTAACCATTTCCTCACTTGCAAATTATTTCATCCCTTATTACGCAGCTTTTGTGTAAAGAACTATCGAGGAAGTAGGTTAAGCTGAGGGAAGACGAGGTAAAGAGAACGTACAAAGAGGCAGCAAAATGATTGACATTCAGTTTGTTTAACCTAAAATCGTCAGTTTGTGGTTCTGCCCATTGAAAAAACAATTGTGCTTTGCTAACGTCTTACGTTAGCAGAAACATAAGAAAAATGTTTCTGGTGCTTTTAGTTTTAGTAAAAAATTCCCCTTCTATTATACAGTTAAACTTATAAATGTTATAATTCCAAGGATATAGTATAAAAAATTTTCTCTCTCCCTTTCGCATGTGTTTGTTGTGTAATTGGAAGCATATTTGAGGAGTATTCGAGAGGTCCAGGGAGTCCCAGCGAGGGCATTGTATATTTTTTAAGTCCCCTTCTTCAAATAACACAGTGACTCTACATGTGACGTCCGAACTTAAAGGTGGTGGAGGTTGATTCGTCATCACCAGGATTCGGTGATTGAGTCCCCTAAAGGAAAATATATAAGATATTCTATCCCTCCTTTCCGTACGCCTTCATGGTCTAATTGGAAGTATACTTGACGCATATTCCAGGGTTCGAGTCCTGTTGAGGGCACTGCGCACTTGTCATGTCTCCAGCAACGAAACCTCTAACGACTCTACAATACAACAATTTACTAGCATTCAAAGTATTTCAAATTTAACCGCTAACTTAAAATGGTCAATTGCTTCAAAAAATTTAATCGCATGCTATTATTAAGAAATTTTATGGCTAACTTTTTGCATTCTTTTAATAATGCAATTTATATGTATGGATCTAATGAATGGAATTCCAACTAAAAGTTCAATAAGCAGCAAAATATTCACTATTTACTCAAATTTAGACCAGGAAAATTATTCAGGAACATTTGCTAGGTTATTAATCTTCTCTCTAAAGATATTGTGCTGTCAAAGCTGAATAAGGTGTGATGGAATTCCAAATTGGATGAAATGATGATAAAGTAAAGTATTTCTTCCAAACTTAGAATTATCTGCATATTGGTTGAATAACAGCGTGATATAGAAAGTAAAGAGCGCTTGAATGAAATAAGGAAGCTAATGTCATTCGTTACTCACCTTTGGAAATTTGTCTTGGATATTTATAAATACAATAAAAAAAATTCAATTTATCCCTGATATAATTTTGAATTAATAGTAAGCATTTATTTCACTATTTAATCAAACTGGTGCTGTAATGCATCTCCTGGAGTTATCAGAATCTTTTACTTTTATTGCACAACTTTTACAATACTTTTTGTATAATTTTTTCTTTCCACCATGCCAGTATACTATAGGCATTACTATTGGTATCCGCATATGCAGAGTGTACACCTAGTATATGTTTATTACTATAAATATTAACTCTAAATATTTATTTCCAAAAACACTTAAGTTCTGACCAACAAACTAGATAATTTTGTGAAAATTACTTCATCAGTATGGATTACACAATCCGTAAAGATAAAATTTTATGGCTTATATAAACTCTTTAAATTATTCTAAGCTTATACAAATTATTTTGGGTGAAAACAGCAATAAAAAATACACTGAATTCTTTAAACAGCAATGGATTCTTTAATGAGTTAAAAGCTTCCATGGGCTTGCTTTCAACAATTAATCCAGAACGACTTAACAAACTTATTATTTTTTCATGTCAATTTTGACTTATATTCATGATATCTGTGAATAAATGAATAAATTTAAGGCGAAAGAACATACACACACACAAAACTTCTGCTCATTTCAGAGTGGAATGATTTTTGTCTTCTAAAGAATAGAATCCATTATTTAATTTGCAGCCTTCTACTTTAAATTCCATGAAATGTATTATAAAGTTCCTGAATATTACATTTAAAAGCAAGGAAAATTTTGAACTAGTAAAATAATGATGAATGATTTTTAATTTGAAATGGCACTCAACGGAGATTATACAGATTTTATTTTTTGAGATATCTCTCTCCGAAAGTTTGAAACTGGTTTCGAAAGATTCCCTACTTCCCCTAAAAAAATTATATTTGAAAGTGTAGCATTCATTATTTTAACTAACCAAGTTATTTTTAGTTTGAACTTTCCTATCGATATCTCGAAGTTTCAGTTGCTGCCCGAATTTAGCGCGAGCGAGATATTTATGCAAATCGCAGATATCTGTAGCAGTTTAAAAGGCAGGAGTTAACGAGGGAAATTGGATTTATCACCGTAAGGCTGTGCGCGCAAATAATTCCTCTGTCTAGTGAAAGTTTGCCTTCATAAGCAATTGAATTTACTAGTTCTTACTCGTGAAATTCGCATTATTGCATTTCACTGAGAGTTAGGCTTCCCTCGCCGTCCTACTTAAAGTTAAACTTAGGAAATTGAATTGTTAACACGCTTTATTTTAAATTATTTTAGTTCAGCCCAAGTAGTGGCTTACTCTCAAGTCGGAGAGTTGTAATTATTTGAATTAAAGGGTCCTTTAAACCCTCCTTCTGACTTGTAGTTCTTCAACACTAAAGGACATAGCCTAGATTTGTTCACTGTCCTCTACATAGAGTTTCACAGCGTATGTTTAGCAGGAAGATCAAGAGATTACAGTTGAAACCTTACAAAAGTATAGAGATTAATATTTAAGGAAATAGACCCTTCAACCTTTTATGAAAGCCCTGTTTTACAGGATAATTATTCACAGCAACTTAAAATCAAATATAAATAATTAATACAATAAAAATGTATAATCATTAACTATTTCTAAAAAATCTCTCTATGTAATACTTTAAATGCTAATGATACTGCATAAAGCAAAAAATATTAAGCATATTTTTAAAGTCCATTTTATTAATCTTTTGATACATTAATTTTTCTTCCACTGTATTCTTTATGCTTTTCGAGGTAATCTTCTCTTCTAATTTGTCACAAAGAGAAATTAAATCAAATTTGCTAAAATTAAAAAAAAAATTAGTTCATTCTCAAGATAAACTGAGTTGTATCGATGCCGTCTCTATCTGGCACGCATCAGCTGCACTGAATCTTGAAAATCACTCAATTATACAATCATAATTCATCCATAACGTCTGCTCGGGAACGAGTCGCTTTCAAAACGTTAAACACGGATTATGTGAAAGAAATCTCATTAAACATTTCATTTCCTCTGTGTCTCTGGAACTGAAACTGGATATTCTTCCATGCGTCCACAAAAATCAGTCAACTGGAAAAGTACCACTTTGGACGACAGTGAAATCAAAGTGTTCTAACGGAAGTGGCGAAAGTCTACAAAGACAGCGATAATGAGTGTGTAAATCCAACTAGTTAAAAAAGGAGGGGGAAGGGAATGAATGCCTATTTCCATTAATATTGAAGGCGATAAAATTTTAATAAATATACTCTCGACTATATAAACTTTCATCTAAAACTTTATAGTTTTCTGGGAATGTTTAGGTATATAGGATGATTGCTGTCAGAAGAGCTCTGGAATTACGCAGACATTGAATGTGCGGTACAAATCAAATAATATAGAACCCTGATCACAATAGATTCCGTATTATCCGAAGCAAAGCTGTAAGTCTTATGCGCTGTTTGGCTCACTGAACAGTGATAACTCAATAGCTAAACGATTCTTCATGACGTTCTGGTAGAGAAGCATTACTATTAACTAAAGATGAGCCGTTATACAAAAATATTGTTTTATCACAATTTTAAGGATATTCACAGTAGTTAGATGCAGAGCCAAATGAATCTTTCCATTAATATTTTTCCAGAATAATTTTTAATTTAAACGCGAGAAAACCATTCGCATTTCAATAAAACAATTGTCATTTTGTATTAAAGCTTTCTTTTATTTGTATAAATTGCTCAATGAATGATAATTTAAACAGTTGCGAATATGAATGCCCTACATTGTATATACAATTAAATTCTTCTGAATGGCGATGACCTTTTGCTTTATTTGAGTTTATAGGTATGCAAGAGATCATCCATCATCATTATTTGGTTCTACTACATTCAGAATTGTCTCCAAATGTAGGATAATCCAATTTCCTTTTATAAGAAAAGTATGTTATCACATAAAAAAACATTAGAATGAGGCAGTGAATTTATTGAGCTTTTATTCCTATTGTTTTGGGTTATTCACAATATACTCAAATATTTTCACACTTCACATCGAACACATAAAACATTTCAAATGGAAACAGAAATGTAACATTTCACTAAGCATGGGTTTAGCATTGATGCCTTTTTATTTCCTTGGTAGGAAGTAAAGGAAGTATTGTAATCGCGAAAGATTTCGGATATCACATTTCAACGGAAATATCCATTTTTATCCTCCTGAATAAATTTCGACGCCTTTTTTCCCGTGAAATCTGTACGTCATGTACGCCCCCCGGGGGTTGACTCAGGAGAACTCCTGGGAAATACTGGCTAGGATCTGTACTTAGACAGTCTCAACCACGGGGGCATATAAGTTGTCTTCACAGGACTAGAGCCCGGACGTGCTGGTACTGTCGTGTCTGTTCCTCTGTCTGGGGTGGAGCTAGATTGGAGATCACAGGCCTCTTCGTCGGGGGTTTGGCCCCCATAGTTCCCATAGCGTGGGGACTGCTTGTCCCATGCTTTGTATAAGGCCAGGTGGGGACTGTGGGGTCTGCGTCGTCGGCGAGGGGGTCTCAGGAGCTTGGACAAGCTCACCCCGAAAGGCAGCTCCAGGACGGGGGTCCAGTTCTTGCGTTCTGTAGGTCATGTACGTATGGACAGAATTAAGAACAGTGTTTTCCAAAATGTATTGTAAAATAGATTTAAAATGGATTCTAAAAGAACTTTTTTCTTGACGTCTGTAGTTACGTACGTACGTATGCATGCATGCATGTTGTATAACTCAAATCGGTTAGCCGTAGAACGTTGAAATTTATGTATGGGACTGTTATAACATTTATTTATGCACTTCCTATTTTTATTGCAATCGGCAATACCACGCTTCACTTATGTATCTAATATATGCCATGATATTGAAAGCAAAATTTTGGACAGACTGATGCAAGACCACTGAGATTTTAAGCGTAGCAATGTTTATTTAGCGTAGATACTTGATGCTTAGAACGTCCATCTCTTTTTGAAGAAGAAGCAGTCGAGTCGGATTAAAATACCATATTTATTTAAATTCATATTTGTGGTCATAATTCCCTCGGCACTCCAATCGTGCCTATTTCCAGAACATTTTACAATTTTGATACTATAGCGATAGAAGCATCGTAGCAGCAGACAGATGCTTGCAGCAAAGCGTCCATATTCATCCCCTTACTCGGCTTAAAAATCCTTACTTGGCCTTTACGTTTGCTATAGCTGGTCCTAATCATATACTTTCAGTTAAAGAAGTGTTATAAATGACGACAATATTCATGTTTAACAGTGTCAGATTTGGAGAAAAACAATTTGCGACAAATAACGAAACCTAACTTTTAATGCGATCTCCCAACTCCTATATTTATATTTGGGAAGATGCTACTTGTTATGAAACTCGTTATGAAATACTGGTTATGGAAAAACAAAATTATAAGGAGTTTGACTCCCGTATGACAAAAATTGACCCGGATATTTAATTTAAAAGTTTGTAATTATTTACGTCACTTGCCTTGACGGATCGGTTAATTAAGTCAGAATAATTCCTGTAAATAAATTTAAATGGAGTGACACAAAAAATGTGTATAATTTAATAGGCCATACAAGATGTACACATGCGATTTGCGTTATGGTTTAAATGCAAATTTATTATTAAAGTCTTTCCTTTCTACTCTTTTCGTACTAAGTAAACTCCTCTTACCTACTTTCTAATTACAGTCAAGTACCAAAAATCCGTCGACCTGAAATCCGCCAACTCCTGAAATCCGCATTCTCTCTCGAAATATAAACATTGAATTTATAGGTTCCAGAAATCGCAGAATGGAGAATGAAATACCGAAGAAAAAAATATTTATTTAATAATGACGTCATAATTACCGAATAATACTGATTCTGTGTTAGTGGCAGAAAAAAAATCTTAGCCCAGAAGAGGTTTTTAGTATATATGATGTGTTCAGATGAGCCAACACTGGCATATCAGATAACCGATGATGAAATCATTGGCTCTTTTTTGAACTCGCCACAGCAAGAAAACGATTCTGACACCGACACAGATAATGAATTTGATAGAAGTGAGAAAATATATTTTAATGAGTGTTTGGAACATGATGAAAAATACCTAAAATATTTAGAACAACAGAGCCGTGTCACAGGCCAAGAAATTATGACCCTGTAAAATTTACAAAAAAAAAACTTACTCTGGAACACCTAAAGTTTTAAAACAAACCTCTATCAGAAAAATGTTTGAAACAAGTAAAAAAAATGAAATATTTTATGCTTTATTAGTATCCCTTATTTTTAGTCTCTATTTTTTATGTCCTTTATGCTTTAAAATATTCCTGTAATCACTAATATAAATTAATAACATAATATATATATAATTTAATGCATATAATAAAATAGTGTAATAATGTATAGTATTCTATATAATAATTTAAGTAAATGTATCTAATATGCCTTATTTATTTTGCACTTTTAATCTGAATATTATGATTTGGCTTTTCTGCCCTGAAATCCGCAAAATCCTAAAATCCGCACAACCTCTGGTTCCAAGCATTGCGGATTTCTAGACTTCTACTGTATTACAAATTAAAAAAATACAGTGCTATATTATACATTGCTGCTCAATAACAACCAGCAAACAGATCACTGTAAATACAATAAAAACGGATTCATGGATTAGAGAGATTGAATCTCATGCAGAGTACCGGAAAAGATACTGCGATTTAAATGTTTTTCTTCTTCTGACGAATATCTGCGTTATGAGACATTTTATAAAACTTTTCAAAGATTTCAAATTTATCGTGACTTTCTTCTAAAGCATCTATTGTCGGAAAATAATTAATAAACAATCTGATTACCTTCCGAAAATTTTTATAAATTTGATTACTGTATCGTCAAATTCCCGCGCATTCTCCAAGGATCGCATAAATGAGTATTTTCTAAGAACTTGGTTTGCGAATAAAATTTTATATCATGTGAAAAAGCATACTGGAAGTGTGTTCATGTAACTGACTTCGGTCTCATTAGTATAGGGCTGTCACGCTATTAATGGAATTTACAAAAGGTGGTTATGGGATTTATTTCTTAAATATTGTTTCTAGATGAACTTCTAAAACTTTCAAAACAATAGAAAATTTCTTGAAAATATTTTCATCATTAGAAAAAGGATTAACTGTATTTACTAAATGGTAGTGTATAAAAGTAAACATACCATAGAAAGTGTTAGATTTTGTGTTCCGTAAAAACAAATGTAACATTTTGTGCTGTACGTGTAAAGCAAAATTTCCAATTATTAGTACATAGTAAATAGGAGAATGTTCCACACTATTAAATAAGTTTCCCATAATTATTAGTAATTGTAAGTATTATGCAACCTATTTACAGAATTAATGATGGTCGAATACTATTTCAGCTTAACAGAATAATAAAGCGTAAACGTGAAATATCTGCTTTGGTTCTTCTTAAGTTTAATGGAAATATCTGGTCTAAATGTCTTAGCAGTGCATGCGAAAAGTAATGCACAAGAGTAATTTGTCTTGGGATATCTAATGCAACATTGACGTTTAATTTATTACTGCATATTGAACATGTTACTCACCTTTTCAATTATATTCTAGGTAGATCGCATTAAAAATTATATTTTATTTACAGAACTCTCCTACGCATCTCGCCAAAGCTGTTTTTTATAAAATGCCCTGTTTTTATCAATTTTGAAACAATTGTATAAGTTAAATATTAAAAAATAGAAATATGCAGTTTTTTTTTCAAACATCCTACATCAGATTGCAAGCAATGTGAATTTAACAGCACGCACCATACTCAGCTGTCCAAAATTGTTCGTCATAAAATCGCATTTTTCATTTTTCTGCAGCCAAAATATTTCAAAAAACATCTTCCTTGACGAATTAGATTTTGTAGAGGCGTTTCATGTTCGTAAAAATCTTTCAGTTTCAGTTAACGATTCCAAGCCCTATAAAACTTTATCTTCAGCTTTTAAGGAAATTATCTCATAGTGTTTTTCATTTTTCAACAATAGACGGCACTAGTAATTTTTCTTCCTTTATGTCATTGTTACCGCGAGAGCACAGGCTTCTCTTTTTCCTTTTGCACTTCTGCACCTGAAGAAGCAGGCTCTGTATTTTAACCTTCGAAACTAGTCCCGAAAATGTATAAATATTTCGCTGATTTTTGTTACCTTAACACCTCTAATAACCGAGCAAGAGCAGGAATAAGCACCCATTTTTATAGAATGGTTGTAGCATGAAAAGAATTCCAGAGGACAAACAATTCTAAAAAGAATCGGGCAAATAATATTTCTTACTTAGTTTTCAGATTTTCTTAAAAAATCCCAGGTAGTACTTATGAAGTATTTTAAAATTGCTGTTAGATGTCATAAGAATGATAACTGATCACATAATTGCAGGAAAGAAAGATTTATTTCTTTTCGCATTTGAAAGCATATTTTATTACTTTTAAGTTAATTAAAATCATATTTACTGAAGTGCTTATTGTGACACCTAAGTAGTCCCTCGCTTTTATATGCAGGTAGCTAGTGTGCTAAGGCTGCGCAAAAGAAGACAATAAAACGCTATATGTTAATATTCCTCCAGTCATAGAGAAAACAAAATTTTTCGTAATTTTGAAAGCTCCCCAGACTGTTAAACATGTATCTGAACTTCCATTAATTTTCAAATTCAGCAATATGTTTTGCTCAATACCAGATTTAGAGAAATTAGAACTCAACTCATTAACATCATTTCTTACATTTTGCATTTCGTTATGCACAGCTACTGCAAATGCTGTTAAACTTAAGACACCCATAATTTGTTCAATGACAGCTAGACACATATAAATACAAATTGCTCTATTTTTATTGCTGCATCCGTATTTTATAGACCACTGCATTGCGAAGAATAGGTATGTAGTCTCCAGAAATAAAGCTATAAGCAACGGAAAAGCCAAACATTCATCCACTTTTGCAATCACTTTCTTAATACTGGAAAATGAATCTGACAATGCTGAGAAACTGTTATCTGATTGTTGAAGAGATTTTCTGTAGTCCAATAGAACATTACGAAGTCCGGCGCATGTAACAGCATACAAAACTATGAAACAATTTTTTCCCATTGCTGGAACTATGTAAAGAATAAAATCAAAAATTACCAGTAAAGAATATATATAAGCAGAAGGTTGCAGTGTGGGAATATTAAAAAAACGTTTTTTCACATAAACTCTAAAAGTTTCACTATTTCCTTCTAGAGTATCTATGTAAATAACGACATACATCATTAAAGAAATACTGCACCAAACCGAGCACACTATAGATATTATACTTTTACTAAGATATTTTGGCTTCTCGGATGTTTCTGAATATGATTTCGAAACTTCTTGCAATATACTTGAAATTTTACGTCTTTTAATGAATAAAGTAAATCTTAAAACTATAACCGTGATTTCCAAAAGACGGTTTGATATATCAATGTTTGAAAGTGAATCATGTTTTGAAGAAATAAGTAGAAAAATAGTTTGCAGAAGCACTAGAAGTGATATTAAATGTCCATTTAATTCAGATACTTTAATGAACATTTCTCGAAAATCAAACTTAAATGATACATTCATCTTTGGCCTAATATTCACTCCAATCATCAAAAATGCTACTATCAATGGACGAATTACATAAATGAAATCAGAATTCTGATTTCCGTTTTCAGAAATGTCTCGAACTTCGTTATTAAACTTGCACACCTTAAGCAGTCTAGCAGTC
>KK115518.1:188751-248212 GCA_000611955.2 Stegodyphus mimosarum
TAAGTATATATATATATATATATAAATACTTATAAAATATGTTAAGAGAATTTGAAATGCAAAATTGTTTCTTTTAAAAGACCAGTTCAATTTTGAGGTTTATTTAAGTTTCTGGCTGGTTTTTGGAATGTCAGTTTTGTTTCCTCTTGGTTTTAGAATACACCATATTTCCTTCAGATGTTATGCTTAATAAGTAAAAAAACAGACATTACCCAGTGTGGCCGTATTGGTAAAGAGCTTACTTAACACAGTGCAGTGCTGGTGGCATTTTGCAGATGATGAAATATTTTTACACAGAGTTTAAAGATAAAAGTAGATCGAGAATTTCACACTGAATAAGTCCTGAGGCATATTCTTACAAATCGATTAATTTTTATATTTCAGCATACATTTGCTTCTTTAGAAACAGTATCATGCAAATTTTCGTTAAACTGAGCAGTTAATAAAACTTCATAAAACTAAAAAATTTTAATAAAATATTTCATTTTACACACAATTATACTTTTTTTCAGCAGAATGAAAATTTCGGATAAAGACTTAAATTGAAATCTTCTTTTTCAGAAAGAGTAATTCATAAAATAAAAATTTTCATCCGCATGTGAAGCGAGACGAGTCTTCCGTTGCTAACAAATAATTGAATGCATGAAAGCCAAGAGAAATCACAAGTACAAATAATGTTTGCTGCAGTTTCTCAAAATATTAAGGTAAAAATGCTACAGTTATTTATTACTGTTAACTACTAACTTTGAAAAAAACAGGTAAAATGTAATACACAAAACAACCTAAATGTTGGAAAGTGTCATTGAAATCATTTTCGATGTGTGAAGTACAATATAACTAAAAAGAGTAATCTGTGGGAAACTTTAAGATACGCTTTAAACTGATAATTCATTACTCACTTCAGAAGAGAAACAGAAATAACAAAAGAGCAAGATCTTTTATACTTGTAATGGCTAAAAGCTTTATAATATTCGATGACTCGGGATTTTTAATAATATTAAAGACTTTAATCGATATTTCATTTGCTTAATACTTGTCTTCCTAAAAGTTTTCTCTTTTAACATCAATACAAAGCTGATGCTACTTCTTTACATGGCGGTTTATGCAAACAAATAAAATAACAATGATATAAAGCAGCTTCTTGTCGTGTCAATGGTATAAATAGTACTTAAGAGATATAACAATTTTCTTCCTTATTACATTAGCAAATTACAATAACAAAATATAATGGATATCCTTTTTAGGGCGGACTAAGAAACTTTCTTCTTTCTTTCATTAATGTTATTGCTTAATGGCCGCTAATCAAATGACGCAGAAATACAAAGCGAGGTTTTGTTTAGGTTATAAATTTAATGCATTCAATTAATTCTACTTTATACAAATCACATATCATAAACATACTGTAGTTAATATACTCATATAGAAGCATCTAATAATGAACCGATAACGTAGTTCAGTCTATACATATAAAGAAGAAAGTCTGTTTGTTTGTTCGCTAATAACTCAGTCACGACAATAGCTATCTTCACCAAACTTTCAACAATTATTTCTGGGTCCTGGAAAAGGTCGACGTTCACTTTTTTCCAAAAAAAAAGTATCTAAAATCAGAGCTATTAATTAAAAACTTGGAAAAACGATAATTTCCCCCCTCATTTTTCCCTTTGGCAACAGTCTCACATGCTGGAGATAAAAATCTTTATTTGGAAAACTGTTGCCACTGCTCGCTTTCAGATCGTAGAATTTCTTAATAAAAAGCTTCTAATGAAATAAAAATAACATTTCCAAACATTAAATACATTACTCCCGATACCAAAAATTTGTGTGAAACCATTTCGACTGTTCTTATCTTCGTACGACTCTAATCAGTCGAGATATTAATTAAAAACTCTGAAAACACTAATTTTCGCACTCATTTTTCCCAGTGGCAAGAGTCTCGCGCATTGGAGATAAAAATGCTTTACTTCGAAAAGTGTTGCCACTGCTCACTTTCGCTTTTACGAAATATATATAGATATATGAAGAAGAATGTGTGTTTGTTTCTTTGTTCGCGTTATTGATTCCCGATCAATTTTGATAAATTTTCTGCCACATTTAATCGACTAAAATTGAATACAGGTGAAATATTAAACGGAACCTGAGCTCCTACGATCATTTGATTAGAAAGACGAAAATCATTAAAAACTGCGTGCCATTGTTGCTGATATAATGACAGAGAATTAGTTAATTTTTCTATCGACAATTTTACGTGGGTTCCATATCGCATCAGACTGGAAAATGCATGACTATGAATCGAACTTTTTGCATCGTTATTAGAGAAGGATTGCAGCGGTATCGTCCTCTCTGTTTTTAGGTACGTTATCCTCAATCTAACTTAACTGGCATAGGGTAATTCCGTTAGTTAAAAGTAAATATTAAAACAATTATAGGTCAGCTACTTTCTAGCGACCAAATTCAATAGCGACAACAATGCTAATTCTGTTGTCAATCCAGAGCAAGGAATAAATGCAACTAATTACGAGAAGCCCTCTAGTATGAAAGTAAACATACTTGCATCCTATTAGGTTGAGTTATGATACAAAGGTAGAAGTAAAAGTTCATTTTGAAGACAACAGTTTTAGTTTTGACTGTGGCTAAGCGAACTATCCGTGTTTCTATAACGGACATTGATAACAGCCTCTATAGGCCAGGTTAAAGGTGGAGATCCATCTTCGATGACAAGAAGTACAGTGTCGATCTTAAGCTTGGGTTTGGTGTGCTACCACTTGGAATGCAGTTGAACAGAAATCAAATATTGGTTTTCCCAGTCATTCTAAAATTCACGTCGAAGGTTCTGATTAATAAGCTCTCTAGAACAAATTGTGCGACCTATATGTGTGTCTGGAACGGAAATCAAAATATCATCTACGACAAAATAAGATGATGTCAAAACATTAATAGAATTAATATCAGAATCGTTCACGTAAATAACTGGACGCGAATGACAACTCTTTGTAGGTCAAAAGAGTCTCTTTCAGTACTTTTCGCAGATGAAAATTTGCTGAGCGAATTCCAGCTACCAATATTTCTCCGAAATATGATGAAGCACGAGGTATAAAATACCATTCAATAGAACTTAGTTTTCATGACACTGATTCTGCTTCATGCAAAGATGACCAAATTTTATTTAGCAGTTTTCGGAATGCTTTAACACAGTTGATACCGTTGTCACTAAACTTACGGCTGGCGCACAGCGACGTGAAATGAAGTGTGTAAGTGCAGCGATAAACGAGTCTGCCTTCATATCATTAACTGCTTTTATATGCACAGTTTTAGTAAACAAGCAAATCAACAAAGTTATGTAATCTTTTATTGTTTCAGAACCACGCTCTAATTGAATTTAAGGCTAATAGGGCCCCCAACCGGTATAGTGGTTAGCGTCGCTGACTGCCGTGCCGAAGGGCTCGCGTTCGAATCCCGGAGAAGGCATGGTTGTTTGTAAATGTAAAGTGTCGGCGCGGCATGGCGGCACTCGAAATATGCGGCGAGCCGAAAGTCCTCTCATGTGGTTTGGTGGAAAAGGAGAGGGGTGGGAGACCCTCGGACCCGTCCTCCCGAGATGCTCTCCTTCAAAATTGGGGGGTGGAACTGAGCCAAATCGTACTGTCACCTGTTAGGTGCTCAAGGTTGTTGCCAACGACAGGCGTAATGTAGCGCTCCTTGACACGAGAATTCTCGTGGGCTTGGGCTGACTCTGTCAGACAAGTGAGCATGAGCAACAAGGCTAATAGGACCAGCATAGTACCCACCATACGCGGGAGAAGGTCGTTCCAAAGTCATGCGATGTTCAGGCAAGCTACCCATCAATTGCAGATGTAAGCAAGTTTAAACCGATGACATATTAAGTAGTGGTTGACACGAATGCGTATCATTTTCTCCCTCCAATTACCCAGTAAGATTGTCTGATGAGGTGGAATAATAAAGAAGGACCAGCAGGAAGGTAAGTAATGTGACGTTCTTTCACTAGTAATTCATTAAACGTTTGTGAGAAGAAAGTATTACAGGATGCTTGGCGTTAAATCGTAAAGATGAGGTTTGAAGACGTCCTACCACCCGCAACATGCCGTCTTTGTTTATCAGCGGATAAAGAGACCGCAGCTGGCTCTTCTTGGGTAAAGGTTTCCTACACTTGATAGATTCCAAATCATCTTGGAAATAAGTATTTTGAATCCAACGAATAATGATGCTTCTTTCATTTAGTAAGAAATCGTTAGCAGAACACACTCACAAAGATCTCACAAAGAATGAATAATGTTCGAATTAAATTAACCAATAAATCATTCAATTAACGTATATGATAAATATAAATAGGATCAGATTTTTGTTCAGCCTTTACTTCAGTATCATTGAAATAAATCTTCATTCATATTTAGGCCAGCTTTTATCATCCTGATGGAGCCACGTTGGTTCATTCCACCATAAAGTACATGTCAGTAGAAGTTGAGGTTCAGTACCGTGAGATACAATGTTTGCATCTCACGGCATTTCTTTAGAAGGAATATGATTTCGGTATTTAGTAGGTACCATGTCTAAGACGTTAGATGCTTTATTTGCAACAAAAGTTTCCACTTGCGTGGATGAGTGGTTAGCCAAGGAAAAACTACCCTGGAATATGTCCAAGTATAGATTTTAAAATTAAACTTCTTTAAAGTGTTCAAAAGAGATCTCATTATTCTGGTCAACAAATATGCGCAACAAAGCTCTAATAGAGGAATAGGTACTTTAGTGTTTGATGTCAAAATATTATGAACTGTATCATTGCATGTTTGGCGACAGCTGCTTCATTTTCCAGAGAAGAAGCATCGCAAAATACATGCAAATGAATAGCATCTGTTGTAAGTACGACATATTTTGGAATTACACAATTATCGATTTGACTGAACGTCTATTGAAATTTTAACCAGTCCTCTGAGAGGAGTTGGGGAATAACTGAATCCCAGTCACCCTTAAATGACCATAGCTTTTGGTAGAATATTTTAATCTGTATAGAGCAAAGATAAAAAATGTGGGAAGATTCTGCCAGTATTCGTTTTTCTGTCGCAATGTAGGTGCGTTGAATTGCAAATGTAGCTTTAAAACTGAAAGTATTAGATTACAGAAACGTCCTGAACCTTTCGAAGTTCAGTTAGAAGGTATCTTGAAATCGAAATTCAGTGAACACTGTTATTTGAATTAAGTTAAGAATTCTATAGAATTCGAATTTCACTTCCTCAAATCAAAACCATGTGCATGTAAAATCGAAGATATCTTCTTGTAAACTGATATTGCATCATTAACTATATTAGCACTGGATAATAAGTCGTCTATATACATAATATATATATATATATATATATATCTTCTTCTAATATAGTACATGTGATACAGCTGGATCATGTTTGAAATCTATAGCTATCTGCTTGAGACATCTAGTCGCTAAAAATAAAGCTGAGGGAGCTGAGCTTATATAACTGTTTTCAATTCACACATGAGTGTTTCTATCGCTGGAATAGTATTTTCATAGTATTAACTGAGAGTTCAAATCTTCACGGACACCATCATCTGACGATACAATTTCTCCTTATCATGCGTTAAAGTAATTTTAGGAAATAAGAAATTAATCACACATCTTAAAAATATCTTTTTGTAATTTCTGACTTATCTCTAAAATTAAATTCAGTGATAACTGTTTTCAGATTTACAAGATGTTTCAAACTTACTCTTAATTTTGTCATTGTGCTTGAAGACTTAATGACAGCGAGATGAGAAAGACAAAATTTTTCTGCATATGAAATGTTAGAAAAATTATCATTGATCACACTAACATGACTGCATACATAAAACCTTTAAACTCTTTCTCAAATTCCGGATTATCCTCGAATTTTTGTTCTATTGAAGGCAATCTAGAAATTGCTGCCGGTAACAAATCAACTTCAGATGGGCTTTATAAAATGGAAATTTTACAACAAATCGTCCATCTGAATTTAAAAAATAGGTGTTTTGAAAAAATGATTCACAAAATTGTTCTTAAACTGCCCGAGGTTCGTACTGTCACCTGTCAGATGCCCAAGGCTGTTGCCAACGACAGGCGTAATGTAGCGCTCTTTGACACGAGAATTCTCGTGGGCATTCGATACATGGGCATTCGGCACCCATTCTCGTGGGTTATCTTCGATAACTTCCTCTATTTCCCAGAAACGCTTAAGTTCGTAATCAATATTTAAATTATCTTTCAGCCTTATGGAGTGTGAATTAGCTGTTTTGGATCTTCCGTATTAGTTCCAACTTTTCCACCAATCACACAACCAAAAATCATATTTTGAGCTACAGGCTCATTTTTCGAACCATACATATGACCACCACTTAGGTCAGAGTAAAAATAGTCAGCTCTTAAAATTAAATTAATTTTTGGGAGGTTAACAAAATTTTGATCCACTAACGACACAGTTTGGTATAATCTATAAGCTTCATATAAACAACTTGTTACGGCACTAGCGAATCCATCGTATTCGAAGTACACGCCTTAACATCAATTATTTCAATATTTAACCCTGATTCAATTTTTAAAATATTTGAACTACTATTCTTGCAGGATGGCACTATACCAGGTCTACGAAGAAGTAACTGATGATTTCTTAGTTTTAATCCTAGTCTTTGAAAAGCTATACAGAAATAAACGACGATTCACTCTCCAAGTCCAGTAACAATTTAGTTTCCAATGCCTGGATGAAACTGGAATAGAAATTTTTGTGCTTCCTTAATTTTTAAAAATATTCAAGGTTTTTAATTTTTTACATTTCTTAAATTAAAAAAATATCTTTTTTAATTGAGATGATATTTAACTGAGATTTTCAGACTACAGTTTCGTTTTTTTATTTTTGTTTTTACAAATGCAAATTTCATTTTTTCATCACAGTTTTTTTAACTATTTTGATTGCTTTAAAAGTTTCTCTATTACAAATTTATGTTTGCCATTATTTTGTAAATGTTTTGTTTTCCTATTTTTATTTCAATGATTTTTATTTTCCTCCCAGAAGATAAAAATTGTACTTTTAATATTTCATTTATCTCTTCACATTTAATGTATTTAAATTTTCCAGTAATTTTTAACATTTATAAATTAAAAATTTTTAACTCTTATATTTATATCTAAATTTAGTTAAAAACAGTTTTATTTATATACCAGATTAAAGTAAGAATAGACTTGAACACCCAGTAAGATGCATTCATTTTTATAATATTTTTAAACATAGATTATATACATATATATCGCATAAAATTGATTAAAACTTATACGTTAGCTACATATTTTACCGCGAATATATACAAAAAATATTACATTACTTATTTTTATGAAACTAGAATTTAATCAAACACCTTAGAATAATTATTTTATTTTTCAAAAAAAGAAAAAAAATTATCTTACTAATACAAATTCCTTTCGAAAAGTATTTTTACAATGCGCTTCAAAAAATCTCAGGTTTAAGTATACATATTTTGTTTTTAACCAAACTGTTTAACAAGTCTCAGCAGGATTTCGTAATGTAAAGACATGAATTTCAATTTTCAAGACAGTTGCCCCACCTCCCGCAAAGTCGATATTAATATTCCAGCATCTAATAACTGTGGTTTCGAAAAACAACTCAAGATCGACAGATTTTCCTTAATCCAAGAGATGTCTTTCTTTAATCTAAGTCTATAATGTGATGTATTACTTGGGTTTGAACTGCAGACAGATTCGTTTCTGAGCATATGAATATCTACAAGCATTCAGTCTTCAGTCATCAATTGGAAATGCTTTCAACTCAAAAATACAGAAATTACAGAGTGAAATTTGTTATCTTATAGGCTGTCTCAACAGAAGCCCTGGATTTAATATGTCTACAAAAAACTTCATTTTTGAAACGTGGAAAATATTTTTACATACTTACAGGCATTATCTGTTCAGAATAATGGACTTTGCTCAGACTAACTATGTAAATTTGTAATTGTGTGCGTGTTCCGATGTTCGAACGGCGCCGAAATCGAAAGTGTATTTTCGTTTCTAAATAACCTTAATACGTTCCGCTACTATTTTGTGCATATTAAAGTGCTGTTATTTATTAATGAAAATCATACATAAAAAGATCAGAGAATGAAGAGATATGATAGAAATTATAGCCGAACATAATAATATGTGCAGAGCAAAATGTTCCAGCGACTGCTTGCGTGGCAGACAAAGCCAAAACGCCGTTGACAACGCAGGGCAAAGAAAAGGTGAAGTTAATTTGAGAGGCATGGAAGTAAACATACTCCCACCCTATCAGGTGCAGTCCTGATACAAAGGTGAGAGTTTATTAATTGGTCTTTTGAAGACACCAGTTTTGTAACTACGCGAACTAACCCGTCCTTGTCAGGATGGACATCGATGACACGCCCTATAGGCCATTCTAAAGGTGGAGATCCATCTTCGATGACAAGAACCACAGTGTCGACCTACAGGTTGGGTTTGGCGTGCTGCCACGTGGATCGCTGCTGAAGAGAAGTCAAATATTCCTTTTACAGCGATTCCAAAATCCACGTCGTAGATTCTGAACAGTTCCCACCTAGAACCCCTTATTTGAACAGGTTGATGAGTCTCTGGAAAGGAAGTCAAAGTATCACCTGTAATAAAATGAGATGGTGTTAAAACATTAATACAGTCAATAATCAGAATCGTTCACGTAAGTATGTGGACGCGAATTCAAGATCGCCTCGATTTGGGTAAGTAGCGTTGACAAATCTTCGTAGGTTAAAAGAGTCTTTTTCAATACCCTTCTCAGGCGAAATTTCGCTGAGCGAACGCCAGCTTCCCATATTCCTCCAAAGTGTGGTGAAGCAGGCGATATAAAATGTCATTCAATAGATGAATGAGTTAGTTCTTGTGACACTGATTCTGTTGCATACAAAGAAGACCAAATCTGATTTAGTTCCTGTAGTTTTCGGCATTCTCCTAATAAATTGGCACCTGTTGTCACTGAAAATGTGACGTGGTGCACGCGACGTGAAAAGAAGCGTCTAAGTGCAGCAATAAATGAGTCCGCTGTCAGATCATTGACTGCTTCTATATGCACAGCTTTATTCGGCAAGCAAACAAACAAAGCTATAAAACCCTTCGTTGTTTTAGAACCACGAGCCTTATTGAATTTATGGGTAATAGGACCAGCATGAAGGTAAGTAAGATGGAGTTCTCTCACCAGTAATTCGCTGAATTTACGTTGAGAAGGAAGTATTACAGGATGTTCGATGTTAAATGCTAAACATGAATTCCGAAAACGTCCTCCCACCCGTAAGCGATCATCTTTGTCTGTGAATGGATAAAGAGAACGTAGCTGGCTCTTATTGGGTAAAGGTTTCTTTTTCTTAATACATTGCAAATCATCTTGGAAATAATGATTCTGAATAGTGAACTTTTCTGCTACTCGAATCTCTAGAAATGTTAGCGGCATAAGGCAACTGGAGATAATGTCGCTACGCGAAATATTTTGAGTAACAAGATGCTTTTTGCAATTAGTAATAAATCTTTGGCAGTAAGCCAGAATAAGAATAATCTTGCAACGAAAAGAATAATGCTCGAATAAATTAGCTAATAAATCATTCAATTCACGTATATGAGAAATAAAAATAAGATCAGATCTTTGTTCAGCCCTTACTTCAGTATCATCTTTAGATCTTAGTTTCATATTTAGGCCATTTTTGCTCTTCCTGATGCAACCATGGTGGACCATTCCACATCAAAGTACAGTTTGGTAGAAGTTGAGGTTCAATACCACGAGAAGCAATGTCCGCAGGATTTTCTTTAGAAGCAACATGATTCCAGTGTTTAATAGGTATCACTTCTATGATTTGAGATGTTCTATTTGCAACAAAAGTTTTCCACTTACGTGGATGAGCGGATAGCCAAAACAGAACTACGTTGGAATCCGTCCAAGCATAAATTTCAAAATTAAGATTCTTTAAAGTGTTAAAAAGAGATCGCATTAATCTAGTCAACAAATATGCAGCACAAAGTTCTAATCTAGGAATGGATACTTGCTTTATAGGTGCGACTTTAGTCTTTGATGCCAAAAGAATAACCTTAACCCTACCATTGCATTTTTGGCGACTGTAGTCGGCTGCAGCATAGGATAGCGAAGATACATCACAAAATACATGTAGTTGAACAACACTGCCAGTTGTAAGTGTGACACATCTCGGAATTTCCCAATTATTAATTTGGCTGAATATTTCTTGAAATTTAAGCCAGTCATCTGAGAGGTGCTGGGGAATAACTGAATCCCAGTCGCCTTTAACTAACCATAGCTTTTGATAAAATATTTTAATCAATATAGTGCAAGGAGACAGGAGACCTAAAGGATCGAAAATGCCAGCAGATTCTGCCAATATGCCAATTCTGCCAATTAACCATGGATCCCTAGAGGATGCTTTATCACCATGAGCTTTTAAGCCTCTGATAACTTCATCCGAAGTACCAACTAACTGCCGTAAATAAACATTACCTGCTTTTGAAATACATTTTTGATCCACAAAAGTTTTAATTAACAATTGTACAATTTGTTTCTTTATATCGTACCTAGCGAGCAATTTTGCCTGTGCTTCTTCATAAGAATTATTTGATAACGGAATATGTTTAATTATAAATGCTGGTTCCTCAGCAAGTGATCAGATCAAATACTGAAATTTCTGAGTATTCGATACACTGTTGCAACAAATAAATCTTTAAAATTCATCTAATCATTAAAGTTACCCGAAAAAATAGGAATATTAAACTTCGGTAACTTAAAGTTACTAATATTAAAATTTTCTAGAACATTTGGCACATTAGCCACATTCAATGAATCTAATAAATTTTGATACTGAAGTTTCAAAACAAAATATTTCGATTCAAATGCTTCAATTTCTGACTGCTCCTCTGGTAACTGGGCATCAAATTTATCAAAATCTGAATAAATCCTTTCCAAGCGCTCCAGATGCAAAATTACTTCAGTTTTAGATAAATCGGAAGTAAAACTATTCTGACGCCTTTTAAAAGCCGCTTTTGCCCTACCACGCAGTCTCATTACAGTAGCTTGATTCATAACAAGTAATCGAAGTATCTAAATTCAAAATCAAAACCAATACAAAATATGTAAAACTTCAAGAATCAAATTCCGAATGTAAATCCAAAATAAAATGCACTTATCTGTCCTTTAAGACGAATTCCCAATCTCGCCAGAGCCTCCAGAAATGTTTGCGCGATCCTATGTTCGAATGGCGCCGAAAGCATAATTTCGTGTCTAAATAACCTTAACAAATTCCGCTACTATTTTATTCATATTAAAGTGCTGTTATTCATTAACGAAAATCATGCATAAAATCATCAGAGAACGAGCAGATATAATAGAAATTATAGGCTAACATAACAATATATGCAAAGCAAAATGTTCCAGCGACCGCTTGCGTTGTAGACAAAGCCAAAAGTGTTGTGCCTCTCTAGAAGGAGAGAACACAACAAACAATTTTAACAATTGCGTTGTGATTTTTTATTTTTAAGACAACAACCCACGAACCTTGATGCTAGTGAATCAATGTATCTTAACACTTCAAAAAAAATAAAAAAAAGAAACACAATAATCAGTTTGAACTTTTAAGAAAACCTTAGAGTTTATTTTTTTAACAGATCAAACTGTATCCAAATCAATCAGAAAATTAAAACATTCTACCCCCGGTGTGTGAAAATAACCTGAGAAAATTATAACTTTAACAGCGAAACACTAATATTTGTTTTCAACAAATTCTGCAATTTCAAAATAAACAACAGAAAACTTCTATAACTATTAATTAAGTGAAAGCATATCTATTTCATTAGTAAAATTTATAAATTCATAACCAACTATTTTCTTTAACATTATCAAGGTTCTTTCACCTTATTATTGCACAGAAAATACAAAATTTCTATTATTCAGAACAAAGTTAAAATTTATCTTATTGTACAGAAAATTTAAAGGAAATCTGCTATTCCTAACAATTTAAAATTTCTTTCCTTTCTTCTCCTTTTTTTTGCAAGGATTAAAGAATAACACCAATCCAGATAAAATCCTTAAATTAGGTATCTTATTTTAGCTCATCAAAAGAAAGATTTTCTAATATTTTGTATTTAATTAACAGAGTACTGCACTACCTTCTTAAGACATTTAGAATATTAACTAGGAGCGAAAATGCTATTTCAATTTTCCAATTTTTCTTAAACTTGGCAAGTACAGTTTCACAGTTTACCTTAACTCAGCATTTTTGTAGTTCACCAAATAACACAAATTTCTAATTTCTTAACAATTTAAATCCTTAACCAAACTCATTAAAAAAATTAAGCCAGTAAAAAGTTACAATTTTAAAAAAATAAGGAGAACACTTCTAACAACTAATTCTAACAAATTGGTAAGTTACGATTAAGATAATTCATTTTTTTTCTTCTTAATTAAGATTAACCCAGTTAAGAAGGAAACGACAAGGGAAATTAGCTGGAGCAGAGAACACAGCTATTTTCCAGAAATTCCATCGACAGCTCGAAGCGTAGACTGAAATGGATCACCAACGCAAAACTTTACCTGAACGTGGGCCTAAGTCGAGAACGCTAGCCGATTAGCACTCCAATCTGCTGGAAACATGCACGCCGCAGTCATCAGAAGAAATCCGAAAATCAGCACAATCTCAAACTAGATGCAGGAAAAATGAAGATGAAAGGCAAGACCATGGCAAATCATCCCCAGTTGTACAGCGAAGCAAATAAGATCAAAATGCAGGAAATTTTCTAGTATAAGCGATTTACGATTTGATGTTTATTTCTTTTAGGATCAAAATAATTTCATGACATTGGATCATTTTGAGGGACAAACAACCTTTTAAGGTAGGATGTACTACGGAAAAGCATTACTGATTAAGGCCCGGGGTCAGCACAAAGTTCTTGTCAATTACTCATTGCAAAAACTGAGGAAGCGAAGGCCTCGCTTCCAAATCTACGGAACAACGAAGCTGCAAGAAAAAACGTGCTCAAACAGAGTACGAAGCAGCCGAAGAAAGAGAGAGAGAGCAACACTTGCACCGGTTTTTTGTGAAAGAAGGGAACCATATATCACCAAACCCCGCTAAACAGGCTGAAAAAATCCAGTACTCCAAACCCCGTACACACCTCTGTAAAAATTTCTCCAATTTCCGAGGTGTTCAACTAAACACAAATTCACATATATCCAAGCACGCCAAAAGAAATGCAAAGAATCCGACGCAGGTGCAGACCAAAACCTACGAACCTAAGACCGCACCGGAAATTCTCATTGTATTCCTCTTAACACGTAAGTAAAGCCTTAGAACTCAGCTAAAAAAGTGCAACTTTTTCAATTCTTTCCCCCCAAGTTCTTTTCACAAGCAAAGTGTAAAAATTTAGTTAAGTAATTGACTGCATCTTAAAACCTCTTAAAGCTAGAATCTTGAAAGTGATCTTAAATTAAAAAGATAATTTTTCTGCACCCAGTGAGATAAATTAATAATGGATGAATTCAAGTTAAGTAATATTAAATCAAGTTTATTACTTAGAAAAGAACTCAATTCCGTTATGTGTTTCAACGCGTCTACGAGTAACGAGTGGAAGATAAGTACAAATCTTAACTACCAAAAATCCCTAATTAAAATTAAACCAAGGCAAATATAAATATAGCATATTAAAAAAATAACGTTGTGTAGCATAAATTTAAAATAATAATAAAAATTATTTCTTAAGTCATAACTGAAATAATTAAGTGAATTTGCTACACAACAAAAGGCCGTTGCCAACGCAGGGCAAAGAAAAGGTGAAGTTAATTTGAGAGGCATGGAAGTAGACAGTTATGGTTAACAAAACAATTCATGCGCTAAGCTTCAATCAAACTGCCCTAGTGAGCAGGCGGAACGAAAATTTCAGCGAAATCACTGAGGCGTTTATGTAATAGTAATAGTAAAGGAAAATAAATGTAAATGAAGCAGAGTACATGTATTTATCTCTCTTAATAATGAGAAGTCAAACAGTGCAAGTGAACGAGTTTCTCAAGTAAAGGCACTGCTGATCATTATACGATAAAATACTTTCACGGTATATACAAGGAATATACATATATACGATGACGTAGTACCTAAAAAAAGTTTTATTAGTTGCTAGAATACATCTTTAGATATCCATATCCTTTAAATTCACTTTTCTACTACCTCAATATCAAAAGCTGTACTTTACATTGTATAGATAGCCCTTACACAAAGTGTTGCTAATTTATTTGAGCTCTTACTAGCCCTGCTATTAATTTTCACAGTATTCAACAGCATTATGAGCTATTGAATGGACTAAAATTAACAGAATAGCAATTATACTTCTTTGTTTGGGCATATAAAATGTCGTGTTTTTGTAATCTTCCCAAAGGGATGATGTATAGTATACATCAATGGACTAATCCCATTTGACTAACCCATTGGACTAATCCCATTTGACTAATCCATTTGGGTAATATCCCAAATGGATATTAGTATTCTGAAGAAACTAAACAAAGTAGCTATGTTTCTATTGTTTCATTCTTACAATTGATAAATTCAATGAATTTGAAGTATACTAATGTTTAAAAGTAAGATAATTTTGATATTTGGTCGATTGTCTACAGAACAGATGGACTGGTATTAATGAAATTTGGCACTGGCAAGAGATGATATAATACAAAAATCCATAAAACAGTCATTACACGTCTGATCTAGCATAAGTCAAATCGCACAGCAAGTTCTAAAATAGAAGTTGCAAGATTGAACAAAAAAGGCAATTGATTGCTGGGTATTGTCTCCTCAAATAGCCATATTGATAGCCATAGTGCTTTTCCAATTTGATTTCGTAGTGGAAATGAAGCAGTTACTGAGTATCTATGGAAATCAGTCCCACTTTCCAGCAACATTATTTTTTGTCCTAGAGATTTCTGCAAGAAGACACATTGCAATTATCCTACAACGGCTTCCAAAACCATCCAGGGCATGAAAATAACTTTGCTTCAGGAGTGGGATCGAATACCGTAGGGATACATAAAGTTCCTCATTTCTAATAGGATGCGATAAGTCACACTGCGAGAACTGTATGACTGTAAGTGATGACCATACCCTTTATTAGCATCCCTTTTCACTTGATCCTGCAAACTTTGTTTTAGACATTTCTTTCACTCATGAGTCACACAATCATGCATATGTACTAGGAATGTTTTATGGCATATATGTTTCTATGTTTCTGTTATAGGAACTTTATGTCCATGTCAAATTTCAGTAAAATTTTCCCATCAGTTCCCGACATCCACCAATTCTCTAGATAATTGACTAAATGAGAATTTTTGAGTTGTTCGAAGTTTTATACTTGTGTATATTAGAAATCTTCGGGTTACTGTACAGATATATTCCTCCATATTATAATAGTTAAATCAAGAGCCAAACAGTATGTGTCTCTGTCTGAGGTTCTAGGTTTACTAGCATACTAAATCCGCTTTAGCTGTAAAAATAATTAAATTAAAATAAAACAAAATACTGAAAGGTTTAAGAATCGATTTGGATAACAATTTCGGACACCGTTGAATCTGTTAAGTACTTTCGTCTTCCACAAATAATTCTTAGACATTTTCAATCGCGATACCCAGAAAACCTCCGCATCCAACTAACTGATTTAGCACATTGTAATGTGTTTCGAACACATTACAGTTCAAGCATTCAAGCTGGATTCAAGCACGACTGACATTGTCAAGGAAGCGTTTAAAGTTGATTTTTTCAGCTCCTTTACTGAAATCAATACGATTTCAGCTCAAGGTAAAATCGAAAAAAATCTGAATGGTTTCAGATTTTAAATTACGTCCAAAGGGGTGTTTTAAATTTTGTGTGTTACCTTTATTTATTAAATATCATGTTCTTCGCACTTAAAACATAAAATTCAGTTTAACAGCAGCATCGCAAAATAATTTTAAAGTGAGCATACCTTTAGAATTTCCGATACACAGTCTCGCGCGCTGCAGATAAAAATGTTTTTTTTCGTACAGTATCGCCATTCCTCGCTTTTAAATCGTTGAGTTTGTTCATCAAAAATTCGTTAAAGTGCTACAAAATATGAAATCGATAATAAAAGAAATTTCAAATTCTAAATTCGAGGTGCCAGATGTCCATATTGAGTGGAAGATTACATTATTTAAAATTTGATGGCTCTAGGTACCGTTGTTTTATCCCAATGAGAGAAACATATATACATTTATGCAGATTCCTCATCATTTAATTTCTTTAAATATTACAAAGGGCTCTAATATTTGGTGGCAACAATTAGGAAAGGGAACCGTCGTTTATAGTGAACCAACGCAAAATTCCAAAACGAAATTAATAGCCCTTCTGGGATAACGCCCTTTGGGCTAAAAGTTTTTGCTATAAATTTTCGTCACGTTATTCCGTCACGTTATAGGTATTGCTTACAGTACTTTAAACGAAAAATTTCTACAATTAGTTTGGTCCTGTTACGTAAAAAATAATAAAGTTAATGAATAAGTAAAATAAAATATAATTATACGAGAAGATGCAGTGATGATAAATTTTGATGGAATGTACAATTGTTCAAGAGTTTTATAAAAAACATATACAATTCTCAGTATTTATGGCAATTGCCAGATGAAGTTTAGTCCAATCAAATGCATTATTGAATAAAACTATAAATGAAGATGGTTTATAAATAAGAATTAGTGATTCAACATTTCTCAAAGTTTCGAAAATCGAATCTGTCTCTTAACATTAGATGACTGCTGATCATCTCAATGCTTCATCTTTCGAAGGATAGAAGGTTGGTTCTTCATCTGTTACCATAAAGAAGTTTTCGCTAAAAAGCCTCAGCATTAATGGCTCATAAAAACATAACTCACATGCAGTTAGTTATTCATGCCAAATGCAGAAAAGCTAAATTTCGTAGCACAAAACAACAAATATTAAATTACTATTTATTACATATCTGACGCTAAATACTTTAAATTTCTGATAATAAGAACTTTTTGAACTTTTCGCTGCTTAAAAATCTAATAAGCTGAACATTTTCAGAAATTTTTAAATATAACAAACAAACAATTGACATTAGTTATACGTATTAACATGGTCGTAGTACAAAAATAGTAGGAAGCTTATTAGATTATTATTACCTTATTAAAAGTATTACGAGATTAATGGAAAATCCATTTTTGATCTGAATAAATGCATTTTTTTACAGTCGGTTAGAGGAAGGATACTTTTATTGTTTACATCTCTGGCAAGCCTATATTTGAAGTTTCGTATCTTAATAGATGAAGAAGACAGCTAAAAACTTTCATGTGAACTGTGCTCAGCAATATATATATCCCACGCTCGCACACAAACAAATGCACACGCATATATATATATATATATATATATATATATACTTATCTCATCCATAATGATGTCGGGACCAAGTTTATAAGACTTAGGAAATTGCGCTTCAAGAAAAAAAAATATGTGGTGAGAATAGTCACTTATGTGTGGCTTTCCGAATCCATCTGCCTATTACGCATCCTATTTTGTGACAGCAAAATCTTTCTATAACCATTTCGGCCATGAATAAGAAGTAACTGTTGCCATCATCTACAAAATTAGTTCATATGTATATTTTAAAAAAGTTTAAAACAATAAAAATTAAAAACCATGATACAAATCAGCGCGATGTGTTGCAAGATTGAAAATTAGAAAAACAAAAGATCAAAAAATCGGAACGAAAAAGAAAAAAAATTCCGTATTAAAAATTTTGTAGGTCTAACCCAGTTTCTTCGGCTTACATTATAAACTGGTAGAAAGCAAATTAAAGAACATTACAAAATTGGAATTAAATAATGTTCACTTTAAGGAGTAGAATCATATAAAATACAGGAAATTTGTAAATAACAAAACCAACACTAATAAAAGTTTTAACCCTTTTTTGTTTAATGATTCAAACAGAACTTGTGAACGGAAAAGTGTTTTGAAGCTTTAAACCAAGTTGATTAATGAATGTCGAAAACATGTTTCATTCCTCTGAATCCCTTGAGACTCCAAACCGCTTTTTATTAATCCGACTTTCACAGAAAACAAAATTTATTTTAAAAGTTCCAAAAAATTCAGATATTTTTCCTACATACTTTTGCACTTATATAGTAAAACCTTTTACATACAAATGCGAAAAAAATAACAAATCTGAAGAAGCCAAAAAAGGCTAAACACTAAATATATTCAAGACAAAATTCAAAATAAGTTCTGATTCCAGAATTAATGAATCAATTTAATTTCAAAATCGAAAGATAAATTGTTCAGTCAATGTACTCATATCCTAATAATAGGGCTGGCATATTTGTGTATCAGCTTTTTTGTAAATTCAATTTTTTTTTGCCAAAGGAAAATTAAAAATTGCAAATTGTAATTTCTGGAGCGAATGTAAATAAGGGAAAAATATTTAAATGAAAACAATAAAACTACTAATATAATTAAACTTACTCTTCCATAAATTCACATGTTAGTATTATGTCTCAATTGACAAAAGTATGGAAGTCAAAGAGGTTGCCAAAATTTTAAACGAACTTTGTAAAATGGGAAGACCAGAAAAATAAAAAAAAATCTTCTACTGTCGAATAGCAAAGGACATAAAACAGTTAAAAAAGCCAGCGCTTTCTTGGTGTGAAGCAACTGGTGCTTAAACTGGAATGGGAGTGGGGGCATTCATATGTATAAGTATACACACACACGCACACACATACTATATATATATACATATATATACATAGTTGTATATCAGTAAAGATATAAAGTAAGAAATTTAGAACTAGACAGAAATTTTTCACAAAGACGAAAAGGAGAAATTCATAATTAATAAATTTCAAAATATTCCATAAATACAACAAAGAATTTTTAAAATTGTAAAAAACTAAAAGCCTTAATCAAGCATAAGCTTAAAAATTCTTTGTTGCATTTATAAGATTATTTGAAATTTATTAATTATGAATTTAAATTTTAGTCTTTGTAAAAAGTAGTTCTTAATTTCTTACTTTATGTCTTTACTGATATTTTTTCAGCAGCTTAATGCGCGAAAATACTAGGCATGTTTATTTTTTGTTTTTATAGTTATATATAGTTATATAATTCATAATAACTTCTAATAAGAAAACTTTCCATAAACCATATCCAAGGAACAGAAATTTAATTTTAAAAGATGAATTATGAAAAGAAAAAACATTAGTCAGTATTTTAACTGGTATTTTAAAATAGTATTTTCTAGACGTTTCTTTGCTTTAAAGACATAAAAATCTGCAAAGCAAAATCTTTAATCGCAAAAATACCAAAATCAAAAGTAAACATTTTATGTATTGAAAAAGTAACTATTGTCATTGATCGCAGATTAATCGACTTATCAAGGGAAATAAAACAATCTACCACCAATTAGAACAACTTAATTAAGAGAGAATGTTTCGTCTTACTTCCAAGTAAGCATCAGATTTTTCTGCAATATCCAAATCATTAGTCACAAATAATACTCAATCAAAATAAAGACATTAGTCCATTAAAGCCAAAAAACTCCTGTTAAAAATAAATAGCAAATAATCTTTTAAATTAAAGTTGCTCACTAAGATTACAACTAAATTGGATGTTTATATTAGAAGATATTTGCCTGATACTCTCATTTTCAAACTCAAAAGTAAAAACAAAAGTATACATTTTAGAACATTAAAAAGTAATTCAAAATCATAAGAAGATCAAAAATGTTATAATCCTTAAAATACGCAGTTATTAGTTAACTAGGATTTAAAAATCAAAAAATTAAATCAACAATTGATTAAACAATTAATCAACCTAAAGATTGATTTAAAGATCAAACAAATAAAATTAACTAACTTGCCTACAAAATTTTAAAACCAAACGGCTGGAAATTTATATTAATTGATAGAATGTAAAGGGTTGTCATAAAGTGTAGTTCTCTATTTAAGAAAGTTTAGCCTTAAATTGGCGAGAAAACTGGAAAGTTTCTTGGAGATAATATATAGAGAGTAGGCTGTTACTAAAATAGGGCTAAAAGCTGCTATTAGTTACAATATAAATTCTAAATAAAAGTAATTAAAAGTAAATTAAAAAACCTATGACTTGAATTAAATCTGCAAAGTAATAAACCAATAATTCTTAATAATTTATAATAAGAAAACTTTCTATATACCATCTCCAAGAAACAGAAATTCAACTCAAAAACCATGAATTATGAAAAGAAATATATATATATATATATGTTTTCCGGTGGAGAACTCGCAAATTTGGTTATAAGTGAAGAAGTTATTGTCCCAAACCATAAGGCTAAATAACTGATCAGATTTTCATTTTCAACAGTAAAATAAAATTAGTGATTTTTGTGGCTAGAAAGTGGAGCATATTAATAGAAAATACAGAAATAGAAAAATAACTGAGAAAAAAATCATATTGATAAATTGTTAAGAATATATTATGATGATAAAATCTAGCAATTAAATATGAACAGATTTATTAGAAAACAAAGTAAATAAATATAGCTTGAAACATGTAAATATGTTAAAACATGTAAACATGTAAATATGATTTGACATATTATTAAAAATAAACCAGTGAAGAAATAAGAAAATTTAATTTTAATGTAGAATTACTATGTGACAGGCCTACTGTTAAAATGATCTTTAAAGCCCCTTTAAATGTAACAATTTGGTAAAATTTAGAGAGCAGAAAGGAGAGAAAAACTACATAGGCTGAAAATAGGAGATGGAGTAGTTTTCTGTACATCGGAAACGCAAAATATGTATATGTAATAGCTGACAGAAGTTTCCGAAAATATTCTGGCATTTTATGGAAATAACAGCTTAAAATTATTAAGCAAAGAACATTTTGTGCCAAATCAAATATACTGCGGAAACAATACACTTACGTAAGGTAGAAAGATAGCAACTTTCAAACTTTCTTTGGCTCAATGATTTGAGACATGCAATTACTCATAGGTTTATGGGATTAATATCTCAATGGCATCACATAAATTTTAAAAAAATGTAAAAAGACGGTCGTGTGGACAATGGCAGGTGCATTCATGTCGTTGATTTTCACACTTAGACGATGCAACGACCCGATTCACAAGCACCCATGAATGATCACGTCCTTCTAATTCTTGGGAATTTTATCGAATATCTGTTTATTTGACTTGGGAGGATGTAGATGCTTCTACTAAACGGATATGAGAGCATTGCGTGGAGTAGCAGCTTTCATAAAATTAAAACTTCATTCTTTAAATCAGTTTTGATGGAAAATAACCGTACCAGTTTCAAAATTTGTGAAATCCCTATGTCTACGAGTTCTAGTTCCTCATAATATTCTCGAAAATGCATCCATTAAATAATACTACAGTTCTACTAATATACAGAAATAATTGCACGACTAACCTTTTGTCCCTGCTTTCTGACTGTAATTGTCTAGGTTGCAGGTAACTTTCCAACTGGCTTTAAACATAATAGCACATAAGACATCCAGTCATCAGTCATTAGTCATTAGTTTCAACAATTATTTCGTGAAATTCATTCTCTAAGTGCATAGTTGAAGACATCATTTCATTTGATCATTGAAATGTTTTAGTGTCATATGTATTTTCGTGCATATTTTCCTCCTTTTCTTGCAGAGAAAAATAGATAAAAAGTAATACTGAAAATGCAGTCGAAAAAGATACTGAGAGTTACATTAGTCCCGAGACAGCAATAATTTTTATTGAAACACTTTGGACTTCGTCAACCGTAGGAGACTAGAACCATAGAAATTCTAGTGCACTTGTAGCCACTATTTAGCAGACTTCTTAAAAAATCATAGCTTAATAATTGGAGAGAGGTATGTTGCTTTAGAATATGTATGTGGTTTGTTGACGAAACAAAATTTTTCTGGTATTTAGTTTTAAACACTGATTTTGCATGTAATAATACTCTTGTTTTGCAGCTTTTCGTTTGCAAAGAAGAAGCAGCTTTATTTGGTATAGTCCTCCGATTCTAAACCGGTAGTACGTAAGAGAAAAAAGAAACGGTATGTAAAGAAACAGAGTATTTTAACTATTAAATTCAAAAATTAAGTACACCAACACCCGTTTAAGTTATTCTCTAATAAATTTATGCAATCATAGACTTTAGCAAAATAATCTGCTTTATTTTCACAAATATTCGTTTAGCCATACACATAAGATAATTTGTCATAAATGATCTTTTTAAAAGAAGTAACAGAAATGGATGCTGTATTTAATAGGAAATAAAAATAAGTTCCTGTAACATGAAAATACTATCTCATTAATTCTTTTAGAGTTAATCGATTTATTGAAATGTCTACGCTTTATGTCGCTACTATTTCCGTGCTCATATTGCTGTATTTTCAGTTAGAATAATTTTTTTTACTTCTATTTGTTGTCTCTAACAACAGGTATTTTGTCTTCTTGTTTCTTTGTATTCCTTACTTTTCTGCGCGATTTGAGAATATCGTTGTTTGGTTTTAAAGAACTCGTAATATATTGTGTATTAAAATGTTTGTGAAAAAATAATAAAACAAACCTAGATTTTCAAAATGGAAAAATGGCTAGCGGAAAATTCATGATTCACAGGTGATGGATCCAGGACAATCTACTAGCACTAAGAATATAGAAAAGAGAAGAAAAATGTTTATGGAAAATATAACGAGTATTATTTATCATTTGGGTTTATTTGGAATGGAGATGAAATGGACTCTCAATCTCAATATGTTGTTCGCGGTGAACAAAGTGTCCAATCAAAGTATGAAACCATCGTTTCTGAAAAGATATCTTGAATCTAAGCATGCCAACTTAAAGAATAAACCCGAAAAATATTTTAAGAGGAAATTATCGGAGTTCAAAAATAATAAACAAGTAATGAAAGGTTTCATTGCTTCAAGTGAAAAAGTTTTGGTAAGCCTAAGAATTGCCAAGACTGGGCAGGCTCATACTATTGGAGAAAATCTTATATTACCAGCAGCTAAAAAAATCGTTTTAACATTATTCACCGAAAAAGCGGCTAATGAACTTAATAATATTCCATTATCAAATGAGACAGTAAGTCAACGAATTAATTAAACGGCAAATTCAATAAAAGAGACAGTTATTCAAAAAATAAAACCCATTGAGTATTTTGCATTGCAGGTGAATGAAAGAAATTTGTTGAATTATTAGTTTACACATGTTTCGAAGAAGGTAAACGAATTGCCGAAGAGTATTTATTTTGTGAATCTCTTCATGATAAAGCAACTGCAAATGAAATTTTCAAAATAATTGACAACTTTATGTCTGAGAATGATATTCCGTGGAAACAGTGCATTGCCGTATACAGTGACGGAGCTCGGGTTTTAACAGGAAAACATTCCGGTGTTTGTTATCTCTCAAATAAAGAAAGCTCCTGAAACTGAATTTACTCACTGCTCCTTTCATCGTAAAGCTTTAGTATCCAAAACAATCCCCGAAAACCTGGAAATCGTTTTGAATCAAGCTGGGAAAATTGTTAATTTTATTAAAAGCCGAGCTTTAAATTCAAGAATATTTACGCCAAGAGATGGGCAATGACCATGAAAAGCTTTTGTTACCTTCCGAAGAAAGGTGGTTACCCAGAGGCAAATTTTTAAATCGTCTTTTTGAACCTTTTGAAAATCTTCGCAGTTTAGAAACATCGCGGTCGAAAATATCGTGGTAAAAAACAAAGTACTTACAAATCATCGCGAGACCATAACATCGCATACATGCGTTTTCAGGTTTGAAAATTTGTAAATGTTTGTTTGTATAATGATTTGGGGGCGCAAGAAGGAAAGACGAATTCTTTTAATTCTGTGTTTCATATTTTTTAATGAACTAATAAATTTTGCTGAAAAAATAAGATGGAAACTTAAGCATTTAAAAATTGAAAATGAGTAGAAAATAAATGCAACTTATAGAACTTGATAGAATCTTAAACTTATATAGTTAAGTAACAACGGTCATTAATACATTAAACTTTTTTTTATAAAGTTTTACTGATAATTTTTTATAACGAATACAGTCTAAAAACGCTTATAAAAAGGATGATAAATAACTGCATGAGGTTACCTCTATAACAATTGCTTAGTTCATTATTAAATTACTTTCCTTCACATCTGTTAATCTGATATAGTTTTAATGAAAATTATATTTTCTTTTGTTTCCGTTTATTCTTAAAATGTCGTTATCATTTTCATTTATGGCGCGTAATAAATATTTTGGATGTCGATTTTGTTGGTTACGACGAAAGTCAATTACATAATATGTCAACATTGGATTTGAAAACACATGTGTGCGATGTTATCGTCATGCGATGATTTGTAGATGCTTTATTTTTTACCTCGATATTTTCGACGACGGTGTTTTTAAACTGTGAAGTTTTTGAACCGCTTTATTTTCGATCACGATATTTTGTACCGCGATGTTTTCTCCTTGAGTTGTTTTCTCCGCGACGTTTTCATCCGCGATGTTTTCGGATATAACCAATTGAATATTTCAAAAATAATACTTTTTAACTTTTGGCTGAACCGAAACAAAGAATTTAAAGACAATTCAAATAAATTTATTAAATGTTTATCGCCTTTTTGCGCAACCTGCTTGTATGAACAAGAATTTTCCTAATGTTATATTTAAAAATATATATAACAATTAAAAGAGGATCCTAATTTACGGTTAAAAATAATTGAAATGAGAGCAAACATAACGGAATCGATCTCCCTTAAACAGGCCAAAATTTCACACTAAATTTTAGAATTAAAGTATTATGACACAAATTTTGATAACTAAAATGGTAATCAATTTTTAATCTAATTTTTTATGTGTGCATATTTAATACAAATAGCCAAAAAGCTGTGCAAATAGCAAAAAATATTTTTTTAAAGATTTCTGTTGAGAAATTGAAAAATAAGCATTGTAAAATGTGGTGGTGGTACGAAAGCTTTTAAGTTTGTTTTAGATGGTAAGCGTTAGTCAAAGAGTTGAGAATCTCTGATATAGTCTGTTTGAAGCGGAAAATGAACAATAATTATTTTTATTCACAATATTTCTCCTATATATTTCTCCCCTCTAATGAATGTCTTGCAGAAAGAGTTTTAGTCATAAATGTCAACTCTTCAAATATGGCTAAAAAGAATTAATAATATGTATTTTCTATGCAATATATCTGCTTTTTAAAAGATAGTAATAGCGAACTAAATTCTCTGAAACGGTGTGAAGGATTTGATAGATGTTACAGTTACCATATATCAATCAATTAGTTTGTCTCTTGCTTTAAGAAATGAGTCCTGTTTGTGGTTACAGTTAACCGAACATCACAAATGAAGCATAAAAGCAATAATTATTAGATAATAACGAAGCAAGCTATGACGTCCGTCTTACTAAAAGGAGGAGTACCTCTATAGAGAATTTTCTAGGAGAAACAGCTAGCTAGTTCACCTATATCCCAGCCCTAACTGAACCAGTATTCAGAGAAATACAATATTTTTCTCGGTTGCCGGTGATCTACAGAAACAGGAAGTGATGTATACAGATTGCCCAGAAATGTTGGACGATATCGAAGACCTTACAAACGATCTTACGATTACAGAAGACCTTACAGACGCTCTTACGACCTTACGACTGTATCGAAGACCTTACAGACAATTAAACGACTTCGAACGTGATCGCATTGTAGGGTTGCGTGAAGCTGGGTGGTCCTACCGAGCAATAGGCCGCTACCTGCAGCGTACAAACACTGCTGTGCAAAGATTTGGCAGCAATGGTTGCTAAAAGGAAATTGCCGATGAAACGAAGGCTCTGGAAGGCCAAGGAGCACAAATGTGAGGCAAGACAGAATGATTGTTCGCCAGGCCCGAATCGCCCCCTCCATCTGACGGCGCTTGTGGGACGCGGGGTTACGCTCACAAGGCCTTTAAGACGTTTGCCTTTAACCCCCCCCCCTCAATATCGCAGAGTTGTCTGGAGTGGTGTCGCAGCCGATCATCATGGCTGCCATCAGACTGGTATCGTATAGTGTTCATCGATGAATCCCGCTTATTTCTTGAAGCAGATCACCACCGTGTTCGTGTCGGGAGAGGACGGGGCCAGCGGTCCCAATGAGCCTTTGGTTTACAAAGGCATAGAGCCATAACCCTTGGTGTGATGGTGTAGGACGCTATATCTTATGACACCAGGTCATCTTTACTCATCTCCGTACATCCTTAACAGCTGAACGGTATGTTGATATCATCCTGCGGCCGGTTGAATTACCCTTCATGGCACGTCATCCTGGGGCCATTTTCCAACAAGATAATGCCAGGCCACATACCGCTTGCATATCTCTGGACTGTCTTCTTGCGGTTGATACTCTTTCTTGGCCAGCAAGGTCACATGCCTGGCAGAATGTGTCGCTGGACGACATTGAGAACCTCTACCACTCCTTGTCTCGAGTTCAAGCATGCATTGCCACCAGGGGCGGTTCGACCAACTACTAATAGATCACTCAATGGGTGATTGTGAGCCGTGGACAGGTACTATGACCTTGATTTTTTAATCATTTTATTATCCGTGTATGAGCTATACACATATTCAGTTTCATCAAAAACAACCACTTCCTTCATGGTGCTTCGATTTTTTTTTGCAAAAGAGTGTATATGCTCTAAACAAAAACGTCTGTATTAGAGAATTTTAGATGCGTAATTTTTCTTCATTAAAGTCTTTGTGGAGTCTAGGCCTCAAAGATTAATAGTTTGGTAGATATTTTAGCAGAAAGTTCGGATTGAATCTTACACTTGGAACAAATATGAAAGCAGAAATGGAAATCTCAGAAGTTCACTCAAGTTTTTAAATTACAGAACACGTGCATACAGTTGCAGCTAATCAGAATCACGTGCAAATTATTTTGTTATTCACATTACACTTTCTTTAAGTAAGTTATTTGTAATAATTTTATCACATTAAAAGTACATGAAATACTTTACTAGTTCCGTTTATGCCAAGGCAGATTTCAAGGCTCATTGGGATTAACAGATTACGGAAGAAGCTAAGTATGACTTGGAAAAGAATATATAAAGAAGCGATAGCATTTTAAGAGGATGTCTTCTCAAGTACGGACAGCGCATGTAAATAGCATCCGATAAGTTATACTTATCGACAATTCTCTTCTTAAAAGGAGGGAGGCAATTCTTTGGAGGAAGTTTCTTACACATTTGCAAATCCCTTACATCAAGAGAAATATTTTTCTGGGAAAATGTGCGACTTTTTTCCGCGTGAAAGCAGTAAAAATAGAGTTTTGATTCTGAAATTAAAGACCAAAAATCTAAAGCTGCTTCCAAAAATGCCCTGGAAAGCCTTTTTCATGCTGCGGATGAAAAAACACTTACAGAAAATTTATGAGGTAAGGAAAATGCACAATCTAATTTTCTTGCTTCTTACTGTAAGAAATATGCATTTCATGGAAGCTCCATATTGTGTATTATTGCTCTGTCTTGCAATATAGGTTGCAAACCGAGGTAATCTATTTACTAGATATTAGAAAAAATCGCAATAAATGTGACTAGGAAATACGTAAAATTTTTCACGTTATTATATTAATTATTTAAACATCTTACAAATATTTAAGTTTTAAATATTTACAACCAGAAAAAATCAAATAAATTTTCAAACAATTTAATATATGTATTCAGTTTCTTTGACCACATAAATTATGAAATGTGCATTTAAATCACAAAATGCACTTAAAACTATTTAATAAGCTCTTTTAAATCATTGAACTAAAAATAAAAAAAATTAAAAATAAAAAAATCATAGCATTCATTATGTAGATACCGCTATTGTTGCTATTGCCCGAAATGATAGAAAAGATATGCAGAAGGGAACATTCATCTTACATTTTGTTAAGTATATTAATTTCTGTTGGTTACAAAGTTGAATAATCTTAAAATCAGTATAAAAAAATAAAGAGTCAAAAGGGAGCATTGAATACTAATCAACTGCTTACAGATACCAGTAAAATGTTTCAATGATTTTCCATGGTTATATTAGAGTTTTGACGGTTCAATGAAAACCAGGAAAATCTATGTAAACCAAAAAAAAGTCACAATGTCATGGAAATTGCCTTACTAAATATTTATTGCAATAAAGTCTAAAATAGAAAATTTTTTCTTTGAGGATATTTTTCTGTGTATATAAAGAAGCGATAGCATTTTAAGAGGATTTCTTCTCAAGCACGGATAGCGCATGTTAAGAGCATTATTTGTTTATTACTATTAACCCTGTGCACTTTATTTATAAAAGACTCGATTTAGGAATTGTAATGATCAAGACATTTTTGTATTGTAATTTTTAAGGGGGATTGAAATGTACATTTCGAAATACTCATTTTCTCTGCCGTAGCTGAATTTATTATCGATACTAGCAGTAACTAGCTTGTGGAGGATAAGAAGTTACAACCACTTGGAAAGTTTTAGAGAATGTATGTCTCTTAAATGTTTAGTCGTACAGCAAGGTACCAGTATAAGAAGTTGACTAAATAAAGAACGCTTTGACATAAACATCCGTTATTAAAAAGATATGAAATTTATGTGAGTATATTAGGATGAAAGTTAAATTTGGTAAATTATTTTTAATCCTATTAAATCTTCTAAACGCTAAGATGGGGGAAGAAGAAAGGAAATATGTCGATTTAGATGTCATACAAAACCCAGTTTCAAAAATATCAAATTCTTAATTTTAGTATTTCTACAAATAGAAACTTGAAAAACATTTCAATAAATTAACAATCTTGTAACGCAAAAGATGCAAGCGTTTAAAATAATGAAATTGCTATGCTTTAAAAATCATATTGGTTCTTTAAATTATATTGTAACACGTAAAAGCAACCATCACATTGTTTTGTATATTTATTTTACATACATTCTGTGGGTTGTGTAAGAAAAATTAAGCGTGTCACACGCATTCCGTTTAAAAGTGTGAGAGTATGCAATGTTCTTATTGAAACATCATCTGTAATTCATAATTCTGGGAAATAAACTTACAGAAAGAGCCAGATGGATTTTAATCTTTTTCTTGGGACTGGAACCTGGAAGACTTTCGCGATAACGAAATTAAGACTTAGAGAAATTTCATTTAGTTTGGAGATTTAAAATTCGTTATTTATTCCGGAGCAGAAAATAACAAAGCCTATTGATTTGTTTTTCGTTTCCTTGAATGTTGATTAAATGGTCACAGGCCGTATAAAATTAGTCTAAGATAGTATAAGATAGGGACGTTAAAAAACGTTACTGGAACTTCATATGCATCAACAGAACGGTTTCGACGTATTGGAAATGGAGATAGTATGCAAACTGTGGCATTACATTTGAGTTTGTACAACCAAAGTTTTATTTATTTTACATCTTTTATAATATTTTGTCTCATCTCTCCACGAGGTTCACTCATTATCGAAATATCTAGCTTTTGAGTGGCAAGCAATTCCACTATATATTTAGAAGCATAGCGCATTGTTGCTGTGAGACCTTCGAGTGTGGTATAAGGGACTGATTTACAAGTTAATCAAGATGAGCTTAAACAGAAGAATTATTCTTATTGTTACGAATTTTGCCTTTAGTTAGATATTTTTATTAGAATTTTAATTAGAATTGTTTTATTTCCCAGCGCAATGCAGCGAGCAACATATTTTAAGATAGCTATGCCGGAAAAGTAAAAATACAAGAAGCACGTGCATTTAACATTCAATAAAAGTTTATCTCGATAATTGATATTTAATTTGAATAAATGTAATTGTCTAGTATGTTGGCTGTAACCGTAATTATATTCATTTTGCGTTCCAGAATTTGCTAGAAATCTCTCGCGTCGACTGATTTAAAAAGCTATAAAAGCCGGAGAGAAACATCTCAACTAAATAGTTGTTTATTAGTTGCTATTTCAGCTGAAAAGAAACGTATTCCACAATAAAAAAAAGGTAGTGCAGTTGCTGCCCCAGGGTTCTTGCCTTGGGACTATACTTCGCCTCTTCCCTATATCGAATTATTCCAGGACATGGCTATAACAATTAGCTCTATCCGTCCTAGAAATACCATTTCGAAACGACAAAAATATGCATTCTATAATGTGAACTGGTGCAATAGATGGAGAAAAAGTCTCAAAATCTAACTTATTCCATATAACGAGACGAAAGATCTGGCAAATTGTGACAAGTCTTTAACTGTTTTGTGAGGCTGTGAACAGAGTCCCAAATGCCAATTATCTGGGGGTAATTTTAATCAAAGACTTACCTGGTCCAACAGTATAAGCCACATCGCAAGTACCGCCAGCTCCATTGCAAAAAAATTGCAGGGGCTCTTTGGAAACTACTCTTGACTTTCCTTCAACAGTATGCGTCAAATGTACCTAATATACTCATGTCAATACTCTGTTACGCGTCACCTGCCTGGGTTTCAGTATCGAATACAGATCTCCATAAACAACAAATAGCGCAAAAAATCCTTAGAAAGGCAGTGATAGCTCACATCTGCGTGAGAAATTCACTAATATAGACATCTAAATATTGATAACTTGATCATATTAAAACATTTGAAGGACGATTATATAATAAAGGAAGAGATTGCGATTAAGGTAACTTCTCTGAAGTTCTTGGATAGCAGAATATTCTCTCAGATAATCTTAACAAGCTCTTTCCCACTTCTCACTTTCATGACTTAGCTATGTTCACCTTATTTACAGAAATAGTTTCCATTTGTGTCTGTATTGGCCTAACTGCTTTGTACTGTACATTTTGTCCTTGCACATCATTTTGTATTTAACTCTGTCTCTTTTTCTCCATTTTGCATTTTCTACACTTATTTTCGCCGAGCTTTTCTGTTACATTCATATGCATGGTGTGCATCAGCTACTGTTATTAGGTCTCATAGTCATGACTTATTTCCACGGTTCCTCTTCCTTTTCCTACTTCCGATTTCGGTATCAGAAAGGTTCACTTTCTGCTTACTCAAAATCAAGTGCCTACAAAGCCTAATTTACTAATTAGCTTATTACAACTTACAAGACCAATCAGGTATATAAATAACGTATCGATATTATTGTCTGTGTGTGAGAGCTTTACAGTATACATTGACTGTCTGCCACCAAATTTGTCACTTGGCAACTAACCGTTTTCTTATGTCAGAATGAAAGTAGTAAGGTAGTTTGGTTTAGCAAGCTTATACGTTTGAGTCTCTGTTAGAGGTAATAATTAAATCTTGTAACCTCTGGTTAGAATAAATACTTATACTGTAATTTGGTACAGTTTAAAGAATGTTCATGCTTACGGCCAGGTCAAAGTGCCTGATAATTTTGTGTTGCATTATTTTAGATTAACCATGAAAAGTAGAATAAAATTGAAGTACATTTGTTTGCTTGAAGAAGTTTAAATATTTTAGCTGTGGTGAAACCACACCCACGTTAAGCTCTAGATATGATGTGCAAATGGTATCGAACGGGTAAATTTGAAAAAAGTCACTGGAGAATTTTGGAAGATATTCGGTATCGCGTAAACGTTAACCCTTCCCGTGCTTTAACGAGACTGACTCGTGATGAAGATTTTGTCCCAAACATAAACATCACGAGCCAGGCTCGTGAAAAGAAAGCTGAGCCAAACATAAGCATCATGAGCCAGGTTCGTATACATTAACGTCATAATTTCAAGGTCGTAATCGAACGTTAGTTCCCATCAGTACACCGCAAGAGTTAGTCACGATTCTCATAATTGCCGTTACAAAGCCGTTTACTTAGCAAAATTTAAAAAAACCCTACAAAATGCAAAATACAAAAGATTCAAGTGAAAGCAGTTTATTAAAGTTTACCAGTTTACTTTCACTAAGGATTAAAGTTTACTTACTTGAAGTGTTATTTATTAATGAAATATAATTTTGAATTTGTTGTTTACTACAAAAAATAATAACGAAAGGCAGAAGGATTAAAGTTTAATCCCACGCCAGCAATATCGCGCAAAACTGGCTATACACAGGCATTTACGTTTTGGCTCGTATTGTGACTGTTTTCAAGCATCAGTCTGGCTTGTTTACAACGGGTTGACCTGTAACACTTAAGCCAAAGTTTCGTCGAGGTAAATGGCACAAGAAGAGGTTAATTTGGTAGTGTAGCTAGTTGCGAAAATACAGTAATATGGCGCAAAGTCTGGATGAGATTGCGTTGTTGGATAAGAGTGTAATGGCTCAGCAAAGTTTGACCCAAAGCAAGAAAATGATGCTTTATTCTGAAGCATCCTTTCATTACTCTGAAGGTTCTGGCCGGTTAATAGTTGAGTTCAGGCCAGACATTAATCAGTTGTAATATTTGATGAAACGGGGTTGGTGATGCACTTTTTAAAGAAACAGGACTTTTGTACGCAGAGTCGAAACCACGGAAAGTGGTGACAGGGACGTAAGTATTAAAGGGGCAAACCTTGAACAGGTTGTTGCTATAGTTGATGCAAGCGGTGAAACTCCCCTCCTCCCAGGCCTAAACAAGTTCAACCATCAGCCCATAACGGGGGCCAGCCCATGAAACAATAACAGAGAACAGCAAGCCAGCCTTGTTCTATCAAATTATTCAATCAAATCAAAATCCCTGTCGCTTCTCTGTTCTGATTAATTCTCATCATAATTTCTTCAGCTACTTGGTTAAATTTCTCATAATTTTCAAAATCCCCATTTATATGAAATTGGTGTCTTTGAACTATGTCTCTAGTAAAATTACAAGTTTCAAGGAAGTGGCAATTATTACCTTTCACTTTACAAAATTTAAACAGTTTTCATTTTTTGAAGATCGAATCTCAACCTTTAACAGGTAATAATTTATTGAGATAGTAATATTAGTTCCCGTCATGTTGCATCATGTTACTCGTATGAAGCTTCTAAGCAGACCCTGTTTAAAGCATTCCCACTGGTCAGAAAAAAGGCGAGGTTAGAAATTGGAATCTATATTTGATTTCAGTTGGAGAGCGAGAAGGTAACAAAGTTTACACTATGAAAGGTATAAAATTCTAAATTATTGTACGGAAGTGAACAGAAGGATGAAAATTTTGAAATAGTAAGTACTCCAGCGTCCACAGATTTAGAATTCAGAACTCCCCAACATTAAATGAATTATTTCGGTTATCGACTATACATCAAAGCAAGCATATGAAAATTGAATACCTTAAGACAAGAAGTGACCACAAGGTAGGAACTTCGGAACTTAAGGGCTAGTGAGCGGGGCCTGCGAATCCCGTCTAGGTATAGAAATGATGGAATCGCCAAAAGGGTGAAAGAAAATCAAAAAGGCAGTCATTTGGGAAAAAAGACTGTACTAAGACGAAAATTTTAAGTGTTTAAGATAAAGCTCATGAAAACTCTCTTCCTATTAGGAAGAAACTATCGTAGAGTACTTCCTATTAAAAACGGGTTCATATTTACTATACGAATGGGGGAAGAGGAGAGAGGACAAAATGTCCTGCAATCAGCACCTTTCCTAGGATGCAATCTGATTAGAAAAGGATGCCAGTAGATAAACCGAAAATAAATAAAATTGTTACGAAATTAGAGCTTAGTTAATGATACGTGAGATTAGAATAGCTTCGTGAGACATACGGTACTTACTTCTAAAAAACACTTCTGTTGTATGAATTTGGATCCTTATTTATTGCCGTTACTATCACATTTTTAAATTTCATCAACTAATATGCTTATTAGCAAGTTAAAAAAATCCTTCGAAATAAGTTTACATTTTTCAAGCTTAAAATGCAGAGAATGTTAATCTCATTATTTAATGAGTTAATATTTCGATATATTGAGTTAATATTTTAAGATTTTCAGGTTGGAAACAAATAAATTTTTAATTTAGCATAAAACTCTATCAAGCCTTTTTGTGCATTACATGACTTTTCTTTTCATACACGATGCAATTCATATTTAAAAATGAAAATTTTACTTATAGTAATTAAATTAACGTTTATTTCATTCGTCGTTCACATTAAATGTAATTTAAAGATTACAGGCTTGAATCAAAATGTATTTGTTTTGGCTTCAGTGGCTTGCCTTTGTCAATAATAGATTTTGTACTTTACACAAAATTTTAATAAATGTTATTAATAAGAAATTATTTCCCTAAGCAGATGCTTGGAGGATTTATTATAAGTTAATCTAAATTTGAACAATATAAAACTTAAAAAAGTTATCTCCAAACAATTTAGCATCCTATTTATCAGATTTAAATAAAATGTTGGAAAGATTTTCAAATGGAAATGAAAATACAAAATGCTTAAAACTTTCTGTAAATTTTTCTAATGATTGGTGATCTAGATACTCATTAGTACATTAGTATGCTCTGCCGCTTTTCTACCATCGTGAGAATGTCTTGTACGTAGATATCTAGATTAACTAAGCTTAAAGTTGGTTAAGTGAGAAAGTTAAAGAAACTATCTCACTTAATACGGCGAAAACCTTTAATCCATGCAAATTATAGAGGTTAACCTGTGATTTTTATAGATCTCAATGTTTTAATATCTCTCGTCCAAATAGTTACATTTTGTGCTGATCGAGAAATTATTCAAATGCCTGCCGACCGCTCGAAATGCATACAAACTGCTTCGAAAATAGCAATACAAAAATTTTGTTTCTATATCGAAGAAATTCAAATGCAACGTAATTTCAAAAGCGAGGACTGTTATTAAAGGGTTATACAGACACACAACATAGATTTCGTTTGCAATAATTACATTCACTCATACTAATAAATAATCAATTGTAACACCTCAAACGAAAGCACATATTTGCGTTTAAAACTAGTGCTAAATAAATATACAAGAGGAAATCCAAATGTTGAGTAGAGGTCAGATCAAATAGATTTATTTCCTCTTCGTTTTTCTTTTCCATCTTTTTGCTTTTTTCCTATAATTTCTTTCCATTCCAGTTAGTGACCGTGGAATTGGTATTGGTGACATTGCCAAAGGTATCGTTAAAGTAATTTAATTCTGCCCAATGGGCATAAATTCAACCGTGAAAATTTGACGGCAGAACACATAAGAGAACATCGAATTCTGCAAAACGTTTTCATCCATTCAGAGCCCTTTCCTGAGCCTTTATTCTCTCTTCTTGCTTCGCTGAATCCTGAGCAATTGAACCAATATATTCCTGTCAAAAGGAGAATTGTTGAATTAACCGTTACCGGTATGCTGGTTTTGCGATGAATTAAAAGTTATTGCAATAACATAGGGGACTGATATCATCTCCAGAGTGTGCTTAGAGCGATAGAAAAGATTTTTTATGTCTGATGCAAATTAATGTTTTAAATTTTATTAGATATTTTATTACAGAAAGCTGTGCATGATGCAAAAAAAACTATCTCTTAATATTTATAGAGTAACTATATATATTTGCATAAAAGGTCACGTAAATAGAATAATATACTTTCATTACTAAAATCTTCAAAATAAGCATCAGAATGCTACCATTACTTTTAATTATTAAGCAATTCGCATTAAGGCTAGGAACGTCATCACAAATTGGAAAACTCAACTGCGACTGTAAACCAGAATTATTAGAATAGAAGCAAACTTTTAAATGATCTCTTACTCAAGAGTCGACTGGTGTCGGGTACGGATAGTTTAGAAGAGAAGTCATCTGCAAATACAACTTCTGCCTCAATAGGATATGGGCACTGAATGGACAACTCCGTATTAAGCAGGAAATAAGTATCATGTCAAAAGCTCTTCAGTAATCGTTGCGTTATCACTTCCCTCAATGCCCTTGGGATTCCCAATACACGAGCAACAGATTTTTTAAAATTGAAATCGTCTTTAACACCGCTTTGCTGAACTGGCTTTACAGGGTCACACCTCCCGGGAGAACGGAAACCACAAACGGTATCCAAGTAAATTGAAAAATCGCTATCTGACCATCACGCTACCCACTCGAATGTCCTGTATCACTATCCTCCGGAAGAGCATAAGCTATCCATTCAAATAATAGGAACCGAGTCTGTATATTTTGTTACCCCGTAGCCGAAGCTATCAAAATAAGCCAGCATATACGACCCGGGGAGGAGGAGTTTAGAACTGAATTATGCCAATGACGAAATTAGAATTAGAAAGACAAGTGGGCACAGTTATTGAATACACGTGGATTTCGAATAGGCATGTATCAAATACCTCAATTTTGCGCGCAATCAGAAATAGATCCTTTTCTGCAAGAAGATTTCAGACAATCCCCTATTTATGGGGTGGATTTAAGAGATTTTAATTTTATGGTAGGAAAATTAAAGTTGATAATAAAAATACCCTTCAGCAGTGAGTTTTAACCCTTTTCTCGGTATGTGATGATTTAAAAAAATGCTGTTTTAGGTTATTAAGTTAGTTACAGACTCTATTCCATGCTATATAAACCCTATAAAGAAAGGATGAAATCCTTACATAGTATGCATCTTTCTGAAGAACATTACGCTTCTGATCTCTCAAGTGATATCGATACTTCATTATTAGCCCAAAGGGCGTTAGCCCAGAAGGGCTATTAATTTCGTTTCGGCATTTTGCGTTGGAAAACTTCGAAGTGTCGGTTCAATTTTCAAACTGTTGCCACCAAATATTACAGCCTTGTATTATATTTAAAGAAATTAAATAATGAAGAATCCGCATAAATGTATACATGTTTCTCGTACTGTGATAAAGCGACGGTACCTAGAGCCATCAAATTTTGGTTCAACGTTTCCACCCGAATATGGGCATCTGGCAGCCCAATTTGAAATCTGGAATACGTTTTATTACCGATTTCATATTTTGTAAACTTAACGAATTTTTGATTAACAAACTCAAAGATTTCAAAGCGAGCAATGCCAACACTGAATAAAAAAAAACATTTTTATTTCCAGCGCGCGAGACTTTGTATCGGAAATTCTAAAGATATGCTCATTTTAAAATTATTTTGCGATATTGCTGTTGAATTGAATTTTATGGTTTAAGTGCGAAGAACGTGATATTTAATAAATAAAAGTAACCCACAAAAAGTTTAAAAAACGCCCCTTAGGGCGTAATGTAAAATGTGAAAGCCTTCATTTTTTTCATTTTAATTTTATCAGCTATTTTTTAATCTTAACAGAAGACAGAGAAACTTTTGACGTGATTACCAAGCAATAACTTAAAAAGTTATTGCTTGGTAAGCACGTCAAAAGTTTCGAACGTCGAAAAATCAAAGTCGTTCGTTGAAAAATCAAGTCGTTTGTCGAAAAATCAAAGCTTCGAACATTGTGTAATCTAACTGTTCTTAGCCACGAATTTGATACATGTGAAATATCAATATTTGCACGTTCATATTGCAGCGTTCAATAAATTATGTAAGATGTTCAAAATGTATCATAAAATTAGCTTTGCACTGAATTTGTTTCTTAAATGTAGCTTAGTTCAAATCTGGATTAAGACTACGTTTAAAATAGTTTCATAGTATTTGAAAGTTTGATATTCTACGAGTTATTTGTAAAGTGAGGCGCTTTTTACATGTTTTAAACTTACAATGTGTTAGGATGCTAATGAAATTTTACCATAAGTAAAGATTCATCTGTAATCTTTTTATTGAGGTGCTAAAGCCTTGTGTAAAGATCAGATAGCATCTAATTCAATATTCATATAAACATTGAAGTTTTTTGAAACTATGACTAGTTCTTTGAACACACACACACATATATATATATATATATAATATATCTAACTATGTTCTAATAATATATCTAACTATGTTCTTTGAAACTATGAATTAGATGGAATTGAATTCTGAATTAGATGTTCAATCAATGAATTGAATATTAAATTAGATGTTCAATGAATGAATTGAATATCGAATTAGATGTTCAATGAATGAATTGAATATCGAATTAGATGTTCATTACGAATTCCTAAGAATATTAAAAGAAAGTCGTTCACACTTAATGAAGTTCGTACGATTATTTTCTTTTGGAACTTTCGCAATATAATACAGAAACTGTATGCTTATATGTTATTGAACATTAAAAACAGTAATAAAAGGAATAATAAATTATAAAAATGAACAACTAATTAAACAGCTTGGTATTTAAAATTCAACAAAATTTTCGAAAATTAATAACGCGTCTTCATAATTTATATAAAAAGCAAATAATCATTTATCGAAAATCTTTTTTCTCTACTAATTTGTTTTGCTATACTACGACATTGCTTGTGGCATCAGACAATGCTTTGACTATACACTTAAACATTTTCATCACTGTTTAGAATTCTAGATAAGACAGCTGAAGGTATCTCTATTCTTTCGATGTGGACGCATTTATGGACAAGTATATTTCTTCTTTCTTTCACTTCAATCTATTATTTTTTATGCTTTAAATATTTTTGCTTGAATACTGCACCTAAGAGCAAAACTCATTGTACCTTATCTTACTGTACAAGATGAATATGAAAAAAGTATTTACTTTCTTATTGCTATTAAAAAATCTCTTACATTGGTTTAGAAAAACGATTCGTTCCCAATATACTTTAATGCAAATATATAATATGCGATGTTTTAAAAAAGTTTGCATGATTACTTCATCCCTTAAAACGCTTTTTTAGATTCGCTATCCCAGTTTAGAAAACTAATTTAACAAAATAACTTATACAATTACTTTCTTTTCACTTAAAATAACCACTTCTCCGCCCTACAAAACTCAAATATTTACTTATTATTATTGCATCTAAAACTGGCCTTAGAAATGCTTTCTCCCCCGTTCATCGCTGCCAATACCTATTTAGAAAGTCTTTTCAAATCAAGGTGAGTCCGCTACTTGCCACACTCAACGATGTTGTTACTGTCACCCTCCTTAGGAGGAAAATTTCTCAATAGTCACTTATCTGAAAATTAACAAAGATGTTCCTCTAAAGGCACGCTTTCAACTAAGCAGTAGTTCCCAGTGCAGTGCCAGTTGGAAGGTGGTGGAAGTGTTCTCCTATTTCAGGCCTTTGTTTGGTATGATTCGGATACAAACTAGCTGTGGAGAAAGTGTGAAACGCGAGTCGATTAGTTTCTCTTGGGGCAACGATCAATGCCGAATTTCGTTAAATGTGTGCCGTTGTTGACTCCTGACAACACTTTTCAAATCGATGAGTCTGTCTCGGAGCAAACGAGGAAGTGGTTAAGCTGACTAATCTTACAAGACATTCTGATGACATTTCGTCCAGTCTTATTTAGAGCCAGTTTTCCAAAACAAACTCCTACAAAAGCAAGTAAAAAAACATAAAATCCATCATAAAAATGACCATCTAAACTGGTAAACATTTATACTGTTTTTATTAATAAACAGCTTTTTACTGATTTCTAACAGAATTTTTATTGGTAAGAATAATATATGGCAATGGTTTATTGCTATTAGACTCCACCACAAGGTCCGCAGAGAGGCACAAACTTCAGCTAACAGTTAAAACGAGCTTTATTTAACGTTTAAAAAAGAGGAAAGCACATATTGCGAGAGATTAAACATTTAACATTAACATGCGCGAGCCGACACCAGACATCGGCAAATAAGATAAGCGTAAATCTAAACCTAAACTCAACGCGCAAACCGTACCGTCAATTCCGGCAAACCGGTAAAACTAAGAAACAATCAAAGAAACAAACAAACTAATTAACCAAATTAAAATACTGGGTTGCACGCCCTTAACTCATCCTAAAAAGGAGATTTTCTGGCCTCGCCAGCAGGGTCACCTAGATCTTTATTCTGAATAAATTCGACATGATAGCTAGAATAATATATGATACAACTAAATATCATAAATAAGATAAGAAACAAGCAGTTAGTAGTAAGCGTCGGCGAATACATTCAGGTTCTTATACTCGAGTTATGGCGAGAATGACGAACTTTGCCACTCACTGCAATGAAGCTAATGATGCTCATACAACGAACATCAATAAAACTTTTCCTATTTTTTAGCGGTTTATTTTGACGTTTATTAGTTTTCTTACATGTAAATATACAATATAACTGATATCAGTACAATCGAAATGCAAGCCAGAAGTATCTTTCAGTTGGTTTATATGGGTTTATGCAAGTTTTCTTATTGACATTAGAACTCTGTCGTAAACAATAAAATTAACAGATTCTAATAGTGGTATTACTGAAATAAAATTCATTGGTAATACTGTTGATCTTTTTAAATTTTGATTTGTTTATTTTTTATTATTTATTAAGCTGTACTTATTTATTTTTTAGTTATTACCCAGATTAAAACTATTTAACTTTGGCCCAGTTCCCTAAGAAGATCACCTCTGAAAGAAATCAGCATTTCTGGAAAGATAAATAATCATCAGCATTGAACATGACATGCTTAACATGATCAGAGTTTACCATAGTTTATCATCATGTGGAACCGTATAGAGTCATTTTAGAGAAGATTCACTATAAATGCTCTTTCTCTTCCGGTTTGTCTCTCCAATTTTTTGTAGAATACTGTATCGACATATAAATGAAGAATAGTAATTTTTTTATCTCTCTCTCTCTCTATATATATATATGTGTGTGTGTGTGTAAGATGTAATAAAATACGATTGCTTTAAGAATAATTGGCGACATTTAAATTAACGATTCTGGATTTAATGCTTTCCCCTTAAAATCATCTGTTCTCCCAGATTCGAGATCTTTCCATGTTACGTAACGTTTAATGCAGATACCGCTTGTCCAATCAAAATAGTTGCAAACCAAAACTTTTTTAACTCTAACTGAAACTTTTGACTCCTTCCTTCTTCCTTTGAATTACTGCTTCACTTTCGCTTAAGCTTTCCGCCTGACCAGATGCTTTGCCGCTATGCTTAGTCATCTAAAATGACGTCGTATATTAAAACCCATGTACATGGAAATTATTGTCTTCAATTATGATTAAAAAATATCTTGTCTGCAAAAGGATGATTTGATATGTGTAAACATAAAGATTGTGATACTTCAAGCTCAGTTGTGTTAAATGCGTCATTATGTTTGTCCACTCAGCCCTGTCTACAGCCGCAAGCTGATAAAAGTACCGGATTCCTTCTTCTACGCATTAAAATATTACACACACACACGCACACACACACATATATATATATATAAGTAATTATGATTAAATTAATAAGTTTAAAACTTGCGCTAAAGCTGCTAAGTAATAAACTAATAATTTATTATTAGAAAAAGCTTTTCATATATTATTTCCAAGGAACAGAAATTCAACCAAAGCCATAAATTTCCATAAGAAAAATTTGTAGTCAGTACTTTAATTAGTATTTCAAAATTTATTTTTTTACTAAATTTATTAGTATTATCTAGACCTCTATTGAAGTGAAAAACCATTAAAAATCAACAAATAAAAATCCTGAATTAAAAAATACCAAAAACAAAAGTAAAAATTTTAAGTTGAAAAAGCAGTTAATGTCATTGACTGCAGATTAATTGACTTGTCAAGGGAAACAAACCAAACTACTCTCAATTAACAATAACTAAATTAAGTGAGAGTGTTTGATCATTTTTTCAAGTAAGAACGAAGTTATTATTCTGCTAGAGCTAGATCATAAGTCGCGAACAATAATCAATTAATAGAAAGATATTAGTCCATTTAAGCCAAAAGAACTGACATTAACAAAATAAAATTAGCAAGATAATCTTTAAGTTACTCGTTAAGAGCATAACGCAACGAAATCCTTACTTTAGAAAAAATATTCCTCGATACTTTGGTTTTAAACACAAATTCAAAAGTAAAAACAAAAGTTATGCATTTGTTCATGAAAAAGGTAAATTCAAAATCAAAAGAAGATCAAAATTTGCATAATCTTTTAAATTAAAATTTAATACAAAGTAATCATTTAGATAGTTTAAGATCAAAATCAGAAAGGAAATAAAAATTAACTTACTTTATCTGCAAAGTTTAAACTGAAATGGTTGGAAATGAAATTGTACTCAGTGATGGAATGTAAGAGGGTTGTTCTCTATTTCGGATAGTTTAGCCTTAAGTTGGTGAAGAAAGACGGAAGGAAACGAGCATATAGAGTGAACTCTTCGTAAAATGACTATCTAATGTTCCATATATACTATGATTATCTTAAACACATAAAAAGTATTAATAAAAAGAATTATAATAAAATGAATTTATTATTATTTTATTTTAATTTATTATCACCACTTGTTGCTGCTTTCTGCTTCCAACTGGATTAAGTTTTGAACTGTTTTCTACTTTGTATTCATTTATATATCACAATACACACACCAGCACTCAGATACATATGTACAGTAGACATAACAATACATACTTATATTCTCAGAAATACAGGTAATTTTTCGAGATGTTTGTCTGACGGATATAGTCAACATAAGAGGGTAAACATATATACATTATTTAGTGTTTTTAAGAGTATAAATAAACGTCGCTATAGTGTATCTCATCCCTAACGCGACTGCCACCACAGATGAATAAGAGACCTACTAATCGTTATAGAGGGTTAACATTTACAATGTTTATTTATGTTCTTAGAAATAATGCTCTACTTTAAAACTTGGCGTCTTAAAAATTTCCGTTTTAAAGAAAAAAGATACGAAATGGTTTCCTGTCTGTATTTACAATTAATAATTATCTCTCAGACGATTACCAATGATTTCAGATTATTTTAGTTACCTGTAGGAATGACCGTTTTAATGAGATAATGTTTAGCGTTTATATTAAGTAATCAGTCATACTGGTAATTTTCAAAGGGGGGTGCCAGGGGAAGCCTCATTGCACGGTTTATATAAACAGGTAAAGCAGACGGATTAAAAAACTTGCCTTTTCAAAATACTTGCTTTTAAAGGAAATTTCTTGCTTCTGGATAGAGGCTACCTTTTCTTCATTCCTTTTCCGATCAAATTTTTGTTTCTCATATTTTTCAATTTATTTCCCTCACCCCTCATTTTGGGATTTGTCGATATACAGCATAACAGCGCCTAGTTAATTGCGCTAAACAAAGCTTGTACTATGGTCTTGATGTATAGCAAGAAAAGTCATAAAAAAGCACTTTTACATGTTTTACTGTGAAGATCATGATTATAAAAGTCATCAAATAACCTGCGGTTAATGAAGCATGTGATTTTACAAAATAATGTAAAATAATCTGCTAGAAAGCAAATACCAACAGAGTTGCTTATTTATTGAAATTAAGTGAATTTGTTTTTTCATTTCTACTTTTACGTACTGTAAAGAAACGTAATAGGCATAGAGGTTGAGAAGCATTAATTTCGATGTTTAAGACCTTTATTCTCTTTCTCTTTAAAGATTTTCCATTTTTCTCTATTTCTCCGCTTTTCTCTGCAAAGGTAGCACTACAGTCAGATCGTTAGAATTAAATATTTTGCACAGTTTTGTTAAGTTATAGATATATATACAATTCAACATTTTTTATGTAGATTTTTATTTTCGTCATTATTAAAGTTTGACGAATAAAATATCTAATGGCATTTTTCTTAAAATGTCTTCTTCAAATACTTAATACATCTATATATATGCAATAGTGAATAAGCTAATCTTGCTAGTATATGATAACAGTAATAAACATTTATTAAAACGTTATATGAAAGGAAATCTCTCATATCAGTTACTTTTTTCAGATGATCCCCTCTGACAGTGACACATATTTCTGAAACAATTAAGTAAGAGTACTTGATATACTTGATATCATGTTCTGTAATCCGACAAGAATTGGCATTATCTAGAGTTCAGTATAGTCGTCTTAGGAATATTTCACTACGCAATCAGTTGAATTATGTGTAGCAATTTCTGGTTTTGTAAAAGTATTGGAATGAAAGTTTTTTCGAGATAGCTAAATCGAAACTTTTCATATCCTATATAAGAAGCATTGATAATATTTTAGACTTACTTTCAAATATGGTTGAAATAATATTTAAAGATTATATTACTTTACTTCGAATTTAATTGGACTGTTGGAAGAAGAATTACAAAGGTTGTACACTAAATTAGTTTATTTGCGTAGTTATTATTAATTATATTGCAAGGTTTATCCTAATTTTAATAACAGTTATTTTAAGTTTATGCATCTTTCTTGTCTATTCTAGTTTCAGCTTACAATTTCCTACCAGAATGTAATTCCAGAAACGCGGTTGATGCAAATGAGTACGAGCAGTATTTAAGTCGATGTTTCACTGACTTCAGTAGAGAGAGTCTGAGTTTCTGACTAGCACGCGTTTCCCTTTCGGCTACCTCTCTCTAAGCTACTGCTACACTCGGCCATACTTTAGGCCCTTTTTGGCTTCGCCGACTTAATTAAGATTTAGGGGCCAACTACTTAGAATCTTGATAGTTTCGGCTATATCTTTGAGTTAGCTTTAGTTCAGCTTAGTTAAGTTTAATTTCATATTCATTTAAGTTCAAGTCCAAGTGGAGGTTTTGCTCTACACTTCGAGTTAGGAGTTGATTGTATCATATTTACTGGGAGAAATAAAGGGTAATTAACCCTTCGTAAGTCTTACGTCTCTATTCACACACTCAAGCAATTAATTGCTTTTTAGTGTTTGTGGGGTTCAAGGATTGAACACTGAATTAAATAAGTAAAACCCCACAATATAGCAGATGAGATTGCTTGTAAACGGATTGCTTGTAAATCTATATGCATAAGTTCCCTTAACTGAAATCAGTGTAACGCTGGAGACACTTTCGAAACAGGCTGCTTAGAAGATTTATTTATGTTGTTAAACACTGCATTATATGAATTTTATTTTAGAGTAAAGTCAGCACGTTTTGAATGATATTTTTATATTTGCGTATATTCTAAGAGATTTAATTCCGACAGATAAGTGTTTTAATAGCTACTTATAATTACTAAAACATTAGCGTAACTGAGTACAGACGTTAGGTTATTTCGAAGCAGAAGTCATGAAAAATGAGCAATGCCCTCGCCGGGATTCGAACCACGGACCTCTCGAATACGCGTCGAGCTTGCTGACCACTACACCACGAAGGCATGCGAAGAAGGCGGGAGAAATACCTTATATACTCCCCCTTTTAAAGACAATTGGGGATCAGGGGACCCAATCGCCAAATGCCGATGATGGAGAATCGTCATCCGCCACCGTTTTTTTGTTCGGGAGCCACTTGTAGAGACATTAGGAATTTTTTTGGAAGCAGGATACGTGAAAAATTGAGAACGCCCTCCCCGGGACTGGAACCATAGATCTCTCGAATACGCGTCGAGCGTGCTGACTACTAAGCCACGAAGGCATGCGAAGAAGGCGGGAGAAATACTTTATAACTGCACTTACCATTATCTACTAAAATGGTTCTTTTACAACACTAATTTACAAGCACTAAGAATTAAGCCTTTTAATACTAAAAAATATGTATTGTAAAGATACTTCTATGTTACATATTTTCTTTTCATAAAATTATTATATAGAATCTATCGAAGATTACATAGCACGCAGAGTGGAACAGATGATCGAATGGTACAAATTATAGAGCGATATACCAGTAATGCTTAGAAATCTGTTCAAGCGACGGTCTTTTGTAGGACATGCACATTTTTAAAAGTGTTTTCAATTGCAAAATTACTTCGACCTGTAAGGATTGGACTGAGAAAGACACAGATTACTTTTATTGTCTAAGGTTATTTTAAATTTTAAACTTTAATTTATGTCTTTGTCGCTTCAGAAACAGGCTATTTTATTTTATTGACTTCTTTCGTTGTGCCAACCCTTTATAAGAAAAGATGAAAATGGAAGATGTAAATTTTATATTTAACTTTTGGTTGTGGCCTCCATTTCTTGCAGTTTGCCATTGGGCTTCTGATTTTTGGTTTTTTGCATGTGGTTTGTTCCGAACTGAATATACGATGAAATTTAAAAGAATTTAATTTTATTTTACTTTGCAATTTTACCGCCAGTTTTGTTGCTCTCAGAGCACAAGAGGATTAAGTTTTGGACTGTTTCTACTCCCTTGTACGAAGTAGAGGAAGTATTGTAAACACGAAAATTCCGGGTATCATATTTCAAAGAAAATATCCGTTTTGACCGTTATCAAATGCAATTTAACAAAGTTTTTGCTTGACATCAGTACGTAAGGACGGAGTAAAGGACGCTTTTTCCCCAAACGAATTATAAAACTGATTTAAAATGGACTCAGAAGAGATTTTTTCTATGGCGTCTATACGTACGTATGTATGTATGTATTTCGCATAACTCAAAAACGACTACCCTCAGAACGTTGGAATTTTATATATAGGACTTCTTTAACATTTAGGTGTCCATTTTTGCTTGCAATCGGTCGCACCAAAAGTTTATACATACGCATATATATATATATAGCCATTCTTTTACTCGGCTCAATGAGCTCATTTTTTTTTATTTTTATATGTTGGTACATTGCGCATTTTTTCCTTTAAGAATAATTGAATTATGTTGCTCTTATATTCCGGGTAAGGTTTTCATGTCTTTAGTTTATTTGAAAACAATAGCTGTAGAATCATCAACAATTTAAAATTTGCTTAAGTGCGGCTAAGCCTAATTGTTCTTACCACAGCAGCCACATTTGTTTACACTTTAAACTTGTTTACATTTGAACATAATTGTGAGTTAAGTCTTCCTGTCCCTTCAGTGTATTTTTTTCGAGTGGAACCACAAGGAAAATTTTAGTTTTCCGCACCGAAAAATCTGCCTTCTTGCCTGCTGACCGAATTGCCTGTTTTTGCATAGAACTGTAATTTTAATTGTAAAAATTGTTTTTTTAATTGCTTTAACTGCATTTGGTGTTTTATGTTTTTCTTTATCTTTGAATTTTTAATGAAGATATTTTGAGGTTTTATGTATTTTTGCCTTGCCGCGAAGTGAGAGCGGAATTAATTGAATGAGAAATATATGTCAAATGGAATTCGAGGAAATAAGTTTAAATGAAATTATGTGGTGTACACATCAGATTTTTTACTTTGCATTTATTCATTTACATGTGAGCAATAAATGGAAAGTGAAAAACAGCTCAAAACCTAACCCATTAAACGGATTAAACTTTTATGTAATTAACTAATTTAAAAGTATTTTATATACTTTTTATTTTTCATTTTTCATTTTTTATTATATATGTGTATATATATATATATATATATATATATATATATATATATATAGATATATACATACATACATATATTATGTATTATTATTAAATTTATTATATTACTAAGCAGATGTTTGTGTATATTACTTGGATTTGGTTTCGAATACCCTTATATGTCTACTGACTTTTTTCTAAATATCAGTAGGCAGGGTACCATACCCATTTCTAAGGGTATCCTGCTAGAATGTTTTTAATTGATTTGTATGTGGCATTTTTGGGAAGGACGTTAATTTATCATAATTATTATTTCCATTAATGTTATTTCACCTTAAAGTTTACAACTAAAGATATTAACAAACTAAACTTGAGCTGCTTGCGGCACGATAATATAATTATCACTTGATATTTACAAATCAAAATAGCTAAGAATCTAGCCCCGAAGAAAATGCGGCTTGTCTTGAACTACAAGCTCAAAATTCACTCACCAAGAATCAGTACACCAATCGTAAGAATGTGGAATCACTGAGTTCCGGGCCGAAGTTGGCAGCTGTCTCTGAATTTAGACTGTCTATCGTCATTCAAATTCATTTAATTTTTCTTTTGGCCTAGATGGAAAAATAAAAGTTAAGGAAAGATTTAACGTAAGAAATAACGTGTTGACTAAAATAAACTGTACGATCTCCCCCCCCCCAGAATTTAGCTAATTCGAAAACGAAAGTCTTCAAGGACCTTGATAAAGAGTTGCTACTTCTAAGTTTATAGTTTTGGATTCAACTGCACAATACTTATGACGCTTTGAGTTTTATCAATAGATAGCTTTGTAAGATAATATATTAATGGTAATAATTCTCTGTGTTGTCGCATTCAAACAAAGGTAGAAGCAAAGTCAAAAAAGAGTTCAGAGTTGGAAGAAGTTGGCAGCTACTTGTTATACAATGGATCTTAACATAACTAATTTTATACAGTTTCAAATGAATGGAAGGTATATTAGATGCTTAAGTAATGCCTTTCATTAAGTTCTTCGCGTAAATTTCTCTTAGTTTTTTCTTGGGGTTCTAGTCAAAAGGTCTTTATGTAATGTTATTTGCATATTAAATAACCTCGTTTTGCTGTATGTGTAGTATCGAATGAAATAAATGAAGCCGGCATACGAGGAAACTAAATTCCGATTGTAAGGGTAAAGTAAACAGTGAATGCAGAAACTAGGTACGGTTGCTGAATAGAGTTCTTGCTGTCAAACTCAAATGCTTCCACACCGAAAATTAAGTTTAGCGTAACACAGAAAGAGAGAATAACACTGCACTTTGCTATAGGATGCGAAAGTGTGAGACATTGTAATGGGCAACCTTTACAAACCTGCTGAGAGAGAGAGAGACGAAAAGCAACTTAGTTACCTATTCCCCTTTGTACACCTTTTGGTCTCATGAATCTATTGTACAGAACTGTGGAGTACAGAGCATTGAATGAATAGTGTGCCAAATTACGAAGTACTGAGTGAAAAGATAAAAAAGTATCAATTTTAATCATTTCCCCTCTTAATAAAGCTTTTCTATTCTCGGTGTCAAACTTTCGTCTATTATCAAGGCAAGTTTCCCAACTTTTAATTTTTGTACTTCATTACTATATGGAGTTTTAGTTTATAGAAGAAAGAAGTATCTTAGTTTTAGAACACGATAAAAATATTCTTCCCGACTCAAGTAATCCCATTTATAGAAATATTTTCAGATATGAAAGAACAGTTGACTATTGTATCTTATTTGTTATTTTAGGGCTGAAATTTATAGCAAAAAATTTAATAAAAAAGTTAAAAAGTTGAAGTTTAATAAAAAATAAGGCTGCTTTTTTCTTAATTTTAAAAGCATATTCTTCATTAGAAGAAATTTAGATTTCCTCGGATAAGGAGAAACATCCTTTACTTCATCTTAAAATAAAAAAATAAAGTACTTTTTAGTAGCATAGATCTAACTCGAGTTCTTACAGGACATTCGAAGTTATCTGCTAGATACACAGAAAGCTTCAGTTCTCTCGATTTCGTCAGCTTCATCACAGCTTTGTGAGCCTGTAGAGTGCGCAATAACTAACAGTTTCATTCCGTACAGACACGTCCATAAACACTTCAGACGAAAGAAAGATTTTCTAATTTTACTATTTCGAAAGTTTTCAAACATTTACCAGGATATTTGATTTCCTGAACTTTAGCTGTGCGTCGCTTGATGCATTTTCGAAATTTTTAGGTGAAAAATTTAAATCTGTATTCGAAAGTTCTGAAAATTTTATACGAATATTTCTTCTTTTTTAGTAACTACGCGTATTATTTTGATATTAGTTCCTTATTAATAAATGTTTCTATTTTTTGTGTAGTCCGTTGTTTTTAATTTTCTGCAGCTTTGGTACATTTTGAACATCGATAATTTCAGCATAAATTAGAAAACTATAAAAATAATGTTTTTTTTTTGTAATTTTACTAATGACGGGTCCTTTAAATCTAGCGCTAAAAGAGGTTGAGCGCTTCGCGAAAACGCAAGCACATATCCGGTGGCAAGTTAAGAACTAGAGGCAAAACTTTCAACCCAGCGTGAATTTTATGATGAGAATTAAATTTTTACTACAATTGTGGCATTTACGTTTATGTTTTACTAGGGAAATATTTTTTTAAAATTTACGTCTTTTCTCACTGCTTCTTCACTAGGTTCATTCGTTCTAGAATATATATTCCTTTGAGTGACAAGCAGTTTTACTATAAAGATTTTCGAATAAGATTGTAAGAATTTTTTTCTTCCACAGGCAGGCACAAGTCAGCTTCAACGTTGGCTAAAAAGGCAGTGGCCACTTTATTAGGAAGAAACCTAGTAGGTGGGTTACATTTGCTTTCTATGCAGGAACAACCATGTCTTCTTCGGGATTCGAGCCCGCGCCCTTTAGTTTCACAGTCGACTCTCCTAATCATTATACCGGAGAGACTGTAAGAGTTTAGCATGCATTCCTTTGTTCTGTTGATTAACGAAAGCAGTCCGTTTGCGACGCTAATGTTGCTCTTGCTGGAGAAATTTTAGATATAGTTTAGAGCCTGTTTTGGTAAATGTGCGCATGTCATTGTCTGGGCAATCTTGTAGTCTTTAGTCTAATTAGATTTAATTTGTTGCATTTATATCCTTGGTGAAAGAAAGTTCTGGGTTTTAAACCAGGTCTAGTTTGTCTAGTAAATTTGCTTCTCAGATGACTAACACATTCTTGTCTTGAACTTATGGAAGCTCTGATAGCGGCAAGCCTGGGGAATTATATAATATCTATATGTACATTTACTAAAACTAGTGACATTTTCTTTGGACTGATTCGTAAATATTACTGCACTGAATCAGAGGATGTGCTGGAGACAGAAAACAATTTGTGTCCAATCGCGTGAGAGAAATCCATCAAAATTCGGCGCCGCAAAACTAGAAGTTTTGTAAAGAAAACGTAAATCTCGCGGATCAGATCCCTCAATAGAATAAAGTATATTTTATCTTGCTGCAGTGGATGAGACTAGCCGGCTTCGGAAATTGAGGGAATGACAACTTCTAGACATGAAACCTTAATGTTGTGAAGATGCAGACAATGAAAAGGAAAGGAGGCTAAATATAACACAGATACCATACTAAGTTAAATTAGAAAGTGAACCATCATTGGACCTGAATGAGCTGTGTATGGTTATTCGACTAGCAGCATGGAGAAAGATGTTTAGTCACAATATCAAACCAAATTTTGGGAATATAAGAGGATTCTTGACAGTACAAGATTTGACTAATTGCTAGACAACTGGTCATCCACACACACACACACAAAACAAAAAAAAACCTGGATGTTTCCGTGAAAGCATTGTTTTATTGAGATGTTAATTATACGAGAACAACAAAATGTGTTAAACTGCGGTGTTTCTAAGGTGAAATTAGAGATCGTTATTTGACCATAAGATGTCGCCAGAGATTTTGAAAAAGGTGTTGAATAATTGTTATAAATACAAAAGATTCGAGGTTATGTGAAGAGATTTAAATAACACCTCACCGCATCTTGAGAAAATTTTAAAAACATATGCATTCGCGGTTAGAGGAATGGACTTTTATCAGGGTAACGGCATGTAAAATATATAAGTAAAAAATCATGCATTGTTGTTTGAAAGGATTTCGGTTTAGCAAGTGAAAGCTATTTTCTTGCCTTTCGACATTTCATGGCAAGATGTGGGCTATGTAAAGCTACATATAGCGACAACGCAAAGACCTATAAAAACCAGAATACGATCTTCAAAGATTACGTATGATAACGATACGAGTTATTTAGGTAAAAAGAGAACCACATTTTGATACTGTATTTCATGGCTTATTTTTCTTACTTTTTGATTAATTTTATCTCCCGAACAGAGAAAGGGGAAAATTATGCGAACAATTTAATTTTTGAAGGACGCGTTTACAGTAAGAATACGACAAAAGAAAAGTTTTCGTGAGTAAATTACATGTAACTGTAACAATATTATTTATATAAAAGAAACTAACATTCCAGTAAGAATACATAGTAATATAACAATGCAATTCTAATTAGATATCTTCATATCTACTTCAATGTAACTTGAATCTCAGTCGCTCTAATTGTTGTCTTTGCTACTCCTTAGACCTCAAATCAACCATAAATAATTAGAGAAGGTGTGCAGACAATTCAGCGACCTCATAGTCTGAATACCAGCTCGTGTTTGCTGACAGCGATGTCATTTTCCTGTTCTTGCATTATGCTGGCATAAAATTTAACAGTTAGAAGAGAAAGATTCGGCTGGAATTTCCTAGGAATTTTATGAGGATTTGTCTTTGCTAGTCGGACGAAAGCAATTGCTATGTGAACGATTCCACTTTAAAGTTTATGGGAGTTCTTTGTATGAACACAATGAGCAACGGAAAATTACGTGAATATTTCTTAAATTTGCAATGTTCTAAGGCAAAAGGCACAATAAAAGGTTTTTTTAACAGCCACTTTTTTCGTCTACTTTTAAGTCAACAAAAGTTAAGAAGAGTTGAGAATTGAGACCTCAGCTCTGGAGTGAAATAAATCATCAGCTAAATCAAGTTTTGTCTTTTTGTGATCAATTCATAGAGGAATAATGCTTTTTGGGGCCAGGAAACCTGAAAAATCGATTATGCGGGATATAATCTCTAAATCTTCCACTGTTAAGTAAACATGTTACCAATTGCACGAAAAGAACAAGTACAGAGTGACGCAATAATGTCTAAACATTATAGGTTCTAGTTTAAGGGAAATCTTCAACTATAACTTTAAACATATAGTTATATATGAAATGTCAAAGCGAAAGATTTAAAATAATTTTTATTAAGCAAAATATTTTTAATAAACAATTTTTATCAAAGATTTTTACGCATCTCCTCTTAATTTATAGTCGTTTCTACTTCTCTTCTTCATGCAATGTTTTGATAATTAACGTAATACTACATCTGATTAATGCAGCTGTTAAAATTAATGGCTAAAATCGTCCTAAATTTAAAGCGAAAATACTCGTTTATTTAAAGTTGCATTTCATTACTTTCATTTCTTCACATTTTCTTTAATGGTGAATTTCCATTCTTTTCGGCCATCTAGGCTTCAGTGCCTAGTAATGACAATGAATAGAATTAAATTTACATAACATTGGAATTAATACACAATTCCTGTTGAATGCGTTCAATTGTTAGACAAGTACCAGACTAATATTCGATGACTGAGCAATTAATCGACTGTTATGAAAATTCCTAGTTAAATAATTAAAGGATATAATGAAATATTCATTATATATTTTAGTTAGTTAAATATAAAGTTCCTTGCTTTTTATGCGGTGGCATATTTTGCATATTCTTATTTATTCTACTGGCAGTAAACCGAAACTCTCCCCATTCCTCCAAGGAAAGGCACCTCAATATTAATGTCCCATATGATATTCCAGACAAGAAGAAAAAACAGCAGTTGTTATTGGACATCTACGGAACAGAGAAATGCCAACAGACAAGCTATCATAGCGTTTATTAATAACAATTTTTATATCGAGAACTTAAATTAGAGAGATATTGAGAAATTAAATTTATTTTGATTACTTATATCTGTTATATAAGTTACTACGTTTGTTATGTAGCCCTAGTCTACATCCATTCAACTTTTATTTCTCCCACAAAGTGGCAGTGTAATTTGCGTTAGATATTATGCAGATTTGAAGTAAATGTGCAAAACATTTTCTGATGCGAAACTATCTTGAAGGGAAAATCTCGGGTTTGGAGCGCTGTGTAACTTTGGGTGTTGTGGAGGTCTTAAACCAGTCCTGTCTATACCACCAATGATTTTTGAATAATTAACTTAAAAAGGTGCAAGACATATTTACTGTAGTTGAAAAGTGTTCATTATGTAACACCTATCGACATGACACGTGAATTTCAGCACAAGATCACAAGTTACTTCACCGTACATGGAAACTCGAGAAAAGTGCAGGACTTCACATAATAGACGGTAATTTGTAGCTGAGCTTTAGAGCCTTCAACTGGAACGTTAAAAGTGACCAGTGCAGCTACTATATCTGTGCTCTGAAAAATCTTCCAATAAAGCTAATTAAAGTGCTACGAAAATGAATCATGGTGTGAAAAATCAGAAATGCAGAACTTTGAAATCCAAGTGAATTTAGAAATGCATTTTTCTTCAATACAAAATCCATTATCGTAAAGCTTTATTTACCTATTAAAATAATTGTATTTACACCATTTGGAGAATTATATTCTTTGAAACGTTGTATTTATAGCACGAGAAAAATAATAGTCTTTAAAGTAATGCATTTATGGTCTTTACAGGATTACATAGTAACAGATTACATCAGATTAAAAAAATGATTAAAAAAATTGTAGGCTAATCGTCTGGATTTTGTCAAACTATGAAGCATTAAATGCATATCCTTTCAAAGTAGCTATAAATATTTGGGAAAATATTAGCTTAACGAAATCTTTTTTTCATATACTTGATTTGTCAATTGATAGTGCTAAGACCAATATAATAATCACGATTTATAGATTAGATTTCTTATTATAGCAACTTGAATCAATCCGTTTTAATTATTCAAGCATCTCTCTTAGAGAAAGCTATAAAATCAACTTAGTCTGGATAGTTTTGTAGTGAATCAACGAAGAATGCCAAAACGAAATTAATAATCCTTCTCGCCACATTGCCCCTTTAGACTAACATGGTTTAATCGTAAACTTCTTCCAAGCCTTCATTTGTTGATTTTGTATCAATTCTGTCTAAAATCCATTGAAATGACCGTCTAATATAGCATATTTTTAAAAGCATAAATTATACCCTGATCTAGGTTGGATCTATGAAGTATTGTTCTGTGGAAATCTAAACTTTGACACTGGGATGTGTTAAATTCAGTGGGTGACCTGGAGTGTATCTAGTAATAATCTGTAGTACCTTATCTAGCAGTACCTCAAAGACCATATTTTTTTGGCTTTAAATAAATTTCAACATCGGAACAAAACAGTTGAAAACCAGTCTTTAAACAAATTTTTTGTCTCTCAAGCTCTTGAGTGTATTGGTAAGGAGCAAGAGTTTTAGGGCATGGGGTTTAAAAGTTCTATAATCTAGGAAGGGCTTTGTCATTAAAACCCCTGACGCACTGCTGCAAGAAAGTAACTTTATTTGATCTTTAGATGCCTTAAATCCGATGCATTTTTTTCTTTCTTTTTTTTATTGAGAGAATTGTTCTTTGGGTATTTTTTCCACAAAAGCCCATTCTCATTGGCATTTATAACTTACTGTGCATATATATCATCGCTCTTTAGTTATCATTTGAATCTTTCTCTGGATATATTTTGGCATTTTTGGAATCAGCCGATGTTGATTCTTTTTGAATTATTATGCTATGAGTTGAAATTTGAGAGCCTTTTCTCTAGCGATATTATTACGAAATGGAATACATTTTTACCCAATAAACTTCAAGACATATATGAATACCTTTCATATTTTCTCCATAATTGGCCCACAGGAGCGAGCTGCATACTTTGCGGGTATCGAAGATCCTGCAGTAATTGCACTTTAATTTCTTTTTAATTTTTAAATGAATTTAAATAATTAAATGAAATTTTGACTGAATTTCGTTTTCCTAATTTCTTTATGCTTTTTAATGGTTCTCATTTGTTGTCTCAATTAAGTTTAGACATTTAGCATCGTGGAGGTCTTTTCTTCTTTTAACAAACCATTCAAAATTTGTATTTGTTTCTGCAAAGAAATAAATGTTCTTTTAAAAGTTGTTTTCTTACATTCAGACAGGGTTTGGGACTGAAATATAATTTTGCAATAATTACTGCTAAAAATGGAAAACTACTTTATAACACATACAAATTTTTTTAAGAAAACGTTTCTTCGAAAATTACAGTTAGATATATGCAGTCTACGAATTGAGCAATTGGAACACAAGATACATACTGAGAAAATGAGGATAGAACTGAGCTTCAAAAGAATTTTGCTGTGAAATATGTGGGTGATGTAGCCATTGTTAATGTCTACTAAGGAACCAATGGATCGGACCTCTTTGGAGCGATATTATTGGTTATATACATCTACAAATAATCTCTATGTGAAGGGGAAAAGGAAAATAAGCCCCAGACATATAATAATCTTGACAATGGGCATTTATAGAGTGAGTGCCCTTTACTTCATACAAAATGAAAGTTTGCATCATAATTTGGAAACGATAAACTAATACCTAAATGAGCTTAATGTAAAATTCTATAACAAGGAAGCAGTCATTATTGCTACTGCAAACTTTACTGCTTTTCTAAATTATGAAATTTTAGTCAACGAAATTTTTATGCATCATAATGCTGTACATCTGTCAGGACTGAGTGTTCGGTGTATATACTTGGCAAACATCTTCGTGAACTCCTTAAGCCCTGATCTGGAACAGGGAGCTGAATGCAGCTATGTTCTGGTGGTAGATACTGTGATTAAGTGGTAGAAGAACTACACTTGAAAGGGATTTAAAATCCTCTTTTATTAGATCACAATTATTTACAACCACTTCCCAACTCGGGAGGAATACAGAAAGTAAAGACCACACTTGAGTCTAAAATGAACAATCAAATTTAAACTAAAACTAAATAGAAATTAAATTAGTCGTTGACGCCTGGAGCACCATAGCGTCACCTGGGAGCTAGCACTACTCTTACAGTCGGAAACACTCTCCTTCCCCGCCGCTTACCTGGATTTTGTCCTAGTCTGGTCACAATGTCTGGATGGCACCAGACACGTGATGACTCTAGCTGCTACAGAGGCTTCTTCTCTTCTTTTCCCCATCCAGGACCTCTTACGATGAACATATTTCATGTACTATTCATTCTAAAGCTCTGTGAAAAAAATTGTAATTGCTCTGGGCTGTAATTGCTTAGGCAGCAGAGCAACAGAATAACAATGTAGTATCGTAGTATCCAGGAGTTTATTTTATTTTTTATGCATAAATAAATAGGCTATTTCTGCGTATTACACACTACGACATACTCTTAATTTTATAAATGCTTAGAATAAAAATCGTGTCTAGAAGCATGCACATGCGTAAAGTGTTATAAGAGAAATTATGCATATTCATTAACATGCTGGAATGAAACGGATCTGCCGTTTCCGCAGTTTTCATACAGCAGTGTAACAGCAAAACAGTATTCTAGAAAACCGTGTTATAAAAAGGATACTCATACCTGTGTTGTAGAAGATTTTGTGGCACAAATATTTTGGGATGATGCCCTTGGCCTTTGTTATGGTTCACATTTGATCATAGGGTATTTATTCCCTAGAAAGAAACTAGATTAAGAATTCCGTTATTTACATTAATATGTTGGGTTTAGTCTTCAACTCGTTGCGCACAATCTTTCTCCGAAGATTTTGAGTAGTTTACATTTAGGCTGTTAATTGGCCAAAAGTATATTAACCCACAGCATTTATTATCTGAGAAATTGCGGCCTTGGAATTTCCTAGATAATGAAGGGTAAAGATACTCTAGATAATAAAAGCCTATAATATTTTATATAATAAAAGGCTATGATAAGAGGCTATAAATATACATTTTTACGATGTGTAGTGATTACGTTTATTTTTCGAATTAGCTTTGTGGCATGAGTGTCTTGGAAAATTAATTGCTTTGGGAAATAGGCAGCGATTTTTGAAGTTTTTTTGCTGCATAGACTTTTGAGATGTTTTGAATGAGGGTAGATACTCTTTCTTTTTACATTTTTACTTTAGCTTTCAGGTCTAAACTGAAATGTGTATGCGAATCCCACTGCAAGCCTTCTCTTCGTTTAATGTACGTAGATGATAAATCTAATATGATTAATTTGCAAATTCACACATAAAATTTGATGACAAGCCGCCCAGAAGGTAGTTACTCCCGTGCCGGACAAGCACGGGCTCGAATCCCGGAAAAAGCATGGAAGTAAAATTGCTTGACCCTTTATTGGAGGTAATGGTGCCGCCTGTTAGGTATGTCCATAATAAAATGACCACCGCTTCTATCCTTTATGGTAGGCAAAGCCTAAAATGGCTATTGTCCGCCATAAAAAATACATAAATAAAAAGATTGATGACAACTGAGGATGGAGTTGCAAATGCTCTCAAATGACTGTTTTTTGAAGCTTTGAACGCTATTCTTAAAGTTATTTCCTCAAAATGCAATCAATTCTGATGTTACTCATTTTGCTCCAAGACTTAATGTAAAGCAGAGTGAAGAAGTTATTGCTCATGTAAGCCTCTTTAATGGCAAATTAATTTCGACTGACAGAATTCTTTGAAATTTATCATTTTCGTAGTCACTTTTGGTCTTAGATACTATTAAAGCTATATAAGTTAATATTTTTGAGAAGCTACATTCGCTAATATCATCCAAAGTATTATTATTGTTACGGATTTCATATTTGTTTGGCTATTTATTTAGAATTGTAATTAAAATTGCTTTATTTTCCAGTGCAAAGTAGACGATTTTTGAAGAGAAAGCTACGTCGGAAAAATAAAAATAAAAGCGCGCGCGCATTTAATATTTAATAAATAAATATCTCGTAATTACTGTTGCCATCCAGAAAAATCTAGAAAAATATTGTGCAAATATCTCTGAAGAAATATGTGAGCATTTTGATTTATTTCTTGTGGAAAGAATAAATTTTTGTTAACATTTTAACAATTTGTGCATTTAATCCATAACGAACCCGTACGCACGCAACATTATTTTCGAATTCAATTTAACTGTGTAAGCTTTCATTATTATTTCAGTTAGAGACTCAAGCTTCCTCATTGAATTTTGAGCAACCTTTAGGGCTCTTGAAGAATCATTGAACGCCACTATTTTATATTAAGTAGACAATATATTATAACACTTATTTCAACTGCAGTCATTCCCGAGGAAGTTAATTTATGACAATATCTGGGTCACTAAGTAAGGAACCACAGATTATTTATTGTCCTTTGCAATGTTTCTCTGTGTAAAAGTGCTTTTCTTTTGCTAAATATGGGCTTTAAACTGAACAACGTATCTTAAACGAGGCATGTTACGTTATTTTAAAAACCGATCATTTGAAGTAGCCAAAGCCAATATAAATTTAAGAATGTACACTCAGCTTTGGGAGATTCATTTCAAGTTTAGATAATACCATATGTCACTGCTTTTAAAGTTCCATTTTCGAAAATTGAGATTGATATAGTGATTTAATGCAAAACCTTTTTAATATCATATAAGAAGCACCGAAAACATCAATAATCAAACTTTGTATTTATACAGAATAATCATAATGGTCTGGAATTCAATTTAACCACAATAAAATATTCCGCTTTACAGTTTTGCTTAAGTAATATTTAATAACACAAAAACCGCGAAAATTGCTAAAGTAACAAAAACTACTGGTTTTAATTTCCTGAAAAATTAGCAAATCCATTTTATGGAAACACTTGCTATGTAGTGATACATAGTAAGTATTTCTTAATCCTTACGAATTCGCAGATTATTAGCATTTAAACAAACCTTTTGCAAGCTCATGCTTCCGTCTTTCTGGTTGGTTGAATTTACAGGAAATATCAGAAAATAAAATTTCATGTTTAAAGAATATTCGTACATAATTCACTTCTTAAGAACATAATCGGAACAAATGGTATTTTGTTGCAACATACTCAAGATTCAAGTTATATACCTTGACAGCGGACGGAAGTCTTTGTTATGAAACTGTTCACATTTAGTCTTGACACAAGCGAATTCATTTCATTTGCTTGCAGTAATGTAGAGATGTCGT
>KK115518.1:254502-303891 GCA_000611955.2 Stegodyphus mimosarum
CAAGGACTGGTCTTAAGACGATGTCCATACATCTTTGGAACGTTGCCGGCGCGCCGGATAAACCAAAAGGCATTCTAAGAAATGCGTACGTGCCAGACTTAGTTATGAACGCGGTTTTGTGTACGTCTTCGGGTTTTACCCCAATCTGAAAATAGCCACTCGTAAGATCTAACGTAGTCATGTATTTTGTAGACGAAATATTTCGAATTATTTCTTCAATTATCGGCAACGGATATACAGGATATTTTGTAACTGAATTTAACTTGCGATAATCTATAGCAAAACGCCACCGCTTCGGGTGCGTAATCGGGTAATCATTATTTTTCCTACACAGGACAACGGGGCTAGCGTAACTGCTAGAATATGGTGTGATGATTTTATTCTTTAACATCTCTTTAATATGATATTCAATTATTTAATCCTTGACCCTGTCATAGCGGTAAGGCTTTTGCCCAAATGGCTGAGCATCCCCCGTGTCAATGTCGTGGTTCACCACCTGTGTGAAACCCGGTACATCACTAAATAAATTCGAAAATTCACTTACCAGTCCCTGGATTTTTTCTTTTTCTTCTGCTGGTAAATGTTGCAGGTCCAGCTACGGGGGCTTATCATTATTGATAAAATTTTTACCTGTTCGTTGTTGATACGCACGAACAACGGTACTTTTCCTAAACAGCTACACTTCTCCCCTTGGGCCGCTATGACATCCGTGTCTCTTGCACTAAAAATTCTGTAACGGCGAAAGTGCTTTTTGAAGAATCTTTCCGATATAAAGCTGCTTTGGGCTCCTGTATCCAAGAGGTGTTATGTATTACTTATTTCAGTTGTGATTTAAATTGTTTTAAAGGTATTAATTTAACTTGTTTTGCTTCAGACTTAAAGATTAATTTGTTTTTATTTTTGAGTAGTTGGTTGTTATTTCTTGCTCACACGTGTATGTTGTGTTTTGGTCGATTACACTTGCCTACTTATTTAGTTTTATCCTTCGTGGGCTTGTTGAATAACCTAAGTTCAACTGTTAGTTAAGTTACATTACTTACCGTGGTAGTTTTTCACTTCTGTATTGGGGTGTTGCTTTGATTTAGGAAGACGTTTGTATCTCGTTTCGGGTGGAATTTTTGTCTTGTATTTTATTTAGTTTGCTTCACCTTTTGAGGTAGGTGAAGGTAGATTGCATTCAGGTGATTGTTCAATTTCTTGTTCTTGAAGGCTTGTTTTGAGTAACACGCTTTTGCACGTGTTAGAGCTCTGTTTTTTTAGAATGTTTATTTGTAAGTTTTATTGTATTGCTCGTGGTTTTTGTGTTATATTTTTTTTTTGGATTAGAGTTGATTGTTGGTTTACATTTCTCAGGCTTAAGCTTAGTTTGGAAGTGTTTTATTTTGTTGTAAGTAGTATTGTGGATTCTGATTCTGAGTTTCCGGTGGTAGGGTTATTATTTTGTTTTACTTAAAAGTTAATTGGTAAAAATCCTTTTTGTATTTAGTATTCTTTCGTCAGTTTAACAGCTGGCTCTGGTTCAAGTAATGAGTAATTTCTGCCATTGTCACCACTGCTTAGGTCTAACTTTTTATGTGTTTTGTAAAGTCAGAGGTTATTGATTCTCTTCGAAAAATTTTGGTAAACGGGGGAGGATTGTTATGTATTACTTATTTCGGTTGTGATTTAAATTGTTTTAAAGGTATTAATTTAACTTATTTTGCTTCAGACTTAAAGATTAATTTGTTTTTATTTTTGTAGTTGAATTTAAGTTTCTTTGCCTTGTTGAAAAGTAATTGTTGTCATTTAATTTGTTCTCTTGACAGTTTTGGTTAACGCTGATTTTTTTAAGTTGCTTGAGTAATTAATTTTTTTCTTCTTTTACTTTTGGTTGGTTAACTATTTAAATTTTTGTTTAGTTAATATTTTTTTTCTTAACTTAGTTGTTAATGCTAATTTCTTGTTAAGTTGACCCTTAAGGTCATTTTTTTTAAGTTCTTCTAAAGTTTTGTTTACACAAGTTGGTGTTTAAAGTTTTAATTAAGTTTTAATCTGCCCCCTTTTCTGCTAATTTTGGGATCCATATTTTCTGACTATGGTGGTCGTTTTGGTGTTGTGGAGAACATAAAAATTTTTTCATACTTAATTATTATATTTTAACTGAAGTAATTTTTATTTCCTTACTATGGTGGTCGTGTTTGGTGTTGTAATAAACCCAAGAAAATTATCTATGTAATTATTATATTTTAATTAAAGTACTTATCAGCATTGAAGTTAATTTGTGTTTAAAATAAAAAAACTAATACCATATTCTTTCAAAAACTTTTTCCGTTGCCTTTTGGAGAATCAAGATTTATGATGTTGTTTTCGATTTCTTCACCCGCCAGACTGTGGTCTGGGAAGCATCTGTCAGCAACAGAACTTTTTGCACCCTGCTGGAGAGGGTAATTCCAACACTACTAACCCTACGTCAAGGTCGAGGGGACGGGGTGTTTTGCTTACTCGCAGGCTTTTTCTATGCTGGAGTGGGACCCCTCGACGAGGCTAGTTCTGCTGAGAGGTAATTGACCTTGGTGGATCAGCGATTATTCGCCAATTTCTGGAGTTCGAACTACATTGGCTTCACCTTCCTGTGTGTTTTTCCCCTGGGGTTGCCGGGCTGGTGGCTGTTTTCTTACCATCTAAAATCGCCAATCGAGCATTTTTGGCGATTGGAGTAAAAAGGCTGGGAGCTAGCTATGAGGGAGGAGACACAGACGGAAGGAGACGAAGATTGGAGCTGAGAGAGAGCCACGAGAGTTGCTGTCTGCTTGATGGAACGATGTATGAAGGAAATGGAGGAGAGAAACCACCTAGTTTCGACGACGAAATGAGGACGAACCCCACGTAGAAGGGGCGGAAGGCTCCGAAGCTACCTTTTCCTGTTCAGATTTCTAATTTTCATTCTTTTCTTTTTAGTTAAAATGTGGCTGCGCTGTGACGTGGCCGAAGTTCGCTTGTCGGATGTCTAAGCCTACAGTGTATCTACTATGTTAACTTCACTGTTTGGAACGGTATGAAAATTTTGTTTATTCTCACAACCGCCACCAATGTAAAAATTTGTATTTAGTCTGTTATATCTTAATAAATTCTAATTTTAATTTTAACTTTTCTTGTAATGTTTTCACTTTTTAATTTAGAACACTGGACCCAATAGTATTTTTCACAACGCATTAATTTAAATATTCTGTTGGAGCTAAAAACTATACCACTATTTACTGTTTACTTAAAACCAGTTTTACCAGAGATATTGTGTTTATCATGTATGTCACAGACTTTACCTATTCATGTGATTTAGAATGATTATCCAAATTTTGATTTTCATTTGATATGGAACTTAAAACATAAGCTCTTAAGTTATAAAAAACTCCAACAGAGGGCTGTCGCCGGTATGTTGTTAATTAGAACTTCAATCTTCGGTAAACTCAAATTCTTCACGACCACGGTGTTTAAATTGATTTTGGAAGGGTTTTGCGCTGCTTCGGACTTCTTCACCTTCCTCGAAGAAATCCATCTTAGTTTAAATTCTTCTTATTCCGGTTGCCCTCGGAATCTTTGCTTGTTCTTCTATTGAATTCCCTTCGTTCGCCGCTCGATTTAGGAGACACATCTTTCTTCGGCCATTGCTTCGCCTTATTCCCATAACTTTGATTTTGCTTCTGCTGGGGTCTTGGCGAACTCCACTGACTTCTTCGCTCAAATTGGCGTCGTCGCTCGTTGTCGGCTGTTCTTCGGCTTTCAAATTGCACTGCGAGCTCAAATAATCTGTCTAGCGTCGTTGGGTTTCTTAGTTCGATGAAATCTTGAACTTGGGGCAGTAGCCTAGGAAGTATAATTTGAATAATTTCAGGATCCGGGCGACTTCCATACAACAGCTTGAAAACTTGAATTTTTCTCAAAATAAAATCAGAGAAATCTATTTTTTCTTGATATCGACTAAAGAGTTCCGCTTCCAGTCTGGCTCGATCTCGTACTACGGGAAATGCTTTCACCAAGGAATTCTTGAAATTTTCATACGTATATGTGGGGCTTCCTGTTTCCCCCAAGAGATTCTTTCCAATGCACTTGAACCAACTTTGTGCTTGGCCCTTCAAAGCACTGGTAGCGAGAGCGACTTTCTGAAATTCGTGAACTGGATATAGCATGACGTGGGAGTCTAGCTTTTCCAGGAAATTAATTACGGCTGTCTTGCCATCAAAACTTGCCGCTGGCTTCATGGCTGCTCTCATGGTTTGTACGATGTAGCCAAATCCTTCTAAGCCAGGAGGTGCTATCTCAGGATTTTGGACAGGTACAGCAGGTATCTCAGGTTCGTCTTCTTGTCGTTGAGGCCATTCTCTTCTTTTTGTTCGGGTGCCACTGTCAGGACTGAGTGTTCTGTGCATGTTCTTTGCAAACATTTTGAAGTAACTCCTTCTAAACTACAGTCCTGCTCTGGAACAGTGAGCTGAAAAAATTAGCTTTGTTCTGGTGTAGATACTGTGCTGGAGAATAACTGCACGAAGGGATTTAAAATCCTCTTTTATTAAATCACTGTTATTTACACACTTCCCAACTCGGGAGGGATACAGAAAGTAAAAGACCACACTTGGGCCTAACTTAACAAATCAAATAAATTTAAATAAATATCTAAACCTAAATAGAAATTAAATTAAACTTTGCTCGCAGAGCAAATCGCGGAGTTTGGCCTCTAACTAACTGGTGCGTAGCAAGAATTACTAATACTAGCGCACTTCAATTTATTTCAGTATGTAATCACGTAGTAAGCACTATGGCTTATAATTTTAGCTGCTAACTGGTCAGGCGAACGTCGAGCAGAATGACCGTGGTCTGAGACTAAAGCTCTCTCACACTAAGAGGTTTCTACCTCTGGTTTAAATAGTACTTCGCTGTACTTCAAATTAGCATAAGCTGAAAACGTGCGCTTCTTCTGACGGGAAGTTGAAACAGAGAAGAGATAGAAAGATTTAAATTAAAATAAAACTTGGTTAGTTTAACTAAAACCTTACAACATTTCCGTTGATACTTGACATTTCCTTTCATTTCTTATAATATTCCTATAGAACAGCAGAGTTATTGGAAGACCTTCAAGAGCTTATTCTACGCTCAATGTCTCTTAAATTGCAAAGACTGAAAGAATTCCTGATAGTTGTTATGCATGATACAGGTGAAATAAAGTAAATCATTCTGCAAAGTTATTTGTTTAAATTAGCATTGCAATTTAAGAATGAAAGCGCATTTAATTCAATGGTTTGCATTTGCTGCATAGTGGAAAGAAAATTTTTGATTCTTCTACAAAGCGGAGGAGTAGAAAATAATGAATCACTAATAAAGATAGGGAAGTGTCACAAAATAAAATTAAATTACTGCTCAAAATGTATAACATGAATAATCCTTTATTTATCTAATTCCTATATAGAGTACTCTTTTGCTTCAAAATATTTGACGCTATATCTAAATTGGTAATAGTGATTAGTATTTAACATTATTGATCAAAGCTTACTCGAAACTGTGCATCTGATGTTCGGTTTTATTAAGTAATAAGTTCCAGTATTCAGTTTCGGAAGAAAAAAACGTTTTTCAAGATTTCTATTTTTCCGCTTGAAATTAGTAATTCATTATTAAGTAAATAAGTTGCGATTTCCTTTCTTATGACATCTTTGGATGTTATCAAGTCTTCAAGTCTGGTTTTATTTGGTTATGCGAGTTATTTAAACTTTCATCCTCATTTGAAGATCTATATATCCAAAAGCAAATATATCCCTTTGCTCAAAAATTATTTTACTTTACAAATTTCTAATCCTAAGAAAACAAATTCTTGAAAAACCGCATATTTAAAATATAATATTTTGCAACTGCGTACCATTATGTTTAGTTTGTGATATCTTTATGGTTGTAGATTATCATTTGTTCATTTATTTATATTTATTATAAAAATGAATTAAATTAGCTTGTTGAGAAGTCTTAAACTATAAATTAAGTTAAAGTTTAAGACTTCTCAACAAACTAATTTACACTACTTACTAATTTTACTTACTTACTAAACTAATTTTACCTACTTACTTCTCTAAACTAATTATTGTTACATTAGTTTAGAGAGTTTCTAAACTAATGTAAAAGTTAAAGAGGGGCTGGACTTACTGAAACAAACAATTTTCACCATAGAATATATAGTTGCAAACACAGCTCTTACGTGCTTGAGGGCGCTCTTTATTTCGGCACATGCACACATTATCCGATGAAAGGAAAGAACAAAAGAAGTACAATACATCACAAAAAGCTTTAAGAAAAACCAAATAAACATCAATAAGCGCTTGACAAGAAGACATAATAAAACAGACTTGCAAAAATTACAGAATAGTCTAATGAACGTTCTTTATGCAGGTCCTGTATCTCTGGCATAGCGATTCCAGTGTGGTCGAGAAAATACTCGGCATATCGCACACTTCTTTGTCAGCTACTGGCAACGAAAGCCTCTTTCTGTGAAGTTCTGTGTATGAAGAATTTCAGATGTCGCCGTAAAACCATCTCGAGAGGAGAAAGGTCGGGTGAGCATAGAGCCCGAGAGATGAGTTATCTCGGTTACTCTACTTGTCTGGAAATGTGGTATTCAGGTAAACACGCAACACCGTGTTAAAAACTTGCCACCATATTGGAACAGATTTCCCAGAGGATAGCTGCAGTAGTTTCTGTAATACTTGCTAGAGGACTAGCAAGTACATTGTTCCAACCAAACGTTTTGGTAACATTTGTGGGCCAGTTAAGTGGTCGTTAATGATACTTGCCCTCACATTTACTGTGAAAGATAGATGGTAGAAATATGGACATGTTTTTCCTAGTTTACAACTTATTTTAATATACATTCTGCGGGTATTAAACACGTCTTCGGAAAAAAATACAGCTTCATCTATACACAACACAAAAGCCAGATCTTCCAGGTGTATTCCACTCATTGAAGAAGACGGCATGTGAATTCGAGCTCGTACAATTAATTTTCTGTAGGGTACAACTATAAGAACATGATGCATATGTTATTGTGAAAGACGAAAATTGTAGAATGTCGACTTTCACCGGAGACTGTCAACATTCACCAAATACGTCGGTGAAAGATCGAATACAACGTTGCATTCTTGTACATTCGGACCCTCACCAGTGTATGTCGACAATCACAGATATGCTCTGGTGTAGGTAGAAAAGAGAGGCGACTGGCTGTTTCCTATAAATGGAGTTGTAAAAGCAAGGGCCTCTTGTGCAATTCAAAGTCTCATAATAGTTTAAGTTGTTGCAATTGATCAGATTTGAATCACATAATTTAGTAAGTTCTTTATTACTATTATTTTATTTTCTCATTTACTACGCACTGTATAATTAAGTAAGATTTTTAACTTCTATTATTTTCCTTTCTCATTTTGAATGTATTTAAGTACTTGCGTGTTTTTTCGCGACTGAATTACGGAGAAGAAAATATAATATTCTCATATATTCAACATTCACCATTAGTACATGGTGAATGTCAACATTCACTGGTGTAAGTCAGAAATAACAGTATTTGGAAAATATTTCGGACATACACCAAGCGACTGAATGTTGACATTCACCGGTGAAAGTCGACATTCTCCAGATTTCGGTGTTTCACCGTAATACATATAGCATGAATATAAGCATTCAGAGGGTAAAGTACATTATGCCGTGATATGCGATACAGATGCCTAAATTCTAATTCTATTAAAAGGCTGATATACTACTTGAAGTCCAAACTTTTCTGACATGTTCGGAGTTCGTACTATTCCGGCATAAATGGCGTCGAGCATATCAACATGGAAACTTTCCGGGGCGCGTATATCCAGTATTCAGGAATCTGGTGGTAAAGCCTTTACACATGCTTGAGTTTATCATAGTCCAGCCTATGAACATCGATCCTTGTTGATCAATGGCATCCACCTTAATCCTATTATCATAGAAGCAGTAAAAATGTTCAGTTGTTCCGTGACAGTTAAAGAGTTGTTTTTCGGTATGTTCCATCACCTGTTAATGTTTGTTGCTTCTGTTTAGATTTAACTGATTCATTGGACAGCCTTCAAAATGTATTCCTTATTACCCTCTACTTCCAGCTTATCAAACAGCCTTCAAAATGTATTCCTTATTACCCTCTACTTCCAGAAACTTATTTAAGTTTTGTTCAATCCCACGTTTATATCTGTACCTATATGAATATCTGTTTAGACATTACGAGTCAGATAATTTACAAAGCTGTAAAGCGTCACCTTTTTTTAAACAATCTGCGTCTGTGCGTATTTTGTTTCCATTAAAAATTTTTACGAGCCAATAAAGTATTAATTCCTTTTTTTCGTTTAAAATACAGATGTCTAATGTACAACTGAGTCGTGTCAGAAATGTGAAAACTTTTCAGTCAAAAGACAAAATTTTCAGCCAGTAGAGGATCATCATTAGTGAATAACAGAATTATAGTTTGATTAGTTCGGAATATGACACTGCTGGAAGGAAGTGTCAGTTGCCCATCTATTCTCGCTACTGATATAAGTAGAGTGTAATATAAGATGAGTCTGAGATAAGTGAAGAATTACATATGATCAAGTTTACTGATATAAGTGGAAGACAAAACATTTATCATGATAATTGTGTATATGATAAAAAACGGTGAGACAATAGAGTTATTAGCGATGATAGAAATGGAGATTGCACAAATTACAAAGATGAATATAGAATATAGTACAGATGTTGATGACGATAGAAATGATGATTGCAAAGGTAATTTCAGCTATACAAGGTGATCCGGCGGAAACGTTGTCTTTCTATATGCGTGAAGACGTTATTGCCCGTGAAAAAAAAGTTGAATATTTCTGTGAGAATGTATCGCTAGTATGACGAAGTGTGAAAATATGAAAAATCAAATAATCGTTTGACAGCAGTTGGCGATACACTTTGAAGAATATTTGAATACAGTTCGTAACGGATTACTTAAATTATAAAGTTGTGAAACAAGGACTGTTTTTAAAGCGTATAGTAATTTAAGTATTTTCATCCAGTGATGCACTTTATAAAACAGGAAAGAATTAATTCATTATGTCAGTTTAAGAAATAGAAGATAAAACCATACATATGCATAAATACGTAAGGTAGACTTCTTATTTTTTTTTTGACAACAGCCCCTTTTGTTCTTCATTTTAATTTGGGTATTTTTCCTTTCTTTCTTAAAATTAGTCTTCCATAACGCTGGAATGCAGAAGCCTATCAGCAAAAAAGGTTTCAATTAAAATCAAAACGTTTTTCGAAAAAAAGACTTAAACTATGTGTGCGTGTAATATTTCGGTTGTACAATGAAAGGACTGATTAAATGATGAAACCAATTACTTAGCAGTTGCGGCTGGGAGGATGACAGAGAGATGTAGTTACATTGCATAGATGAACTGGAACTTTTGAAAAACCACAAATACCTAGATAATCACAGCAACCTTTATTATTTGACAGCTAAATTATTAAGACATATCATCTTAATTGGCACAGCATAATAGATTCAATCTACACCCCACAATATTATATAAACCAAATTACACTTTTTGACAATGGATTAAATTGCCAAGCGATTAATTATGTGCTTCCGAAGCAGAACCAGGGGGAAACATAGGCGCGTACAAATCAACTGAAGTATTTATAGGCTCGTTTCCTATGTTTTAGTTTTAATTGGTGGTTAGACAGAAGTTCAGAACATTGCAGATAAAATGATGACTCAAATGGTATGGTGCGAATATTTGAAGGGGGATGTATTTAAATTAAAATCAGAAATAAAAAGAACTTTTTCTAAAATTAGAAATTTTCTTTTATATTTTATATCTTATCTTATATACATATATATGCATACACATAATATATACATATATATTATATGTATGCATATATATATATATATATATATATATATGTATGTATATATATGTATTATATGTATGTATATATTAATATTTAAGTGTTACGATGCATCACAGATGATGCAGCAATCATGGTTTATATTCAGATTTTATTTCATACAATTTCATAGTACGCATAGATAAGCAAAGAATTCCTCCAATCGTTAACAAGTTTTATCCTTTTTACAGTGCTGAGTTGAGTAAGATATGAGGAGTCAGGAAAATGGCAAAAGGGAGGAACGGAGAACGGATGTGTAGATGACAATTTGAAGTTTTGAATAAGACTGAGTGAAATTTGGTTGTACTTCATTTTGATTGGTGGTCAGAATTTGAGGCTGTAGAGTCATTACGTTTTTAGAAGCAGGAGAAGAGACAAATGAGCAGTACCCTCGCCGGGACGCGAACCACGGACCTCTCGAATACGCGTCGAGCGTGCTGACCACTACACCACGAAGGCATGCCAAGAAGGTGGGAGAAATACCATATGTACTCTCTCTTTTAAAGGCCGACCGGAGATTTGGGGACCCAATTGCCAAATCCGAGTGGTGGAGAATCATTATCCACCAACTTTGGTTTTAGTTCGGGCGCCATTGTAGAGTACTAGGTAATTTCGAAGCAGGAGATGTGAAAAATGAGCAACGCCCTTGCCGGGAGTCGAACCACGGACCTCTCGAATACGCGTCGAGGGTGCTGACCACTACATCACGAAAGCATGCCAAGAAGGTGGGAGAACTGCCTTATAAGGTGACAAAATTACTAATTTTTACTTCATGTAATTATTATGTAAGTATCTACATTACTAACGCCATGTAAGATTAATGTGAGAAGGGTTAATTTTTCCTTCGTCCGCGTCTGGCATAACAGCCTTATCTGTAGCATCATCAATACGGATATAAGTCGTGAAGCAGTTTCATTAGTTAACTAGTTAAATAAAGAAAAGACACACATATGGAATAAAACGTTTTGAAATGAAATGAAAATGACAGGGTGTTTTGAAATAGAATTTGAATACGTTACAATAAAGAAGGCAGAAGATAATTCTTTCATGACATTATATCTAACAGGCAAGAATTATGTAATGAGTGTTTAAAGTATAAATATCTTTACTTTTTATGCGATATTTTACTAAAACTGTACAGTTTTACTCACAAAAAAGTCAAATTAGATAGAACAGTAATCACATAATTAATTAACTTTTAAACTATTTTAACTTTTTTGTCGCTTTGGTCTTTGCTGAAGTTTGAGACAGCTATTCCCGACTCCATCTTTTCCAAAACTGTTAAAACATGAACTGTCTCACATGCCATCTGTCAAGAAGATTCAAGGAACTGTGACTTAGATCTTGCTTAGGTTGTAGCATTCATTATTTTAATTAACCAAATTATTTTTAGTTTGAACTTTCCTATCGATATCTCAAAGTTTCAGTTGCTGCCCGAATTTAGCGCGAGCAAGATATTTAAGCAAATCGCATATATCTGTTAGCATTTAAAAGGCAGGAGTTAACGAGGGGAAAAACAGAGTCTTGGATTTATCGCCGTAAGGCTGTGCGCGCAAAGATTTTCTCTGTCTACTGAAAGTTCGCCTGCATAGGCAATTGCAATTACTAGTGCTTGCTAGTGAAATTCGCATTTATTGCATTTCACTAAGAGTTAGGCTTCCCTCGCCGTCCTACTTAAAGTTAAGTTTAGGTATTTGAATTGTTAACACACTTTATTTCATATTATTTTAGTTCAGCCCAAGTAGTGGCTTACTCTCAAGTTGGAGAGTTGTAATTATTTGAATTAAAGGGTCACTTTAAACCCTCTTTCTGACTTTGTAGTTCTTCAACACTAAAGGACATAGCCTAGATTTGCTCACTGTCCAACTTAGGGTTTCACAGTTTATGCTCATGAAGAAAGTTAAGAGATTTAAGGAGAAACCTTATAAGGTATGGCAATTAAAGACTCTACTACCAAGAAATGACCAGATGTTAAAGCAGTTAATTTATTTGGGCAGACGATGTTGGACGAGGCGCCCTAGAGCTGAGCCAAGCCTCATCTTGCGTTATGTTTGAAATTCAGAGTTTGTCAATCACAAGTCTGAAGTTTTGTTTGACCTCAAGTTTGAAATTCAGATTCTGTCAGCATAGTATCACCAACATTTCTATTTAGATGAAATTTCATTGACTTGACAGTTGATTCCCGTTGTCAACTAAAATGGAAGGATGAAGATGGATTAAATATCCATTTTATTTTCTTAAGAGAGAAAAATTTGTGAATTTCTTGATTTTGCTTGCACTGCAAAAACCATTTTCTGATTTCTTTTCTGCACTTTTGACGTTAGTACCGCGGTCGCTGTAAATCTCAGTTGGTTTCCCTATTCTTGAAATAAATAGTTCGAATGCTCATAAAAATGCCTTTGTTGACAGATCTTTGATTACAAAGCACACAAATAAACACCTGTAGCATTTAAATGAATTTTGCCCACGTTCTGCACGTGTTTGATCATGAGCGGTCCTGAAAAATCTACTCCAACTTGACGAAACACTCGCGACGTTGTTACTCTAGGTGCTGGTAAATCAGCCATTATATTTGGCTTTCCGTTTGAGCTCTATGTTTGCAATATATAACACAAGTTTCTATTAATTTTCGAATAACAGATCTAGGAGCTATGATCCAAAATTCCAGTCCGATTAAAGACAGAAGAAATTCTGCTGCTGCATGCAGATATTTATCATGAAAAAGTGTCTAAGTGTCATTTTGTCAGATTGTGTTTTGAAGGTAATAAGATTGGATATTTTTCATTCTCTGATAAGTGGACATTGTTTAATCTTCCTCCTACTCGTAACACTTTATTATCATCTAAAAATGGTCCCTCCTTTTTATTTAGTAATGAAACATAATATAAAGTAAACCAAGTATTTCAATTAGTAGATTGTTGAATATGACATAAAATTTGGTTGTAAAATTCTGATACTGATAACACCTTCAAATCAACTTTAAATTTTAATTAATCAAAAGATCCTGTATTATATGCAATGTACTTCATCCAGTAGGCTATAAGCGCATTCATGCCTATTTTACAGAAGTCTTATATTCTGAATGTAAGAAATTCTTTGACGAACGTTCTAATTGCTGTATCTCGTTAAATGTTTGCACATAATAAGTCATCCAAGAAAGTAACAAAAGATGGCAAATAGTCAAAACAGTTTAATGGATGGAAAGCCTTGAAGTGCAGCTTGTATATTCTCGAATGTTGTTTTTGACGTATATTATAGTACATTATCATAAAGCAATATAACTGCATTTCTGTGTACAAATCTAGGACGGTTAATGTACAGATCTGAACGCATTTCGTCTTACTAAACACAATATTTCTCACCATTTATTGTTTCACCACATTAAAAAAATTCAAATGAATATGGCCAAACTATTACATTATCTTCTTGGGATACAGGTTTAATTTGGGTTTAAGGTTAGGGGCTCTATCAACATCTAACCATTGAAAAGAGTTACATCAATTACTATTGAAAATTCTGTTATTTGTTTACTATGTGCTCCTCTTCTAATTGGAAACGGAAAAGTTTCGGTTACTTTGTGCTCCGGAAGAACAGATATATACCATTTCTCTTTCAGATGATGTTTCAAGTTATTTTAGTGAGTTCCTGGAGAATCGATTTAGCAAGCTTCTTGACTTTTCGAAGTGCTTGCAAGAGATGGGAATTATTTAATAACAGAAAGTCGATTATTTTGTCATGTTCATAACAATCTGGTCCAGTGAGACTTCCTAGTTTTCCTCTTCACCGCTTTTGAAAGTTACTGTTGAGAAATAAATTTGCATACTTTCCAACATCATACCGCAGCAACAAATTATTTTATCCATCAGCATTTGGTTCCTTTGTTTACTGTTGTCAGCTCCAAATACTACTGGATACCTTTATTTTCTTATCATGAAGTTTAAATGCATATAGAAAACGTATCCATTTTGGCCTCATTTTCGTGTTTTGTACATACCATCATACATCAATTAAAATACAAATGATACCTTAAGTATATGTAGAGTTATTTTAACTTTATTACCTAAACTACTAACGCTTTTCGAAAATGCGTTATAGTACATTTTTCGTTCAAAAATTCGAGATTTATTGCACTTTTCTTCCCAATTTGCAACAACTTAATATTACCTGTACACTGCGGGAGAAAAATGAACAGTTCTATATCTCCCTTCTACTGGCCCGATTGACGAAACTGAACTAGCATTTTTCATATCTCGATAGCGCGTCTTAGGATATATATTAGATTTACATATAGCACTGTTCTAACATAGGTATTTTGACACAAAATCGGACTTTTTCTGAAATGACTTGCCAGTTGTATTCCATATTTCCATTCTGTGACTCAAATTTTGTACCCAAGTTTTGTAAAAATCGCAGAAGTAGTTTTTAAAAAATTAGCTCTCAAAATTTTAGCTTCTCAGTGTTAATTAAATTTGATATATATTTATTAATATCTCTATTTCTTGTTAAACTAATTTGATTCTCCCTTTCATATTTCGAAATTTAAGTTCATTCCAAATAAAATTCGCCAATCTTTTGTGATTTATTTTAAAAATTTGTACTTTAAATAATTTTATAAATTTTTCGAAGACAATTTTGAATTACCACCTACGAAATTTTTGCAATCATCTTAAAGCAGATATATTTATAAGCATACCTGCAAAAAAAATTAGAGTTTTTTATTCGAAATTTCCTAGGTTAAATGTGAATTTACATCTTGGCGTGTTTTAGAATGTGGCGTGTTTATTATAAGCGATAATAATGAAATTCTGGTTTACGCACTCTGTTAAAATTATTTGAAACTATGAATGAAGCCTTTTTTTTCTGCTCGTGGAAAATGAAAAAAAGGAAAGAAAAATAGGTTTTATATAAATTAAGAAGTTCGCAAAATAAATTATTTTTGGCGCAAACTGAAAAAAAAAATCGGTGAAGGTAAATTTTTAAATATCTCCATAAATTTCTCATTAAAAATTATAAAATTCAATATCTAGGAATAATTTCAGTCGTAGAATCGAAATATGAAAAACGAAATGGTATGTCATTTCCTAAAAAGTCCGATTTTGAGGCAAAATACCTATGTTAGAACGATTTTATATATAAATCTAAGGCATATCCAAAGTCTTACTCTCAAGACATGAAAAACGCAATTTGAATTTCGTCAATCGGCCCAGTAGAACGGGAGATATAGAACTGTTCCATTTTTTTTCTTTAGTCCAAAGGGGCTTCGACCCCCATTTGCGTCGAATTGGGCTTTGCGTCGAATCACTCTGAGTGTCCGTTTCACTTTTCAAATTGTTGCCACGAAATATTATCGCCCTGTATTATATTTATTATATTTGAAGAAATTAAATAATGAAGAATTTGCATAAATATATGTATGTTTCTCCCATTGTGATAAAACAACGGTATCTAGAGGCATCAAATTTTGAATGACGTAATCCTACTGCGAATATGGGCATCTGGAAGCGCAAATTTGAAATTTGGAATTTGTTTTATTATCGATTTCATGTTTTGTAAAACTTTAATGAATTTTTGATTAACAAACTCTGAGAATTTCAAAGCAAGCAATGGCAATGTTGTACTGAAAAAACATTTTTATCTCCAGCGCGTGAGACTGTGTATCGGAAATTCTAAAGATATGCTCATTTTAAAATTATTTTGCGATATTGCTCTTGAACTGAATTGTATGGTTTAAGTTCGAAGAACATGATATTTCATAAATAAAGGTAACACACAAAATGTTAAAAAAACGCCCCTTTGGACGTAAGTTAAAATCTGAAACCTTTCAGATTTTTTTTGGTATTTTTTTATTTATTTATTTTTTTTGCGCACTGTACATAAAATAAATATGTAATATTTTGCGTAATCCAGATCTTTGGCCATATGAATGAAACAAAGAAAAGAGAAATTTATTGCGTCAATAAAAAACACTGATCATGCAAGAAACAAATAAAAAACATTGCATTAACTACCCATTTTTGCAAACAAAGCAATTCTATCCATCAGTCTTCATGAATCACATCATGAGTCCCCAAATCTTGAATAAAATAAAATAAAAAATAAAATAAATGGATATGGCAATGCTACTATCAATATATTTACTGATTAAAATGTGAATAAGTTTATAGTAAAATGATTTAGAAATGCGGTAATAGTATTGTAATTGCTCAACAGTAGTTACCGGGAAGTCATTTGCAGGGTGATTTACGTATAAAAAAAAATGGTGAGAGGAAGTTTACTTAGCAATTAGATAGTTTTAGATTGAAATAAATTAAAAAGAAAACATAAAAACAACTCAACTTAAAGGTAAACAACTGCTGCTATAGCAAATCTTAAAGAAATTGCAGTTGCAAGCAACACTAGAAAGTGTTGCTTCTAGAAAGTGCTTGCTAGAAAGTATTCGTGAGATAGCCACTTGGAGTGGATTCAGAATACCATAAAAATCGAAATTTCATACTCAAGTCTAATGTTTTTTTAATCAAGCGGCGGGTACTTGCCTGTTCATAGGCGACTCGGAAGACCAGAAACAGTGGTCATTTTATTGTGTACGCACCTAATAGGAGGCCAACGTTGGGTCCTGTGAAAGGACGGATAGTTGCAGAAGTGCCTTCTCCGGGATTCAAACCCGGCCTTTAGGGCTGAGATTTCAAGCAAATTTTTAAATATATTTGTCAAAACAAGCATGACAAAAAATTAAATTCTAAAGAACTTTAAATAAAACTATTAACAATAAAATTTCCAAAGTAAATTAGACCAAACATAAGCACCCAGGTTTGGCTGCTTTATATTTCAAGTTTATTCGCTTCTAATATTTGTGGAAACACAAGAAACGACAATATAAGGGAATTAAACCTAAAACTATTATTAACGTATTTAGCATTAACAATCAATGCTGGAAACGATATTTTCAGCAACACGATAACTCTTGAATTTCTTAATTTATTTAGCTGGAAATGAAACGCACTAACAGTATTATTATTGCAGTCATTTATGCATCAAAGTAACAGTATTGTATAGTATATTTACCGACATGCAAGTTTACATTTCTGAAGGACATTCTCTCCTACTAATCGTAAACACATCGATATATTCTTCTGCAATACAAAAGTGATATACATGGTTATAGAGAATTCTAACGTGACACTAAAAATATAAATTGTTCGAATAGACATATATTATTTTATTATTACATACAGTAAAATAAATGATTATGTGAATGCACGATTATTGTATGTTCACAACATGCTAAAATATTTTCTTAAAATTTGCGGTTTTTCTAAGCTTCTTTCAGAGGCTATTTTTAAATATAGAAAATCTTCCAAATAATGTTGTCTGCAATTACTGGAGGAAAAACTATGCAAAAATGTCATGTTGTTCAAATTCAACTAACTAAAGAATCAATTGTATTTCAAAATTAAAAAAATCTGATGTGTACACCACATGACTTCCTTGTGCCGAATATTAAATTATACGCAATTTTCTTGCAATTTATTTAAACATATTGAATTAACATTTAACGAATTTTGAATTAAATCTACTTCGTCGATAGCGCATAAACCACAACAGAATAAATGCATTCTTTAAAGCTCACTGTATTTATTGACCATAACCAAACTTCTGCACTAGGTTCACTACATCTCATTCATCTCATCAGCGCTACATCTCATTCATTTTATAATTCGGAGTGAGCAAAAATTATAGCGTCTGAAGAATTAGCAGAAGTTCTATTCAAATACTATAATAAATCTAAAACCACGTATAAAAGAAATTAAATAAATTAAAAAGAAACAGGTTTTCGCAGACGATTCAGCGCCGCTTACCTAATGCGCATGCGCTACTAACTAATTCAGTTCTCACTTCGCGGCAAAGCAAAAATACATAAAAATTCAAAATATTTTCATTAAAAATTGAAAGATGTAGGAAAACATAAAACACCAAGTACAGTTAAAACAATTAAAAAAAATTACAATTAAAATTACTATTTTTACGCAAAAACCAGCTAATAACTTAAATGATAATTCCGGAATGAATCAAGCATAATTTAATTCGCAATAATAAAAAAAGACGTTACTTTGTTGTTGCGAAGTTTAGTTTCTATAGATTGACAACAAATCCACTATTCTGCTAAGCTTCAAATGTAAGCAAATATGTCCGCTATCATAACCAAAAGTCAAGCTTAACCGCACTTAAAAAACTTTAAAATTGTTGATAATTCCATAATTATTGCACGTAAGTTAAGTAAGGGCATAAAAACTTAAAGATAAGAACAACATAATGCAATCATTTTTAAAGCAAAAAATGCACAATTTACCAACATATAAGAATGAAGAAACTGAGCTCACTGAGCCGAGTAACAGAATGGATATATATATATACTTTTGGCCAAAATGCGAGTTGCATATCTATATGTTGAAGAAGCTCTATATACAAAATTTCAACGTTCTGAGGCTATTCGTTTTTGAGTTATAAGAGATGCATACATACATACATACGCAAACACAGACGACACGAAAAAATCTCTTCAAAATCCATTTTAAATCTGTTTTATAATTATTTGGGGGTGGAAAGAGTCCTTTATACGGATTTGTTTTATAATTATTTGGGGGTGGAAAGAGTAATTACGTACGGATGTTTCTCAAAAACATCGTTAAATTGCATTCGATAGCGGTCAAAATAGATATTTTCGTTGAAATATGGTGCCCGAGATTTTTCGCGATTACAATACTTCCTTTTTACTTCGTACAAGGAAGTAAAAAAAGATATTAACGAATATATACCAAATTCAATTAACACGGAGGAGCTAACATTTTGATAGCTAACGTTTTAAAAACTACTCGTGAGATATTTGCAAAACTCAGCAGTTTGGCATAATTTGATCCGTAGAATCGAAATATGGAAAAAAATTGGCATGTCATTTCAGAAAAAGTCTGATTTTGTGTCAAAGTACCTATATTAGAACAATGCTATATATAAATCTAATATATATCCTAAGTTGCGCTTTCGAGACATAAAAAATTTCGTCATCGGCTCAGTAGCACGGGAGAAATAGAAGTGTTTCATTTGGGGGGGGCAATGTACATATTATTTACACATGCATATCATTTACATGTACAGACATTAAAAAAGGCAGTAGATCTAGTTGACTAGTTCATCGGTTTCATTATAAATATGGAAAATAAAGAATTACATGAATAACGAAATTTTATACAATTTTTGAGAATATGTACATGTTAAATGGGAATGATATTAATTTGTTGACTTTGTAACATTTATCAGTGGCTTTGACAAGATCATGATTAAGCGAATTTATGCAATATTCAGTGATATTTTGATAACAATATCTCTTTAAAGTCTTCAATGATTTTAAAATGGCGATATTCAACGAATAACTTTAGCACTGACCTCCGAAGTTTTGATGGCGTTTATGTTGATAGGAAACCAAGCTGCTTTATAAATGGTATAACAATCCACAACTTAACTGTATTTACTGCATCATTTCAAAGCCATTTCCGCAGATTTTAAAAATTCAGATGAAATGAAAAAATGCTGTCGTTATTTATACCTCTTTTACATTATTACTTGAAATATTATACTTTAATTTCCCCTCCTGAGGTTTAGCTGCCTCATTCACCGCAGTTTTGCCATGGTTTTCATGATTGGGATTGCTATTTTTATAGGAAGATGAAATCTTACCAAAACGTATTCTCAAACAAATGTAGGTCTTGCATGTCAGTAAAAGAAATTCGAGAATTGTTTTAAGTAAGTTTTGATATCTTAAAACTTGAGACATCGAACCAACAAAGGGCTTTACTTTATAAATTTTAGTTTGTTTTAGTTAAGAATGCAGTTTTTCTCAGGCGTAGTAAACAGCTTTCGTATACATGGAAATGTGGTTTCACAAAACGTTAATCCCTTAATTCCATTTACTGTAATCGTGAGAGTCTGATTTCGAATTTTACTACTATTATAATCAAACTTTCAGTGGATATTTTCACCTTAAAAGGGTTAGCTTTTTATGGAAAATAAATTAATCGCGATATTTGTATTTGTTTGGATTTCTTAAGCACAGTATTTAGGACTTAATAACAAATTTAAAGTCTCTTTACGTCTTCTACTTGATATATTGGATACTAGACAAATTTTCCTGAGCATCTGGATAATACTATTTATGCAAACAAAATTTTCCCTTACTTCCTTTCTGTTATCAGCAAATAAGTATGTTTTTTCAACAACTGGAAAATTTACTTCTAAATCTGACAGGAACCTGTGGGCCATTTTGTAATCCTAAACTTTGAAATTGCATTTGAAAACTTTCATATACATCTTATAGGATACTGACATATACAATAAAAGCATACACGTATTTCCGCAAAATGAAAATAAGTATCGCGATACAGATTTTAAACGAAAGACCTCAAAAGGAGTTTTGCATGGCGAAGAGTTAATGAAATAGGTTGGTTATCGATGTCGTGTCCATTTATATGGAATAATGGTTGCCAGAATCTACTTCAATGCAAAGTTGGACTTCCATATTCCACCCCAATTTTGAAGGAGAGGATCGCGGGGGTGGTCCGGGGTCTCATACCTCTTTTCCCTTCCACCAAACCACATGACAGGACATTCGGCTCGTCGCATATTTAGAGTGCTCCCATGCCGCACGGACATTGCACATTTAGAAACATCCATGTATTATCCGAGATTCAAACCCGAGCCTTTCGGTACTGCAGTAGGCTCCCCTAACCATAATACCGTCTGGAACATTAAGATAGGTTTTCGGGATAATAATATTACTGAAGAAGCACTGAAAGGAAGAATTCCAAATGCAAGTTTCAAGAAGATCCCGTTTCGCATAGCTTACTAACTGCTTTACAAGCTATCTGCGTGCAACAGCTTGCACTTAAAATTCTGAGTAGGGTGGCTTGTGAAACTTAATTTTGACTTTAAGATGCAATAAATATTGGAAACCAAAGATAGCATGGGTTTGTTCTTTCATTTAATAAGTTTCCAAATAATGTGATAATATTGTTAAAAATATGGTAGTAGCTTGCAATTTCTTTTATTATTCAGTCAATTACGTGATATTATTTTATGCAAATATGTAGATATGTGTATTCCTCTCTATTAAAAACTGAAAATCTCTTTCATTCAAATAACATGTTATGCAGTATGTGTATTAAAGTAATTAGCGTAAATATTAGGTACGTAATTAACGTAAATAACAGATAGCATAGCAATATGTGACGTAACTAGAAATTATGTGCAAGATATGTGTGATTTTTTGACATTTGTGAACTACTGTAGTTCGCATAAAATTTTGAATACAACTGCTGTTAAATGAGGCATTACATAACATTTAGATACTTTGCATAATTAAAATTTTATACCCTATAATGGCAGATGCCGTTTCATGCTACCAATATAGATAAATTTTAAAACTTAGACTTTATTTAACATTCTGTCCATATATTTGTTTCCATGATCCCGCACTTTATTCGGCGGAAGAAGAATGGAACTTTCCAAACACTTTCCTGATTGCATTGGATATAAATTGTCATGTTGTCAGAAGAATCTTTTCAACTAGATATGTTCCATCACGTCTTAGAACGATTCTATTGGAATGGATCGAATAAAGCAAAAACAAAAATGGTGCAACTGTTAAGTGTAATGGCGTGGGTGTAAAGTGCAGAAGGTTAAGTGAAATTTTTCAAAGGAGCGGTGATGATATATCAAGGGTAGCCACTGAAGTGGAATTTAAATCCCTTATACGAAGGAGGAATGAGAATGGCTTTCTACGCTTGAGGCTAAGTGGTTGTTTAGAAGGAAGGAAAATCACAAATATACAAGATAGGATCTAAAACGTTGCAACTTTTTAGCTAAAGGAAAAGGAAAGATATAAAATAGAATAAGGTTTTTAAGATATTGAATTCATAGATACGAAGAAATGAACAGTTGTTGAATTTTCGGCATTTCCGAAAGTCTATTTCATTAAATTTGCTCATATAATGCAATTTGAAATAAAATAATTCAATGAATGTAAGAAAGATTATAGAAATTAAACAAAAAAGTTATTATGTAAATTTTTTTAAGTAAACATAGATTTGTGACATGCAAAGTAACATCTTTTAAGAAGACATTTGCATTCTTTAACTCATTTTTAACGAATTTTTTGCTACGAAAGCCTTATATTTTGTTAAATTAGTTAAATTTTTGTTTTGATACAAAGTTGATATAAATTTCTTAAATTTTTGGGCATTTTATTTTAATTATAAAATACCATTAATGCAGTTATAAAATATCAGTATTGCGATATACTACTGCAATTACAAAATGTCATTTTTAGGCAAAATATGCAAACATACGCATAATTTACCGAAGACTTACTTTATTGAAAAAGTCTAATTACAAAGCTCATTCACTAGTTGCATGTAGTTTTAAATATATTTTTATTCATTTTATATATGTAATACAGAAAATTATCGATATTGTATAAACTAAACTTTACACAGCCTCTTTTGATATTTAGGAATGTCTATCATTAAGACAAACTTTCTACAGAATAAAGCATTTACATAATAAAGGTTTAGATGCTGTGTTACAGATTGGGATTTTATATTAACTTATTTGACTAATTTGGAAGCTCATTTTTATTTTGTTTTGACACATAAAAATTTTCTATGTATTACTGAACGAAATTAATACATATTTAATCTTTTACGTTAAAATTATATATATATATTTATTATTATTAGAAAAGTATATTTCATATATCATCTCCAGGGAACATAAATTTAATTAATGCAATGAATTATTGGAATAAATTTGAGTCATTATTTTAAGCATAAGTAATTTAGATTTCCATTGTAATAAAATTATTTAAACACGCTGTATAGAAATGTTATTTTAAACCGGAAAAATTCTAAAGATTAAAATTCAAACGTAGTATTTAAAGTACTAAAAAGGTAGCCATATACATAAGCCATCAAAAATCGGTCTGTTTTAATGACAGTTTAATTTGATTCGTAATTTGCACATTTAATGTGAACTATTACTGTTTTATGTTATGCAATATTTATTCAAATAAAATTTGAGTAGCATTTTTCTATGTCACAAAAAATCACAAGAACAATCTCATTTCGAGCAAAAGGACTAATTACTTGTCTGATTAAAATAGCAGCTTCTTTTTTTCTGTTTCCATTATTCCATATCTTTGTAGATTCTCGCTCTCCTTGTAAAGAATACATTTTATCACTGAAGCCTACAGAACTGTAACATAACCTGGATACACATGAGTGCATGAAAGTTATTTATGTGCATATCATTTTATAAGACTGTTTTTTTTTTCAAGTAAACCTAGATTTTTTAAGTAAACCTAGATTTGTGACATGCAGAGTATGAACACAATTTAGTACACATGCAAAGTGTGAACACAATTTTAGTTTGTGACACGCAAAGTATGAAAAGTATGAACACAATTTTGAAGGCACACTGTAGATTCTTCTAAAGAATTTTTTAACATGCTTAGGTAAATTTAACTGAGGAAAGTGTTGACCAGCTTCGATATACGAAAGCGAAATTAAAGCCAATTTAAAATACTTGCTGCCTCCGTGTATTGCGCGGTAGATTTATTCTGCAAATATTTAAAAGCGCTTTCAAAACTGATATTTGTTATATACATACTAGAAACCTGCATACAGTAAATATACTTACTGACTGAACGCGGATTGCAGAACTCGATTTTGCGTATCCGCGTTATTTTATTTACCTCCATTTAATTTTTCCATCTCGAGAATTTCAGTTATACTTGATACACTGCGGAGCCTCGGCCGCTTTCCGATAGCCCTCCTTAATGTTTGGTTTGAAAATTCATTTATTAAAGCAGTTAAACATAGCTAAGAACAAAAATATCTGAGCTTTAAAGTTTTCCTAATTCTTGATAATCTTCCAAGACACAGTGCTGAAGCCTCACAACAATGCATCCAAACGTAGAAGTTCTATGCCTGCCACTGATCATCATCACATGATTAATCCAGTTAATGGTTTAAGGAATAATAAAGTTAATCGAAGCTTATGATGCCAGTTATTGAAACATTTCTGCAAATAGAGCACTAGACGAAAGAAAGCACAACACAAAAATGGCATTGTGGAAGCAATTCAACATAAGGCACTGTACAGAAATGATTAAAGCATGGGAATAAGTGAATGCATCAAGAATGAATGCTTGGTAGCATCAGCTCTGGTTGGTTGGTAACGGAGGACGGGGACGCCTGATGTCTAACAGAGGTAAACAGGCATGTGTCCCGCGCCCTCCACTAACCAGGAACAACTCCCTGAGGCCTCAGTCGTCGCGGGAGCTTTTAAGGATGTTAACAAGAGCATTTACATGGCCATACAAGGGCAGATTGCATTCGTTTTACTGTTTTGACATTTGTTGTTGCAATTTGCTATGGTAATTTTGCATATTCATAATAAAATTCAAATAAAAATATAAATTAAAAATACAGATACAAAAATACAGTTACAAAATAATAGGATTAAAATACAGGCTCATAGGAAAAAAAAACATTAAGTATTATGCATATACAGGATAATAGGATTAAAATACAGGCTCATGGGTAAAAAACATTAAGTATTATGCGTATACAGCAGAGGAAACGTTAAACACATGCTGGAAACATTTGTCTGTACATTATTTGATAAGTGTCTATAATAAGGACTTATGTAAATTTAAGGAGTAGACTTAGTGTCTGAGGATGTGGAACTACGTGCTGACTTAGTGTATCATACCTTGCAAATTTTGGTTAATGAGGAGAGCACAAATCTTGGCCCATTCCCTTGAGCTTGTTAACAACTTTGCAGATTGCATTTACTGCCGGTTTGTGCTTTATAAGGAAGCGATGATAAGCTTCTCTATTGTTGATGGGAAGAGGAAGGTGATATCCTGCTGTCAGATGGCATTCAAAAACATAGTGGTCTGGGGAGCCTTCCGCTCCGCAGACGCATATATCCGTGGTTGTTATACCATGTCTATTGAAGTAGGTAGGGAATGGGCCGTGTCCCGTAATATAAGCCGTAAGAGGAGCTATTGCAATGTTGCGTTCAGTGCCGACTTTCGGGAGGTAGCTGTATGTACGTCTTCCAGTTGTGCAGTGCGTCCAGTCTTCCTGCCAAAGGTTTAGGCATTGACCCCGTAAAAGCTCTTTGAGGTAGGAAGGAGGGGCTGGGATTGTGATTTTTTCAGCTTCTGGATCAGTGGCTGCTTGCTTGGCGAAGCTATCAGCTGCTTCATTCCCCTCATTTTCGGCATGTGCCTTGATCCATGTTAAGGATAGATGTTTCTGCGAGTTGCGCTGTAAAAGTTGTTGTAATTTGATGATCAAGGGCGAGGTGTGGTTGTGATTTTCTAGTGCTAGTAGTGTTGACATACTGTCTGTGAAAATTTTCGCCCGTACTATATTATTATTGATAATGTAATGTACCGCCGTTGTAATTGCCTGCACCTCCGCCTGGAACACACTGTTGTTTAAGTCAAGGCGTCCTTTCCATACATGGATCATTCTTCCTTTGTCAAAGTGTGCAAAGGCGCTGCCTACTCCGTCTTCCTGTTTAGAGCCGTTGGTGTATATTTGCGTATCCCTTGAAACTCGCATCATTGAGAGTGGCTGTGTACGTGAGATGTTAATGCTTATTCCTGTGCCTTTACGTGCAGGATGAGTGTGAAGAGGGTTACCTGGGCTTTGAAATTGCAGAGGGCTGTATGTTATGTTGCCAAATGTTGCATCTTTGCGGAGGTATATGAGGGTGGTGTAGACTGCCTCTTGTTCTGCCCGTATGTGGAGTGGAATGAGCCCTGCAAGGACTGTCGCTGAGCTGGTGGCTGTGGTGCGGTACGCTTTACAGAGATTCAGAGCGAATGGTCGTTGAAGAGATGTAAGATGTTTAATTTTTCGTCCTCCCATCGGTTGGGCCCATACGGCAGCAGCATACAAGACTATTTTCTCAGCTACCGTATGGTAGAGGATTTTCTGAATATGATGATTCTGGCCCCAGTTTCTACCTTGGAAGGCGCGTGCCTTTCTGGCTATTGCTGATGTTTTGTTCTTCAGTTCTTGGATGTGAGGGATCCAGGTTAGTTTTTGATCCCAGATTACACCTAGGTATTTTAGCGTTTGGACAATCTTTATGTTGGCTCCTTGTAGTTTGATGCAGGGGCGGCGCGTTGGATTCGTGCCTGCTTTGGGTATTATTATTGCTGATGACTTTGCGGTAGAGATTGTAAGCTTTAAGTTGCTGCAGATGTTGGAGAGGAGTGAGCAGACTTCGGTGCCATTTTTCTCGAGCTCCGCACGAGTGCGACCTTTGACAAGAAGAGCTGCGTCGTCTGCGTAGGCGATGACACTTGTATGTCGTGGCCAGTTTGCATCCAGTACAGCGTTGAATGTTAAATTCCAGAGAATCGGTCCAGCACAAGAGCCTTGGGGACATCCTCTTTCTTGCACTTTGAAGGTAGTGTCGTTGTTGGTGACTATGAGAAGACTACGATTCTCTAGATAACTACTAAATACGCTGAAGAGGTTGGCTGGACACTGTGCGTCTCGGAGGGCCTGTCTTATCGCTGGCCACCAGAGTGTGTCAAATGCACTCTGGAGGTCAATGGATATGAATGCTGTATGGAAACCTGTGGTGCTATTGCGCTGAATTATTTCACGAATTTTGCAGAGGGCATGCGTGGTGGACAGACCAGTGCGAAAGCCATACTGCCTGGGGCTGAGATAATTGTTAATATGGAGATGATATTTTAGTCTGTTAACAATTAACTTCTCATAAATTTTGCCCAGGGCTGGCAACAGGCATATCGGGCGAAAAGAGCGCGGATCTTGCGGGCTTTTGTTCTTCTTGAGGAATAGGACAACTTGCCCTTTCTTGAATGCCTGAGGGAATATTTGGTTGTCAAACAGTTGGTTAAAGAATTTGTGGAAGAAGGAGGGGCGTGCTTTGTAGGCAACTTTGATGATGCTATAGTCCAGGCCGTCCGGACCGGGGGCCTTTTTCAGGGGTAAGTGTCGAAAAATTTGCTTGACTTCTTTGTCACTAAATGGTATATCATGTGGAGTCGGTGGGATGTTGGTATTTAAACGAACAATTTTCTGTGCTGGCGTATCTTCTTCCGCGTTGTCTCTGGGGAAGACTTTGTTGAGGATTGTGGTGGCTGTATTTTTTACTGGATTGTCGTTGCTTGTATTTGGTGGCTGCATGAAGATTTGCGCTGGCTGATATATTTTACTTGAGGCTAGCTTGTGGAGGATTCCATACGGATTGCTGTTTTCGGTACAAAATTTCCTCCAACTGGTAGTTTTGGCCGCTAGTATGTTGTTTTTGTATAGAGCGCGCTCTTTGCGGAATGCCGCCAATAGTTGGATTTTCTTATCTTCATTGGTGGTGGTACGTATGCGGCGTCTGATAGCTCTGCATTTTTGCCGTTGTTGTCTGAGCTCTTTCGTCCACCACTTAACCTCTTGTATTTTCTTTGCTACGCGTGTGGGGAGTAGTTTACTACAGGCTGATTTAAGATTTTTAAGAAGTCGGTCTGTGAATATCTCCATGCCTTCTGGGGTATTGTGAAGCGCAAGGTTGTCTTCCTCATTACTTAAGATGCGTGTGAAGGAGCGAGTGAGGGGGCGGATCTTGTTACCTGGAAGCCTGTACCTACGTAGGACTGTGATTTTCGTGTCACAATTTATGAGAAAGTGAAGGTATTTGTGATCGGAGCAGCTCTCATCATCGACCACAGTCCAGTCCTGTACTAGGTTTGCGATGCTGCTTGAGCAGAGAGTGAGATCTGGCCAGCCCACATGATAGGAATTATCAAATGTAGGTGGTGAATCGGGTGTGTTTAATAGATGAATATTATTGGCTGCCAGAAAGTCCTCGAGCTCCTGTCCCTTCGTAGTAGTATCTGCATATCCCCATATGGTATTATGCGCATTAAAATCACCACTAAGAAGCAGAGGGGTTGAAGGGCATCGTTGTATGATGTCAAGTATGTTTGAGGTGGTGCCAGTGATATTGTCCGTTGGGGAAGAGTAAATTGAAGTTATTATGTACTGTGCGTTATTGAAAGCAAGTAAGATAGCAACAAAGTCTCGTTCTTGCTTGATGACTAGTGGTGACCAGGAAGGATTGGTGCATGCTATTGCGGCTCTGGGGGATTGTTCGTGAGTTTCTGCTTTATACTGATATATCTTCCACGATATGGGAAGGCTTGCTACTTGACCCTCTCTACAATAAGGTTCTTGTATCAGGAGTAGGTCTGCATCGTGGGATGTTGCATGAGTGACTGCTTGAGATGTCGCTGCTTGCGCTCTTTGCAGATTAATCTGGATGCATTTTATGGGGCTAAATGTTACTTGGTTGTTGTGGTCTGTCGGCACAGATTGATGAATGTCCTCAGTGCTATTACTCATAGGTTGTGCTGCGTTTGATTCTTTCAACATACCTGCTGTAGGTGGGACAGGAGATATCATATGCGGGGTGGAAGCAGGATATTTTGTTATTACTTCTGTAGTTATAATCTGCACAGTTGATGCACGTGGCCATCTCGGATTTGCAGTTCTTGACGTTGTGGCTTCCGGAGCAGTAGGCACAGTAGACTTTGTTTTTGCAGTCTTGCTGCGTGTGCCCGAATTCCTGGCACCGGAAGCATCGTCTGGTGTTGAAGAATTCTGCGATTCGGTGCACTCTCCAGCCAAGATACATTTTGGGGTATTGCATGATGCGGTGGAAGGCTGATGGCTGACATTCCAGCACCCATTTGACGCCATTTGCTTTATCTTTTAGCCGGTATAATACTTTTGCAGTGCTGCTGGTAAGGTTGTATTCAGAGCCTAGTGCCCGTTCAATATCCTCCTTGGTGACGTCTAGTTTCACGTCGTGGATTGCGACTCTGGGTAGCCTGACTGCTGGCAGTTTTGTTTTGGCAAACTGTTTGCCTTGCGTGCTTTCTAGTGTCTTTGTGAGGTGGGTGAGATCCTCTTTGGTGGCACAGTCAACAGCAATCCCCTCCTTCTGTATATTTCTAACTGAGTGTATTTTTACACCTAGTGATGGAAGAGGAAATTTGATGTTCAGGCGTTCCTTTAGTTCTTTCCTTGAGGCGTTCGAGTCTTCTTTTGGGTAAATAAGAAGTGTGTGTTTCGTGGGATGTGATGCTACTTGCGCGTAGGAACGCTCGAAAACCGGAGCTGCTGCTGGGTGTATAGTTAGTTGAGGTGGAGAGTAGAAGTGTCCTGAATCGGTATTAACACCTGTAGTGGTTTTAGCTGGAGGTGGAGTGGCAGCAGGTCCTCTAGTGGCTAGAGTCCGGAAGGCTTCTAAAATGGCCAAGAGTTTCTTTCTTTGCTCTGTCGGTAACAGGTACTTGTTACTTTTTGTACTGGTGCCAATATCTTTGGCTTTCTCGTAGAGTGTATTGATCTTTTGTTCGTAATTAAGGCTGTCAGTTGCTACGATTGTTGCTGCGTCGAATTTGCAATGGCGCACTGACGCTTCTGCATCAGGCATATTGCTGGTTTTGTGCTGGAATTAATATGGGTGATGAGTAAGTTGAGTATGGCAATCAAGCGGTATTTTGGTGTATTTACCAGTGTACAAATGCCGCTAGGTGTTACACACTAGTAAGTTGTATGAGTGTACATAAGCACTGGTCATACACTGCTCAATCATAAAAAGTGAGAAGTAATGCAAGTAATACTCTGCTCAATCATGAAAAGTGAGAAGTAATGCAAGTAATACACTGCTCAATCAAATATGACAGGCAACACACTGTTCAATTAATACAGTAGCACTGTACAGTGCTTAATTAGTAAAGATCAATTAGTAAATCTATGGGCCGCATAATGAATGTATAGGACATGATATCACACAGAATACAAGCACTGAAACAATTATCTGTATAAAAACCAAATCAGTTAAATTATTATTATCCGCTAGAGGTATATAACAAAAAATATCAGCATAAATACTTAATTAGTTAAATTATTGTAAGCCAGAATTATATAATTATACAACACGCATTAAAAAAAAAAAAAAAAAATAAATAAATAAATCATACACTGGAATACACTCAGAAAAATAAACATATCAGCAGGGTACACAGCAGGGCACGATACGTTGGGTAAATAGTGAATTAATTAAATTTTGTTATCTAGACACATCACACTAAAAACCAGCACTTATTTGGTGCACATTATATAACATATATATATATTTCTAGGTAGTGCACGGTAGTAAATGAAGACATACAAATATTACAGATGCACATAAAAGAAGAGATAAAAACTGTGCTGATGGAAATTCTTGGATTATTATGAGAAGAGATATTGAAATAGATATTTAAGCAATTTTTAGCACTTCGAAAGTGTCATGCAATATAACATTAGCATTTGCGTTACATGTATATTAAATAAACATTAGCATTTGCATTACATGTATACTAAATAAACAAACACAGAGTAATGATAAAGGAATTAAAATTAACACATAATTAGATAGAGCATAAGAAAACAAGGTAAAACCTCTTTTGATGAGAATTCTACTGTAAATATTAAACACGATAAGAATGCATTAAGGAATAACACATTTTAAAACTGGTAGATTTACCGCTGAATTGAACGAAAATTCCTGTTAGCAGAAGTCCTGTTAACAGAAGTTGAAATACACTGTTAAAGGCTATTGAAGTGTATAGGGGGGTAAAGGACTAAGTCCTTGAAGTAAACAGTAGCGCACGGAAAAATCTCAGATAGGCAAAAGTAGAAAGTCTGCGTAGATAACTGAAGAAAAGTTCACTAATAATTAGGATGAGTAAGAATGCGTATAAATTAATTACGGTAGTTTGTCAATTGTCCAGTGTACTGATTACACGTAAAAGTCAGAAACTATCAAAAAATAACAGTCTGATCCTGTTATTGGCAGGGAAAATCCAGTTGGCAAATGTGCGCTACACAGTTAATTCAGCTAATTAGGAGATCCTAATAATTAAGAAAAACCTTTTTTTTAAAAAAAAGAGGCCTACCTTGGTAGCGTTGCTTCTGTTCTTCATCTGCTAGGTAATCCAAATACAGAGAGCACAGAAGAAATCGCTGAGCACACACACCTAATTAAAACACATTGAATGGCGATAAGACTTCAAGAATTTTAAAATCTCCTGAAGTAGCTGTCCGATTTTCTTCAAATTTTGAAATTTGGAGTCCTCAGGAGCTGAATCGGCGTAGTCCACAGGATCTGGATCGCTATGCCAATTAGGGGCTTAATTAGCAATGTATTTATTTACATCCACTATTCCTTTTCCCCCTTTGTTGACAAAGGAAGTTCTCCCCAACTGCTGGCGACGGGGGGTCGGTGAAATTCGGTCGAAGTTCTCCCCAACTGCTGGCGACGGGGGGTCGGTGAAGGCGAACTGACCGTTGGAGTTAAGAGAAAGAGCAAAGTTCACGAAATAAACGTGAAAAATAATTAAAAATTGAATTCTCGGCTTCTAATTGACGCCCGCACACATAATTAGTATCAAAACACTCTTGAGACAATTTCCTATCCGATGATATCAAACACTTGGGTCGGCGGTCAGCGAAGGCGTCGATGCAAATGTTGAAACACAAGACTTAGCGATTCACCACGTGCACAACACTTTTCCTTAGTAATTAAACTGTAATTAATTACCGGATGATCCAATCGTGGAAAATATTATGTCACTAAAAAGCTCTTGATGCTGGCAATGCACTGCAACTAGAATCCGGTTGATACGACGGTTATTTCCGCTGCTACGGATGCAAAACGCAGAGCTTCAAAAAAAACACGTCCTTCTTCCTCGGCGTCTCGAGCCGCATGCATCAGCTCTGGTTAGAAGTTTCCAGGATTTCTTTAAAGCATATCCATCTGTTGAAAATGAATCCAAGGAAGCAATACAAACTTCAAAAGCAATGAACGGCGAAGGATTTTCAGATATAGTAAGGAGGAGAAATAAATGACTTAGTCGAGAATGCAATTTTGAAATGGCAAATAAAATAATCGGATTAGCTTATAACATTAGCAGACGGTGAAAGCCGTGATAGTGAAAATGGTAAAGAGCCTTTGACGTACAAGAAATAATACGAATTGTTAAAAAGGCACAGGAACTGTCTGATTTTGCAATGCAGATTGAACCAAAGGGAAAGAAATGGATACTTCATGAGAACTACTGAAAATCTTTGCACTCCTTCCTGAGACACGTTTAATGAGTTGCATCAGACATTGTCTCAAGCAAAATTTTCCAGCTATTTAGAAGCTAATTGTCCATGTATCTATTTATTAATGAGTGAAAGGAATCCTTTCATTTAACCTTTGTTTCCGTTTTCCGTTTTAATGATAATAATATTTATGGATGTATAAATTTCACTAATTCTCTTTATCCGAACTATGCCTAATCATGTGTTCCGTAGAACCTTGTGGAACGCCCTTTTTTTGTAACTGCAATATGTTAATGCAATATGCGCGTAACCCTCGCGTTCGCCAAGGGATCAATCTATTCTCTCTTAATATAAAACTTCACTTAAAATCTTTATGACAATTGTTTTCGGCAACGGAAGAAAAAAATGCAAGTGATGACATTAGAAGTCGATAATTCATTGTCAACGCGTGCCAACTTTAAATCCAATAACGAAGAAAGATAAAGAGACTCATACGTTATATAAGTATTATTAACATCGCATATACCCGCAATTTTTCTGGCAAAAGCTACGTAGCGGCTCACGTAGCTTAATACCAATATTCTAGTAATTCTTAGTAAATCAGCTGAAATATTTAAAAACAAATCTGATGTGTACACCACATGACTTCCTTGTACGGAATATTAAATTATATGCATTTTTCCTGCCTTTCATTTTAACTTATTTCCTCGAATTTCACTAGAAGTATATTTCTCATTCAATTAATTCAGTTCTCCCTTAGCGACAAGGCAAAAATACATAAAAGGTCAAAATATCTATATTAAAAAATTGAAAGATATAGAAAAACATAAAACGCCAAATAGAGTTAACACAAATAAAAAAAATATTTTTCTGCAAAAAAAAAAATTACAGTTTCTAGGCAAAAACCAGCAATTTGGCCAGCAGGCAAGAAGGCAGATTTTCGGTGCACAAAACTGACAGTTTACTTTTGGTTCCACTCTGCAAAAAGACACCGAAGGAGTAGAAACTGACTTAATTTGTTTTGGACGCTGTGCTGAGTCAATATATGCGATAATTTAACAACTTAAATGATAATTCCAGAGTAGATTAAGATAATTTAATTCGCAATAATAAAAGAAGATGTTACTTTGTTGTTGCGAACCTTAGTTTCTCTAGATTGGCAACAAATTCACTATTCTGCTAAGTTTCAAATGTAAACAAGTATGGCTGCAATGGCAAAAAAAAAAATTAGGCTTAGCCGCACTTAAATAACTTTTAAATTGTTGATAATTCTACAATTATAGCATACAGGTTATCTAAAGGAATAAAAACCTTAAGCTGAAGATAAGAACAACAAAATTCAATTATTTTTAAAGCAAAAAATACACAATTTACAAAATATAAGAATAAAGAAACTGAGTTCAGCGAGCCGAATAACAGAGCGGAATACATATGTTTATGTACTTTTGGTGCGGCCTATTACAACCAAATAAGAGGGGCACATCTACATGTTATAGCAGTCCTATTTACAAAATTTAAACGTTCTGAGGCTACTCGTTTTTGAGTTAAGGAAGATACGTGCATACATACGTATGGACGTACGTACAGACGCCGGAAAAAATTTCTTCAGAATCCATTTTAATTCAGTTTTATAATTTTTTGGAGGAAAAGAGTCCTTTTTTCTGTCCTTACGTACAGATGTCACGCAAAAATGTCGTTAAATTGCAATCGATGGCGATCAAAATGGAAATATGATACACGAAAATTTTCGCGATTGCAATACTTCCTTCTACTTCGTACAAGGAAGTAAAAAAAATTATTGATTTTGCGCTATATTCAGCGACTATACCTAAGACAATGATTGAAAGTCTCTTAATGCCAAAATGCTTTTACAATTCTTCATAAAAAATGTATAACAATGTACAACTGTACAACAGTTTACTTCATATCTGGGTGAAAACACACGTAGGTAGTCTCTACAGCCGCTGGATATGATATACAAGTGCATACAGTACAATACATACATAGTGGCTGTATACAGTTATATATTCATATAATTTAGTTATTATATAATAATTTTTCATAATTACTAGCTATTGTTATTTTATGCAGGTCTGTACTCTTTGCGCATAAAAAAAATATAATAAAGGAAGAAAACAAATTATAAAAGGTCAAAGAGTACTTCTAAAGGAACTGAAAAATACTTGATAAAGTATTAAAATAAAAACTACATGAGTAGGAAAGTTAAATAAGTTTACATTATTTCGGAAAACTATTGCATTTAATTTTCTAGAAATAACCTTAAATTTCAGTAATTCTAGCGTTTGATGCAAATATAACCCGTTTTTCGTATATAGACTTTCTTACCATTATAAAGACTCTCTGACATGCTTGGGCATAATAGCGAATCAACAACCAAAATTTTAGCTATATGAATTTGTCAGTGAGGATTATGTACTAAAGTAAAAAATATATTCTATCTTTACTGGGAGGATATCAGACAAACGTGAGCGAAAGGATATAAGGTATTTTCTTCCTCCTTCGAGCATGCTTTCGTGGTGTAACGGTAGCACACTCGGTGAGTATTCGAGAAGTCCAAGTTCGAGTCTCGGCGAGGGCATAGCACATTTTCACATCTTCTGCTTCTGAATAACGTGATGACACTACAATGGCGCCCGAACTAAAAGGTGGGGGACAATAATTCGGCACCACCAGTATTTGGCAATTGGGTCCCCTCATCCGCAAAAGTTCTTCAAAAGGTAAATAAGATAGTTTCTCCGTTCCTCCAGCATGCCTTTGTGGTGTACACTCGGAACGTATTCGAGAGGTCCAGGATCGAGTCTCGGCGAGGACATTGCTCGTTTTTCATGTCTCCTACTTCAAAATACTAATGACTGTACCATGAAGATCTGAAATTATAGTAATTTCAACGTAAATAATGATTTTCAGTGGAAAATGCATTTTATTAAATTCAATTAGGACTTACTTGAATTTTTACAGTGCAATTACAAGCTGTGCAGACTAATACAAGAAATTTAATGTTCACTTATTAGAAATTGGTATAAAAATCAAGGGAAAGTAAAAAAATAAACACGCATCAGTTCTTTTTCAACTTATGCTTATCTTCAACCGGAAATGATGTAAGAGAAGTTACATCATTTCACTAATGTGGAACACGGCGGTGGAAACAAAAACCAGTCTTTTTACGGGGGAAACATTCATACAATTTTGCTCCGCAGGATTTCTCGCATCAAAAACTAGAGAGCAAGATAAAGAGAGCTTTTTTATGAGCACTTTCATTTCTATGAAATGTTCGAAATAATTTTACAGAATGAGCCTTTATCGAAAGGACTTGGATATTTATGGCCTCTCTTGATACCTTTGACACTTTCAGCTATAATCACGGTAGCCTATTGGATATGGTGGAAACAAAATATCAAGGATTACTGCACGCTGCCTACATCAAACAGCACATACCAAGTCCTTATCACCCTCGTTATGTTAGCCTCAATCTTCAAAAACAAGACAACAGATGCTAACGTTTGTGAGTAAAAAGTATTTCTCTTGGTATTTAAATGTATAGCTGATAAGTATATTCAAGTCAAATTTTCCTGAAAAAGACTTTGTTAAGTTTTGCTTATCTTCTTCTTAGTTTTTTTCATTCCTCTCAGATTATATGCTCAATGGAACGTAAACTTCAGGTTTTAAGTGTTATATGTTATAAATCGAATACACATTTTAATTATATCCTAAGCTGGAAAAGACCTATTTAAAGTTGTCTAATGCGAAAATACGTTATTCCTCAAATTAGATGTTAGTAGAGTTTTCTCTTTGTTCTCTTATATATTTATTAAATTAACTTTCTTTTGTTAGTATTGAGCAAAAACCCTGGGAGTTCATAAAATAAAATTCTTTAAATTCCTCGTGAAGTGTTACATTTTATATAGAAGAATATTTTATAAACACGAGATAGATAGATAAGTGCATTATATTCTAGATAAATTTCTTATTTAAATAATGTACTTAACAAATTTTACTATAATTGCTAGGAATTTGTCTTGAGAATTTGAAACTTAAATATGACATAAGATTACTTCATTTTATTAATACAACTTCTAGACTATAAAAATAAAAATAGTTATAATATAAGAGATATTATATTTTGCAGTTTAATATTATTACTGTATATTCCAATAAATGAATAAATGGAAAATCGAAATGCCATCTGAAAGTTTTAAACTGTTAAAATATGTTACAAATATACATACGAAGGTATAAAAGGAGCGAAAGTACTATATATGAAAGTCGAAAAGACTTTAGGGATTTAAAATAAAATTGGTTATCATTTTACGTTACACATGAGAAAAATCACGAGGATATCACACATTCAGTTCATTCGCCACCAAGAAAGAGAGCGGGGACGAACTACCGGGATCTTGCGACCTTAGGCGCTTGACTACTAGTTTTTCAACTTAGCTGGTGATTTCTTTCTTATTCGACTGAACTGTAAAGTGTTATATAATCTTCAGAGAAACGTTCACCGTACATTTGGAAAATATCTAAAATATCATGAGACTATTTAAAAATTACTTGACAATTTTTTTCAAAATAAAAGCGAGAATGAAGGGGTCTCTTGTTGTTGAACATTTCGGAATTTCCTTAAATACAATAGAAAATGAAATACAACAGAGATTAAAATTATAAATTTTAATTTTATTTATTTTTCTGACCTCGTAGTATAAGATGTTTGAAAAGTTTTGCTTTTTTGTGAACATCGAACTTGAATAACAAAGTTAACTATAAATCATTATAATTGTTTTCGCTATTATATGACTAATTAAATAATAATCGATTACTACAACTATAGAGAGTTTTTATGAGTTATCGTGACATAATAACTAATATGTATAATCATAATCATCATACGTACACTACGAAAACAAAAGAAGATGAATTGACGAAATTCAACTTGCGTTTTTTATGTCTCGAAAGCGTTACTTAGGATATGTACTAGATTTATATGTAGCATTGTTCTAATATAGGTATTTTGACATAAAATCGGACTTTTTCTGAAATGACATGCCAATTTGTTTCCCATATTACTACTCAAATTACTACTCAAATTATGCCAAACTGCCAAGTTTTGCAAAAATCACACGAGCAATTTAAAAGAAATTAGCTCTTAAAATTTTAGCTCCTCACTGTTAATTGAATTTGATATATATTTATCAATATCTCTTTTTTTATTAAACTTGCTTGATTCCTTCTACCAGAATTCCAAATATAGGCTCATTCCAAATATAATTCGCCCATTTTTTATGATTTATTTTTTAAATTTGTATTTCCAAACAGTTTTTATAAATTTTTCGAAAACAGTTTTGTGTTATAACCTATCAAAGTTTTAATATAATCGTGAAGTAGATGTATTTCTAAGCATACCTGCAAAAACTAGAGTTTTTTATTCAAAATTTCCTAAGATATACATGAATTTACATTTGGGCGCGTTTTGAAATTTGGCGTATTTAATATAAGTGATAATAATGAAAAGCTGGTTTGCGCACTCTGTTAAAACTATTTGAGAGTATGAATGAAGACTTTTTTTCCGCTCGTGGACAATGAAAAAAAAAGACAGTAAGTAGGTTTGCTATAATTAAGAATTTCGGCAAGTGAATTATTTTTGACGTAAACTGAAAACAATTCTCCAAGATAAATTTTCAAATTTCTCATCACAAATTACAAAATTTATTGAGTTGTAGACTCAAAATATGGAAAAGCAATTGTATGTTATTTCAGAAAAAGTCCGATTTTGTGGCAAAATACCTATGTTAGAATAATGCTATATATAAATCTTAGATATATCCTAAGTCGCGCGTTCAAGATATGAAAAGCTGAGTTTGAATTTCGTCAGTCGGCCAGTAGAACGGGAGATAACGAACTGTCTTTTTTTTTCGCAGTGTACATTATACCATAAGTATGTATTAAAACAATTCTTTAATGTTTCGGCATTATATAAAGAATAATTATGAACGTGGATCATTACAAATGAGAAAATGTTCCTTCATTCAATACAAGTAACACTAGATCACTTGTGTTTCACTGTAAACATAAAATGGATGCCAAATTAATATTTTATGGAATCAGCTTCACTTGAATCACAATTTTCAATTTATCTGGTCTGAATATGAAGGAATAATTTTAGTCAAGTTCCTCTTCTTGTAAGATTGCATGCATTATCTAAATTTAACTTACTATATAATCCCGGTATTTTAATATTTCCACCAGCATTTAATTGAGAAGTGAGCTCTCTGGTGAACTATGCACTGTTCGATGTATTTCCACTGCTTCTGCTCTCAAAGTATAGCTCATATAGAGCTTAGAGTATGCTTTGGGTAACTGTCTGGAATGCTGATGGAAAATATGTTTGAAATGTAAGAAGAGGCACCTTAGCTAAATATAATTATTGGTACAATTATTCTACAGCCCAGTATTAATGCTTTATGGAATGTATTACATAGAGATGAACATTTCGTAAAAACTGATCTACTGACCACCTGTACTCTTTCGAGTCCTACTCTTATCTGCTTCTTAGGCTATTTAGTCAAAGATTTCTATCATATGTTAGTCTGATATCAGTATTAATATTTTTTCCCGTACTTCTATCGCTTTTGTATGTTAAATAGTTTCCTTGACTCCGGCCAAAGCCATATGATCAGTATATATTAAGAGCTTAATACCTACGGCTACAAATCACTACACTTAATATCTATGGCTATACTAGCCCCACAGCCCATCATCTCAGAAATTTGATTCTGTTTAAACAAATCATATGAATTTATAATCTGAATTAGTTAAAATTTTGTTTGAAAAGGGGGCGAAACATAATTTTAGATTTAAAAAATTAGTTTGAATGAGCTGAATTCCTACACATAGCTCAAATTTGCTAATAAATAAATAAACATTATATAATCATTGATATTTTTAAGAATGAAAAGGCACAGAGTTAGACAAAATGTTGAGGCGAATATGCGCGTTAGGAAAGCTTGAATTACTTAGTTGGCTAAAGAGCTTCCCACCATATCTATAATTATTAGTTCAAAGGGGTAATTTGCCCAAGAGAACTATTAATTTCATTTTGGCGTTTTGCGTTGATTCACTAAAAGCTATGTTTCGCTTTTCAAATTGTTGCCACCAAATATTATCGCCTTGTATTATATTTGAAGAAATTAAATGAAGAATCTGCATATATGTATGTATGTTTCTCGCATTGTGATAAAACAACGTTCCATAGAACCATCCAATTTTGAATATTGAAAGTTTCCACCCGAATATGAGTATCTGGAAGCCCAAATTTGAAATTCGTTTTGTTATCGATTTCATATTTTGTAAACCTTTAACGAATTTTTGATTAACAAACTCAAAGATTTCAAAGCGAGCAATGGCAACGTCGTACAGAAAAAACATTTTTATCTTCAGCGCGTGAGATTGTGTATCGAAAATTCTAAAAATATGCTCATTTTAAAATTATTTTGCGATATCGCTCTGGAATTGAATTTTATGTTTAAATCGGAAGAACATCGTATTTAATAAATAAACATAACACACAAAATGTTTAAAAAAACGCCCTTTGGACGTAATTTAAAATCTGAAACCTTTCAGAATTTTCTTTTCTATTTTATTTTCAAATTTTTTTCTGCTTAACTTTGTCGGGTTTTACTAATTTAATTCGAATGTTCAATCTTAGAACCCCACAAACACTATCAAGCGAATAATCGCTTTAAGTGTGAGAATAAACACGTAAGGGATAAGAAGGGTTAATTGCCCTTTATTTCTCAGAATACATACAATCAACTCCTAACCTGGGGTATACACAAAGCCTCCACTTGGGCTTGAACTTAAATAATTATGAATTTGAACTAAACTAAGCTTAACTAAAGCTATCTGAAAGATATAGCCGAAGCTATCAGAAATCTAAATAGTTGGCCCCTAAGTATTAATTAAATCGACGAAGCCAAGCAAGGGCCTAAAATATGGCCGAGTGTAGTAGCTAAGAGAGAACATAGCCAAAAGGCAAACGCGCTCTAGTCAGAAAGTCAGACTCTCTCTCTCGAAGTCGGTGAAACATCGACTTAAATAGCACTCTTTCTCATTTGCATTAACTGGGTTTCTGAAATTCCATTCTTGTAAGAAATTGTAAGCTGAAATTAGAATAGCTAGAAAAGTTGCATAACTTAAAATAACTGTTAATAAAATTAGGATAAACCTTACAACTTGTTGGGAGGCTTGGGAAGTATTTCTTTGTAATCAATCTCATTTCTGATAGTGTCTAATTTGAAAATACATACATTCATTAATGATCCGTAAATGGTGGATGGTGAAACAAAATTATTTGGAAAGAATATTAAAAAATGTAATATTTTTAATTTTTTGGTAAAGACGTTTTTTTTAAAATCTAAATTAACAAATTATTATGAGCTTAAGTTTTATACATCAAACTTCAACTCACACAAATGTATTATATTAATTTGTAAAGTATAAAGAAGTAAATTATCCTGTCTATTAACACGATTTTAGAATTCTGAGTCATAAATGATATAACGCAGACATTGTAGAATATATTCTTAGGAGCAATAAAAAATTCTGTATATTTCGATTATTTAGGGGACAAAGATTAAATTTACCAATTATATGCGAAGAAATTGAATAAGGTGCTGATAAATAGGAAGCCAATTATGATAGTTTTAAACATTTTACTCATATTTTTATGTTATCAAAAGTTATAAAAATAGCTTTCTTAAAAGATATTACTCAGAAAACTTCTAACTTTCATAATTTTCAAAAGCACATAAATTCATATTGCATGTTTATTTCGTTTTATTAACGACTGCGATCAAAGTTCTATATATTATAGTAATTCGAAAGTCAAAGTAAAATTATGAAAAAAGAGAACTTTTTTTACGATTTCACATTTTATTTTTTCAGTGAATTTGTTTTTTGTTTAGAATTTAGGTAAGCAAATAATATCATTTCAACGTTTTGACTCGTATTATTCATGACAGACCATGTTTTACTTCTTTTTGGTAAATAAAAATTTAAAAACAACATCCTGAAAATGCTTATTCCAAAGATTGGAATATTTTTATGTTTTATTTTTTCTTCTATTTATTGCCAGATGATATTTTTTAATTCACTATAAAATGTATTCAATAAATACTTATAAAGTTTTATTATGTAATGGAATTCCCAGACAATGCTTCCAGTTCAATAAAGAAGATACTTTTAGAAATAATATACATCCTGTCATTTAAATATAAATATACCTCCCATCAAAATAGCTTTTGCTGAGACGTTATTAAAAGTTTCTTTGTCACTGACATTGCAAAAGTAAACTAAATGAGGAAAGGTAAACCTCATTAAATTCGCAACATTGCTTTCCATACTTGAAGAAACCTTACTTTTCTCAGTTTATGTTTCTTTTAAAGTAGGAATTTAAGGAAGAAAATATAATTAAAATCAAGAATATTTAATCAAGTTTCCTGATAAATAATTAATCCTATTCAAAACTTCCCTTCTGCAGATCTAAAAAGAAACGTAATGTTTCGATTCAGTGAGAAAACTCATCTAGCTGACCGTGCAAAATCTCAACCATGAAGGGATTGGGCAAGGACAACATTCTCTGAGCGTATCTAAAGCCGTGACATCAGAAATACTCTTGCTTAGATTATACTTCCTATGTTTAATAGTTTACTTTCTAATTCATGTCTTCAAGGAAGAAAACTCTCTTTGGACTTAGTTCATGTTCGTTGGAATTAATGAGTAACAATCGTTTAAAAAACAAAATTGCTGAATTAGGTTTATTTTTCGCTTGTTGTCTTGGGTGATATAAGATGAAATATAGAAAACTAACTGAAGGAGAAGCAATAGTTATTTTGTAGTTTCTTCCAATGCAATTTTATTTCGTAGTTTTTACTGAAATATTATCATGCTTTTGATAAAGTAGTACTATTCAAAATGAGACTAATCTGTACTAAAAGCCACTGAAATGTTTAATATCTCCTGTTTTATTCCGGTGTCCTGCTGCGTTTGTTTCTCGTGTTGCCATAACAACATCGAAGAATCTGTTAACTAATCCCCGTTATATAGCCTCTGAAAAGTAACCAACTTTGGAATGTTTGTTATTTAATAAAGATTATGGTAATGGGTCTATTTAAAGAATTTAAATACTGCTTAGCGGAAGTAAAGATGTAAATTTGAAAGTTTAAAGATAAATAAGGTTTAGAATAAATACAAATTTCATTTTTTATAAAATCTGATAGCGAGTTTGATGTTAAGACATACTTTCTCACTAATGTTTTCAGTTGAAAATATTTAACTAGTAAATTTATTTTTATTTGCTTTCCAAATAGCAAGAATCCGCTTTAGTACTGAAAATATTGCCTTTTCATAACCATTTGTTATAATGTCAGAACTTAAAAATGGTAACCTTTAAGACGCGTTTGGCCAAAAGTTTTATCCAAGTCCCATTTCATTTACTAATATACAAAATATTTTCAGCATCACTGAGCTGCTGCAGAACCTTCTGATCTGTGTGAAAGCATTCATTTGCATTTCTACTGTATTCTTTAAATCACTCGTAAATAATTCGAGGTATATAGCGCAAATAATGCCATCCTAAAATAGAAACTGATAATTTAAACAGAAACTAAAATGTTTCTCAATAGTCTTAAGTAAAACGTAATCCATAATTTTCCTACAAACTTTGCGTTTTCCATATTGACTACACAGATGAAATTTGCTTGTTGTATAGATAACACAAAACTTTAAATGACAGTGTCAGTAGGACGCTTTTAATGTGCAATATAGGGCAGTCCTTGCGATCATTTCTAATGTTCTCCAATAATGATCGTGAGTCAGCTTCATAATTAGTGTATATGCAGTTTATATAAGGGAAAAAAGTACATTACCCTGAATATGAAATGGGCCCATATCGAAATAACTTTTCCGTTTCTTTGCATTAATAAAAAACATAATGTTTGGCTTTAAGAATATGTAAACGCCTATTTGCTATACTTGAGGAAGCGTCATTCCATAACGTTTTCAGGCTTCTGCCAATTATTTATTTGGATAAACTCCGTTACGTCTGCTTAGTGTTTTAAAGCTATTTTCATACCTTTTTCTTAATCTATTTTCAGGTTTCGCCTTATTCCTAAAACTACTGTTTCTTTTCTTCTTTTAAAAAAAACCATTAGTTCATTCTTTGTGTTCCACAATTTACAACATACTGTTTACAAAGACAAGTAAAGGTTATTCATAAAAATATATAAAAGTAGACTGCACACGAATACGATAAGTTTACAAAAGTATACTATACAAGGTTAGACATATAGCAGAAAACTTAAATAAAATTTATGAAGGCACAAAAACAGAAGAAAAAATTTCTATCGTGCACGAATAATTATAAATTACACAAAAGGAATATAATTACACAGAATAAAATAATTCAAAAATATATAAATATACCAACGAGTCTTCAGAACAGGAAAATTAAATACTCAAAGCTAGATATATAAACAAAAAATTAAGTGCTTTAAAGAATTTCCCCGAAAATGGCTAATTGCTTCTCGCTTACACACATATTTTAATATACAATACTGCCTTGGTATACATTATTAATCTGTTCGAGATCCCTTGCACGTATACCAAGCGAAAGTTTCCAATAGGGAAATAAAAGATATATAATTAATCCGTTGTTATAAAAAAATCGTATGTTATTATTATAACACTGTTTAATATTAAAGTACAGATATAGTGGGTGAAATGCATTTTGTACATAAATAAAGCACAATGCATGATACTGTACACAAATGCGGGTAGAATTTTTCATCATTCTCTGACACCTTTGATCTTTATTTGGTAATCGATTTCACACCCTCCTCTACATAAGCGGATTTAATATCATGTTTGTTTTTCGCAAATGAGACACCATCAAACTCGGCGGACGATATCCAATAACCCAGACACGCATGTGTCTCCATATTTTTCAAAAAGCTTTTTTTTTAATTTCAGCTCTGTGGTGATATGCTCCTAACCGTTTCCTTCGTTACATGATTCTTTACACTTTCACACTATCTTTCTTAAAATTCACTATTAACGAATTTACAAAACAACAAAATTGAAGCTAAAACACTAATCACTTTAAAACCTGTACTGTAAGTAGTAGCAGTATTACTGTAGTAGTTTAGTACTGTGGTAGTTTAGTACATGTACTGTAGTAGTTTAGTACTGTAAGTAGTAGCAGGTGTACTGTACTGTAGTAGTTTAGTACTGTAAGTAATAGCAGGTGTACTGACGCTCATAGTCAGTCATAGCATTCTCTGGAAATTATAAATTAATGCATAACAAACAAAACGTTTTGCATCCAAACAGGATTTACGCCAAGTTGGAAGTATATTAAAGCGGACGGATACCGAAGTACTACTGTATATGTCTAATGTCAGCGGTTGCGAAAATGAAGGCAGGCTAAGAACTTTTGTGGCCATTAATTTATACACATATATACGTAGATACATAAAATGAAAAGATAAAAATTAAATCAAAATTAAATTGCGAAAGGCGGGCTTCTTCTCAAAAGAAATACACAAGGCGAAAGTATAAGCATTTCAAAATACAAAACACAATTAAAACATTGATCTTTTTCAAGGAGCAGCCGAAGAATTTTTGACAGAGGGAAGTTTCTGAATCATGGCTAGATGATTTTTAAAAATGGATGCATTTAAAAAATTACAGAAAATGCCTATAAAGAAAATTTAGTTAAAATTAAGATAAAAGATTTTTAAAATGCAACAAAGTATTTTTTTAAATTTTTAATTTAATATATTCAAGTTATAACTTGCTCAGGAGTAGCTCCAAAAATTTTAAAAAGAACATTTCTCGAGTAAAACCTTAGGCTAAATCAAAAGTAATCTGTAAGCAATTTGCAAAATTAACAGAATTCGCAAATAATATCTATTTTTACGAAATGTATTGAATCAAAGGTATTAATTATACACGGAAGAATTAGGCAAATATTCAGATTCCAATACGTAAGCGTACATGTGCCTCTCTGCGGGCTGTGATTATGAAGGGGATAGAAGTGTGCGAGGGGTGTTAACCGATTTGTGGGCTCCTACTGCTTCACGACATTAGCCGTGTTTCTCTCGGGAGTTGGGAGGCATCAGATAAACTAAGTGGCCGCAAACATATGGATGACGAAATGAGACGGAGAATTCTCGGTAGATTATAGGCAAGCGAATCACAAACTCCATGTCTAGAGAGCTCATTGTAAAGCTGAGTACCTTCTACAAGTTGTGGATGCAGTTTTACAATACAGGATCCCTACAGTGAGAAGACATGGAAAACGTCAACCAATATATATACACACCAACGAGCAAGGGTCGTTATTTGGTACTTCCAGGACAACAACCAAGACTACTACAGCTGCACAGCTCTCACGTGATCTATATGCTGCAGCTAGAACGCGAGTTTCACAGTCCACAGTAGCCCGAAAGCTTTATGACATAGGGTTGTATGCTAGAAGACCTGTTGTTTAGGTCCTGCTTACTACAACACCCAAAAAAGCGCGTTTAACATGGTAAAAACAACATGCACTTTTAACCAGACTTCAGCGGAGCACCATACTTTCTACAGATGAACGTAGATTCAGTATAGGCACTGATTTGCTACGTACCTATGCGTGGAGAGACGTTGGAACACGATATAATCCCTTCCTCATCAAAGGAAAGGGTCATTAGGGGTGTGATGACTTGTGCAGGCATTGTATTGGACGGCCGAACACATCTTCATTTGTTTGACAAAGACTCTGTGACTGGTATAGAGAGGAGGTCGTAGATCCCTATGTTCGAATTTTCAGGGAGGTAGTTGGTTTTGGGTTCTCGCTAATGGACGACAGCCTTCGTCCACAAAGGGCTCAGTTAGTACACGATTACCTGGGGCGTGAGAACATTTGCCACATGGATTGGTCAGCCATATCGCCTGTCTTTAATTCTATAAAGGATATATGGGAAATTAATTTTATCACGTAATTCCCATTCGAGGACCATCCTGGAGTTGAAAACTGCAACAGGGAACCTCAACTGCTTCCCGTCCGGTATGCCATCACACTGTGCGACATGTCTGCGTGAGAAAAGGGACATAGCCCAAATTAGACTCATTTTCAGTTCAGTAACACAACGGAGATTTTGGCCATACCTGCATAACGCTTTACTGATAATTGTGAGTACGTGAACTGACTTTTAAATGGTATATCTCTTTCTGTATTATAACTGTATACTCATATTAAATTTCATTAAAATCTAGCCATTAGTTTTTCATATATTTGACATAATGGGCAAATTGTCTTAATTTTGCATACGAGTGTAAAAGAATAATAAATATAATATTATATAAAGAAAGTAAACGTGATTTGTTTGAGCATTATGCATTGGAAAACATCAAGAGCAACGTGCTAAACAAATATTAATTAAATTTTATACAAATGAAAACCTAGTACTATTACGAAACTTTATAAATCAAAGACAACTGTTTTAAAAATAAAACTATGTGCCTGAAATGTACTATGGTAGGAACTGGGAAAAAATAAAACTGACTGAATCAGTCCAAAAAATTTAAATATTTCAAATAAATTAAACTGTAAGATGAAAACAAAATGAAGGTAAGATCTGAAGGAAGAGAAATCCGTGTCGATGTAAAAAAACGCGTAGTTAAATCCAAATGAGTAACTCTTGAGAATTGTCTCGAAGAAAGAATCGAGTTAACTTGGAGCTGGGAAGCTGGAGAAAAGATAAGATAAAACATAATGTAAGAAACTTAGTTCAGTTGCAATGATTTTTAAGTCTGAAATAGGAAAATTTAAATTGTAGTGTAAAATAGGAAACCGAATTGGTATTACTTTTAAAATGTACTGAAAATTGAAATATTAGAAAGTAGGAAAATTAGAAACACTTTTTAAAAATATTATTCATTTTTAAAGGCAATTCAAAAAATACTGTTTAAAAATGTGTAGAAAGAAATTAATTTAAAAAATAATAGTAAATTTATTTTTAAGCGTATAAAATGTATAAAGAAATTACTAGGAGTAATATGGTGAGTGGATGAAGTTGTAGGGATTTATATTTATTTTAAATAATCAATTTAATTTAATTTGAAGTTCCTTTTCTAAAAGCCTTCATTCTCCTAATTGTCAATGCCAGAAAATTTAAATTTGGTAGCCGCGTGAAGTAATGCAAATTCTACCTCGAGGAGAAAAAGTTTTAAATACCAAATTCTAGAAAGAAAAGTTAGAGAGGGCGAGGGAACTCTGTGCCTGTTGTAGCGTGAGCTTCTGCTTACAATTTATTGCTCGTTAAACGTGGTGTAATAGCTATTACTTTGCTGCCACTAGATTTTCAGTGCTCTTTTAGGAAACAGGAAAGTCTGAGCCCTGTAGCGTAATTCTACTATTTGCGAATATTTTCAAATTTTCAGTTCTTACTGATTTTAGTTACCACCCAAGCTTAGAGGCTTAGAATGTTAGCGTCGATTAGACGCATTGTAAATAATTAAAAAGTGTAATAAAGGGTTCTTCTAAGTACTTCTAACCCTTCTTCTGTACAGTAACTACTCTTCCAGTTTTCACACAGCAGATAAGAAAGTAGATCCTACAAAGTCTTGAAAGTCTTGAGTCTTTTGGCGTATAGAAGTATTGGAATAGAAATGGTCATTTGTTAACAGAAGAGATAGAATAATTATATACAAATTTACAAGTATATTTACAATAGTTACGCAGCCAGTAAATATCTTTAAACTTGATTTAAGTAAATGTTATCTATCATAAGTAACAATGAATCAAATTTAAAATGACCAAATGTGTAATGTTTTGAGATTTAAGCTATAAATATTGACCGGAATTAGATTATTAATAAGTGCGATTTTCAGATAATGAATTGCTTGATTAATGTCATCACCTGAAATTCAAATATTCTTGATACCTGTTTGATAATGGTATTTGCAATAACGTTTTTAGAAATATCAGGACTTAGTGTTCTGTGCATCATTTTTGGAAACATAAATACAGTCTGTAATCGGGTTCTTATCCTCAAGTTCTCAAGTCCTGAACTGGAACAGTGAGCTGATGAGATGTAAGCTACGTTCTGATGTAACTGCTGTGCTGGATAATAACTGCACGTGAAGGGATTTGAAATCCTCTTTTATTCAATCACTATTATTTACAAACTTCCCAACTCGGGAGTGATACAGAAAGTAAAAGACCGCACTTGGGTCGAACTTAACAATCAAATAAATTAAATGCTAAACCTAAAATAGAAATTAAATCAAACTTTGGTTCGCAGAGCAATTCGCGGAGATTGGCCTCTACCTAAAAGGGTGCGTAGCAAGATATACTAATACTAGCGCACTTCAAATTGTTTTACAATGCAATCACGTAGTAAGCACTATGGCTTATAAATTTAAACTGCTAGCTGGTCAGACGAACGTCGAGCAGACTGACCGTGATTTGAGACTAAAGCTCTCTCATACTGAGAGGTTTCTACCTCTGGCTTAAATAGTACTTCGCTGTACTTCAAAAATTAGCATAAGCTGAAAACGCGCGCTTCTTCTGACGGGAAGTTGAAACAGAGGAGATAGACAGATTTAAATTAAAATAAAACTTGGTTAGTTTAACTAAACCCTTACAGAAATAACGTTTATTAGGTATTTTCTCCTCCTCATCCGCATGCCGTCATGATGTAATTCAAAACATACTCGAGGCGTATTTGAGAGGTCCAGGGTTCGAATCCCGGCGAGGACATTGCACATTTCTCATCTTTCCTGCTTCAAAAAAACCTAATGAGTGTACAATTAATGAATCATTGGAGTTCGTTTTATCAAGTTTTAAACATTTAGAATAAATATTAGCTTTTCATTTAATCCAGAGTCATTTAAAGTGATAAGGGCATCAATGTATCTAAAAGTAAGATTAAATTTAACAATTTTATGATAATTTTCCATAAGACTGAATTCATGTGCAAAAAGAAAAAGATCGCAAATAGAGGTTTAAAAATTGATGCCATTGAAATGCTGTTAATTTGTAGGAAACATTTATCATTGAGTTTGATACATACACACACATACACTCACATACTCTCACACACACATACACATATATAAATATACCTATATTAAT
>KK115518.1:313167-330673 GCA_000611955.2 Stegodyphus mimosarum
TAATGAGTTCGGTGATATATTTAGAAACAGTAGTTCTAAATTGTTCAATATTCTGACTCTCATTTAAAATGATTTTAAACGTACCTACAGATCGGGAAAACATCGAGGAATGGTTCGATGCTGATTCGAATGAGCTGGGCTTTTAATGCTTGAGTGATGCGGATATCAATTCAAACGTCACGTGAACAGAAGAGCCAGAGAGTGATATTGAAAATACACTCACGTTTGTGAAAATTGTAACACCATGAAGGACTTACGCGAGTGAGCTGAAATTTTCAGGAAATGCAAAGTAGCGCATGATATGCAAATGATTAGAATTGCAAATCCGTAGCGCATGCGTATGCTGAGCAGCGCCCTCTGAACGGCTGATGGATCCGAATAAATAGACGGCTGTAGCGAGGCGTGTATGGTTATCGGTGGTTATCTGCTAGTGGTAAACGTTAACTCAATCTGTACTTATGCCTCGTCGACGAAAGAGAGCGAGATTTGAACAACTTACAGAGTTTGAACGAGGGAGAATCATCGACCTTCGTGAAGCTGGATTGTCGTATCGTGCAGTAGCCTCTCGTGTGCAGCGTAACAGCAGCACAGTGATGCGCGTTTGGAAGCAGTGGACGGACGAGTGTCGGACAACTCGGAAATCCGGGAGTGGACCCCGAAATGTGACGTCAGCTCGCGATGATAGACACCTGGTCCGCATGGCGCGGACGGACCGTACAGCTTCCTCTAGACAATTGGCAGCACTGTGGTCAATAGCTACAGGTGTTTCATTGTGTGCTTCATCAATTCGTAGACGTCTGCTGCAGTGTGGACTGCGCGCACGGACTCCTTTATACAGGATCCCCCTAACGCACGACCATCGCCGCCTGCGGCTACAATGGGCCAATCAGCATAGAGACTGGCGTGCTGATTGGCAGCATGTCGTGTTTTCTGACGAATCCCGCTTTAATTTGTGGTACCATGATGGCCGCATTCGTGTCAGACGCTATGCCGGTGAACGCCACCTTCCGGAGTGCATTATCGAACGCCACAGTGGACGAACACCCGGAGTTATGGTCTGGGGCGCCATAGCATATCATAGACGATCTCAATTGCTACGAATTGTGGGCAATCTGAACAGCAACCGGTATATCCGTGAAGTTCTACAGCCCGAAGCTGTTCCCTTCCTTCAAAGCTTGCCAGGCGCTGTATTTCAACAGGACAATGCCCGCCCTCATACTGCTCGGATTGTTAAATCCTTCTTTGCAGCGCAGCAGGTACAGCTTCTTCCTTGGCCTGCGTGTTCCCCGGATATGTCGCCAATTGAACATGTGTGGGATGTCATTGGTCGGCGTCTTGCTCGTGATCCTCGTCCTGTTGCGTCTGCAGACGAACTTTGGGTACGCGTACAAACGATATGGAATGCTCTTCCTCAGTCAGACATTCAAACTTTGTTTGACTCCATGCCACGTCGTGTAGCAGCACTTATTGCGGCGCGTGGTGGCCACACAAAATACTGATTCTGATCTCTTGTTCTTGTTTGTTTTCTTTGAACATTTAATCATTTATTTGTACCACTACCACTCAACTGTGTATTAAATTGCATTCAATTATGACGATTCCTTCTTGGTGTTGCAATTTTCACAAACGTCAGTGTATAAGCAAAGAAGATAACTGATAGCTGTATTAGTGAGGAGATAGCAGTGGCTTCTGTTGAACCTCTACTATAAATCACTTCAGAACTGTTAATTATCTACTAATTAGATATATTCAGTGCTATAACAACGATTTCTCTTGAACATAATTTGATAACTATTAACCGTCCTTTGAAATTTATTGTATCAAATAAACTGAATCTTTAAGCTTTAGACTTTTTTATAAACTAGCCTGCAAAGCAAAATTGTAATTTTGAAATTATTATAGTCATAAAATTGAAGAATGTAGCTTGTATCGATTATCGCAATTAACATCTGCCTTGGTGAAAAGATGATTTATATGCATGTAGTGGGGAAAATTATCATAAGTCACGCAAGAGCATATAAAAACACTCGCAATAGGCGCCAGCAATGCATGACGATCCGTAAAGTGAGGATGAGAGAATAATTAAAGAAATAAGCTGCACGTCCTCCGTGAGTAGTATATATAACATCGCTAAAGGAAACCATTTGAAACATTTCATGCGCGTTAAACACAAGCTTGAAACGGAACGCAGCGTGACAATTATAACCTATGAATTTGGTTTCGATTACGGTGTCGTTTATCGTACTTGAACAGCCATGTAAATACTGCACGGCTATAAGAAAGGTTGATAGTAGTCGGAAAAGAAACACAATGGAGACAGATGGCCAATATACAATTGTACATGCGAAACGTGACCGTTACCGTTCAGCGGGCACTATTGCCCCACCATACGGATCGTTATGGTCAAGAAATGATTTTCCCTATGGCTTCCTGAAACGTTGCATTTAGTGTAAAAGACGTATGACATTTCACTATGATGACATATTCTTATACTAGCTATCGCATATATAAATGTGTAGTCTACTGACTAATGGATCTTGACTCCCCACTAAAGTCGACACGTCTAGATAGAAACTGTTCAACCAATAGTCTCTGTAGTGATCATTGACCACATATAAGCGAAAAAAAAGTCATTAGGGAAATGTTTCCTTTTTTTTCAAGGTCTTCTCATATTGGTGCAGGTGACACAAGGATATTTGCAGATGTCATGATATGGCCACAAATTGTGAAAGTTGACGTGCTCTAACGAGTTTTGGTAATGATTCTGGCCATTTAAAGCATTCTTGTACATGGAATTTGTTTTCTAAGTTGCTGGCCCCTGCTATAAGAGGGTTTCCGACCTGTGACACTGGGCACCATCTGGAGATATATCGACCGGCCGCTTTGAACCCAGTCGCATTCAATATCCGTTAATTTCACTCATCTTTCTCATATGCTATAAATCTGAGATCAGAGTTGAATTTTGGTAAAATCTGCTGATATTTCTTCGCGTTGTTTCTTTCAAACATCTTCTTAAATGAACGTTTATGGTCACTTGAATGCAATCTGATGGATCTCTTTTCGCAATTTACACTGCTCGACCAAGAAGGAGTGGTCAGAAATTTATGCAAATTTTAGAGTAGACGCACGTCACTGAGTTATGCGAATGATGTGAAATGCTCAGCTCTCCGACGCACGTGAAGTAAAATATAAGGGAAGGAACGTGCAAAATGGGCAATATTCGTGTCGTTCCACCAGACGAATTATCGAAGAAAGTTGGTTTTTGTCCCGGAGAACACGTGTAATAGGAGAGAATGCCAGGCTGCCGTCAACGAAGCCCCTTCCAGCAGATAGACGATTTTACGAGGGGTATGGTGGTCGGACTGATAAGGGAGGGTTGGTCCTTACATCAAATCGCAGCTGATACCCATATGGATGCGAGCACGGTGCATCGGCTATGTCGAACATGGTTGGAACAAAGGAATGTGGGAAGAAGGAGGGATGCAGGTGCAGCCAGAGTGACGTCAGCACACAGGGATCGTCGCATAAGCCGACAAGCTGTGGCGGTCCCGCAAGTCACATGTACCGCGATTATGCAGCATCTGCAAGATACCCTGGATGTTCCCTTGTCGACCAGAACCATTTCCCGTCGATTGGGTGAATGTGGCCTGCACTCACGGCGTCCGTTAAGAAGACTGTCATTGACCCCGCAGTATAGACACCAACGTTTAGAATGCTGCGGTACTGAAGCAATGTGGATGACAGAATAGCGAAACGTCGTGTTCTCAGATGAGTTACGCTTCTGTTTATTCAGTGATAGTCGCCGCATACGTGTATGGCGTCGACGTGGAGACAGATCTAATCCGGCAGTAACTGTGAAACGCCTCACCGCGCGACAACGTGGCATAATGGTTTGGGGCGCTATTGCCTACGATTTCAGGCTATCTCTAGTTCGTATTCAGGGCACTATGACGGCCCAACGATACTTGGATAATGTACTGCGGCTGGTGGCAATTCCTTACCTTCAGGGCTGCCTAATGCAATTTTTCAGCAGGCTAACGCTCGACCACACAGTGCTCGCATTTGCCAACATGCTCTGCAAGGTATACAGATGCTTCCCTGGCCACTGTACTTTCCTGACCTGTCACCAATCGAACATGTGTGGGATGTGATTGGACGCCGTTTGTAGACTCTGCCCCTGCCTCGTTCAGAAGACGAACTGTGGCAAATGGTTGAAAGTGATTGGAGAGCCATCCCTCAGGACACCATCGGCACTCTTATTGACTCTATTCCCAGACGACGTGTTTCTTCGTGCATCGCTGTCCGCGGTGGTCCTACATCCTACTGAGCCTACGGCGTTCTCCCTCTGTATTCTGACTATCATTTTGAAATTAAGATCACCTATTGCTGCTTGCTGTCTCTGTCTTTTTTCCAAATTTCATCACTTTCTGACCACTCCTTCTTGGTGTTGCATTTTCAATGTTGACCAGTGTATAATGATTGAGCATTTTGCGATTCAGTCTAGAATACTTACATGCGAAACGTAATTTGAAATGATGGGTGTTCCAGAAGTATATTAAATTTTAATCGAGTAGGTATATGTCATATCTTATTTTCAGAGCACTTCAGAAGTTTCTATGATTTTAAGTTTTGCTGTTGACAATGAATGTTAATAGTGAGACATTTCAGAAATTAGATTACTTAAATATTATTTCTGTTTTCTCTAGTGTTTTTCCAGTTACTTCGTGGGATGATTAAATACCATCAAATGATGAAACTTGGAGCTTTCTACATATGGACTGGTTTCCGACCTGTAGTATTTGCATTTTCACCAGAGTTTTTTGAGGTGAGATATTTTTATCTTAATAATTTGATAAGATGTAAAATGTACTAGATTAAGTTTCATTATAGTCGATTATATTTGGTTTTAAGCTTTTTAAGGCAGATTTAGTAAGAATTTATGAGGTAGAGTAATATGATATCGACTAATAATAACTGCTAACTTCCTTACACTACATTTGTTGATATTACTGGTGTTCAGGCAAAACCAAGCTAACTGATAAGGTAAACCATAACTTTTTGTTTCTTTTGTTTCTATTTAAATTAATAATTTATTCAAATAGATAAATTTTTAGTTAAAAAGAAGAAACTGATATGCGGAGCAAGAATTCGGAAATGTATATGGTAATATATACTTTATCCTGGTGTACTGGTTTCATGAATGCCATCACTTCCTTTAAATATGAAAAGAAATTTAAGAGAAACAGACTTCTCATATCTTCTAAAATAATTACAGTAAATATGTTACAAATATTCCTCATTTAGTTCAAGTCAGTTTTCATCTTTTCAAATCCGCAAACAAGTTTATGTCAAGAGGACCGAATGTCAGTTTCGAGTTTTTTTATAAATCGCTTTAAAAACTACTTTATTTTGTAAGAAATGAAAAATTTGAAATCTAAAAGTGTATTAGAGAAGAATCCAAATCGTTACAGAGAAAGAATCAAAATCTAAATTAAATAAGAGCCGTAAATATCATTATTTATGTCGGTTGTAATTGTTTTTTTAAAAATTAAATGTGTCATTATTTGCTGAACTTTTCATTATACATTTCCCAAACTATCGCAATTTGTTAATTATAATATCCAGATTATTTACTCTTATTGTTAAAATATCAGTTCAGTAAAACAGACACCTCTGCAATGATATGAATACCAGGGAATAATCTTGTTATTTTGATCATATAAATAGTTAAACTTATAGGTTATTCTCCGCTTTTGAAATTACATATTCATTTCAGGAATATAAAAATTGATGTAGCAGAGAAGAAGTGAACACGGTGCAGTTATAGAGGAGATAGCAGTTACCCATTGCGGCATCTAACGTTTGAATAATTCATAAGTACTTGCTGATTTGTTAGTGTGATTGGCCATAAATATAGGTCACTTTCACGTTTCTATTTACATGTTATACACAGTTAAAGTTTTCAATACTACATGAAATTTTAGATAATTATTAAATTTTCATTTATTAGATTAATGCTATATTTCTTGGTATTTATTTTCTTGTATTTATTAACTGCTCTGTTAATTTTTTAAAGTTCTGCGACATACCTTGCCTGACACAATTAAGATCAACGAAAATAATAATACAATCAACATAGAGGTGCAGCGCTGGACTTCATACCATAAAATCTGCTTGCAGTATAATGTTTTCGCTTTCGAGCAAAAATTTCTTATGATTTACACATGGCTAAGAAAAGATTTAAAAAAAAAAACACCGTCTTTATTTGAGACTTCCAAAACCGGAGTTTTCTACTCGACGTAAAACTTCTCTTACCCTTGTACATAGTCTGTCGTTTTCTTAGATGTTAAAAATTTTTACTTAGAACTCAATAAAGAAATTAAATACATGAGCTGTTATAATGCCATGGCCTTTTGTCAAATTAAAGTTTTACTTAAAAAATTAAGAATTACTGAGATTTTTATGAAATTCTTATATATTTTTTTTTTGTTTTAATCGCAGAATCAGCTATACCAGACATTGTCTGCTTAAGATCAGATACAATGCTTCACTTAATTTGTTTTCAACAAAGGTGAGACTGTTGCTATATGTTGGTTAATTGTTAGCACTAATTATTAATCTACGCGTTAACCGTAACTGAGTGAAAACATTTGAGTATAAAATCTCTGAACTAAAATTCAAAGTAAAATTGATGCTGGGAATTCAGAGTGCAAAGGTGTAACAGGCATTCAGTGCAAAAGAGTAAAAACCATTTATAGTACAAAAAACAGCTCGTCAGGATTACGTTCAAGTCAAATTTTAGGCTAGACGCATATTATATGTAAGACCTCTAATAAATAATAGGACCTGTTATTATCATATTTGAGCTAGAAAAATTTTTTAATGATTCTCAGTTTTATATTTGTACGTAGTCATATTACTGTAAAACAGTGCGTACTAAGAAGTGGAAGAAATATAGAATGGACAATATTGCTTTACTTAAATCACGTACAGAGATGAAAAAACTTCCCAAATAAAAGTAAAAATCTTTCTATAATGTATTCTAAGTTATATTTTTTCCCGCTCTTTAATACTACTTTGCTTCCGAAGAGTATTATGAGATTCTTCGATTTATGCTTCAACTGAGGGTACATTACTTGTGGAGTTTGCATTTTGTTGTGAAGTAATTTTCACGTAACACTTAATTATTTAAGTTTGACTTAAGATTAATTTTCATTATTCTAAATTTATGCTACACAACGTTATTTTATTTAATATCTTGTATTTATATTTGCTTTGGTTTAATTTGAATTAGGGGTTTTGGTACTTTAAGATTTGTACGTCTCTTCCACTGGTTACTCGTAAACGCGTTGAAACAGACAATGGAATTAGGTGCTTTCCTACGTAATAAACTTGATTTAAAATTACTTAACTTAGGTTGATTCTCATTTAACTTATATCATTGGATGCAGAAAAATTAGCCTTTTAATTTAAGAGTACTTTCAAGACTCTAACTTAAACAGTTTTTAAGTTACAGTTAATTATTTAACGAAATTTTTGCGCTTCGTGAGATTTTTTTGGTTGAGGGGGAAAAGATTGAAAAGCGTTACTTTTGCAGTTGATTTCTAAGCCTTTGCTTAGGAATTTTGTCCGTTGCTTTAGGGTTGTTAGTTTTCCCACGCTTACGTCGAATTCTTGGTTCTTCTTTTGGCGGGCTTGGCGAGATTCGAATTTTGTTCCAGTTCAACTCCTCGATTTTTGGACTATTGTAGCAGGGGTTTGTTCGAAGTGTAGAGAGTAGGTTGTATTCACCCTTTTGGCGATATCTAGTGTCCGGACCTGACAAAAAGGGTGTGCAGGTGGGATTTGCGAGCTCTTGGGACGTCTTCGGTTTTGCATTCGGCTGACGAGAAGATATTTTCTCCGGTGCCTTGGGCTCTTGGCAGCTAGACAATGGGGAGGATGAATTTGTTTTTTTAACGGGGGCTTATGGCTCCTGTCACTTGCTTCTTCATGGCTTCTAAGCTTTACTTTAATAGTTCTTCAACAATGAAAAGGAAATAATACTACAATCGAAAATAACGTACTTAAAAAATGAAAGAAAAATATATTTCCATGCTTCTTCGTCAACTACAATAGAATTAACAATCCTTCAATAATGGAAAGGAACTTATTCTTCATCAAGTCTACCGTGGTTGAACTTTTTTAGTCTAAATTTTGCTCGTCAGACTCCGTCCGCCTCTTCAATTTAAAAAGAACAGAAAGCTCAACCCGTCCAAGCTACCTGTGTTCCGACCTGAGTTTCCTGATGGATTTGAAGTTCATAATACAGAAGGCAGCCGCTCGATGATACTTCAAGTTCCTGCGTACTGGGTATTCTTCGAATGTTCGGTCTCCGCCAGGCTGCCGTCGGGTAGTTTTCGTTCTTTCAACTCCAGATTCACATCATCCATCAGTTAAGAAGTTTTTCTTTTTGAACTTTTAATATTAACTTAAATTCTTAAGGAAAATTTTCATCCAAAATTCACTGGTTTAATTATTTCTGGGATTATTTTTTTAAGATTCTATTATTATCAGAATTTAACTTTTTTTTATTTAAATGTTTGCTGTAAAGAATTTTGAAATGTAGAAAATTTAAATCTTTAATATCTTTGAGGATTTGTTGATTTAACTGAGATTTGAAGAAATTTGTGAGCAGTCTTAAATTGCTCTAGTTAAAAATCTAAATTTTTTTTCCTTTTGGTGCAATACTATAATTACTTAACTCTGTACTTAATTATTAGAATTTTTACATGTTCTTGCATAAATAAGGTGTAAGAACCTTACAACTGTTAAATGAAATAGAAAATTTTAATTTATATCTTAACTCATAAAAATAGTTATTACTTAACCAATAGTTTTGAATTGAAGTGGTTATTGTTTAAGTTCGCAGTATTTGTGAAAAACTATATAAATGTTTGGCAATTTGTTTTCTAAATTAATGTTGGTAGTTCCCGGGAACTAGTATAATTTTATGATAGTAAATTTGTTTGTTTTAAGGAAGGTGATAAACTAAGTGAGTATTATTGATTTCATGTGTTTACTTGAATTTTCTAATAACACAACATAGTTTCACCAGTAGCAAGGCTCTTCGGGTTGTTGAAACGAAATTTAAAAATAAAAACACAACGCAATGCCTAATTTGTTTAGACTACTAGTATTTTACAACTTAGTATTTAACAGTTTAATGAGGGGGTTTGTTTATATGAAAACTATGGCTTATCAGTCGCATTTCTGGTCATTTCACATATAATATTTAAAAATTTAATTTAGCTTTTACTCTCCTGCTTTTTGATGATTTATATGATCCAGTTATGTAATATTTAAGCGTATTAAGTAATAATTGTATTTTTTTAATGGATGCTAAGAAGATAAAATGTCGCGGATTTCATTTGAGTTTTAATTATATTTTTCTTTTGCTTTTAGGCTATTTTAAAGAACCCAAGTAATCTTCAGAAATCGTTTGGTTATACGTTTCTGTCACTGTGGCTGAAAGAAGGCTTGATAGTAAGGTAATAATTCATAATTTCTGACATATTTGGGTTAATGTTAAGACATACTTTAAGATATTTGGAGCAAAAGAAGGCTTAATATCTGGAAACAATATTGTTATAAAACCATCTATACCATCGTAGAGATTGATATTAATCTGGTTGTTGGCAGAATACAGAATGCTTTTTATATAATTATATGTTTTTGCTTAGTTATTCAGTTATACCAGAAGCATTAGAGAGTTTTGAAAAGGCAAATTTTGATAGTTCTTTAAACAAATTTCTCACCACTAAAGTAACAAGCGTTCAAATCCATGCATGGTTTAATTTGCTTCTATCTACCAGTACTCGAATTTTGAATTTCAATTCTTTGGCAAATTTATATTTCAAATGCTACAAAAACTGACTCACAAGTTTCAGTAATAGTTAATTTGGCAAAATTATATTTCAAATGCTACAAAAATTGAGTCACTAGTTTCAGTAACAGTTAATCTCCAACTATGTACAGTTAAAGAGTAATGGGTTTTGGAATGGACCAGTATATATTTATTTGATTTAACAGAATGTGGGGCAATAATTATAGAAAATGCAGACTAATCTTCTATTTCGTTATCCACCTTATTATAATAAATGAAATATTAATTGAAATATTCAAACTTGTATTCTATCTGAAAGATTGCAAGCAACGTTTTCACCACACAAATAGTACAAGACTTATTCTTTTACACAACACTATGGAGGTTACTAAATTCTTTCATAATTTTAAAGAACTTAACTTTCTTAATGAAAACTATTACTTCTTTTCCTTTTTCGGAAAATGAATAAATAATATATTTTTGTGGAGGATATCGTTATGAATTAAACATGCAAATGTAATTTAATCGTTGAGCATAACTGATGTTTATAGTTAGTGTAAAGAGTAAAAATTATCAGCATCATTTGTAAGGTTTGAAAATGAGTTAATAATTGAATTTAAGTCGCACAACTCTACTAAAAGGTAAGGAGTTATCGTTACGTATAAAATAATATGAAAGAGACTTGCGAAAGTTAAAATCACCTTTCTATTAAACGGAAATTTAATAGAAAATGGCACGGTTTGCTCTGAAATAAGCCTCTACTTATGGCGACGTAGATTCATCAGTAACATATACTTAAATTTAAACGTTGATAAAAGTAGTCTACAGCTGCACAAGCAATAGGCTAAAGCTAGCTCAACTCACTTTACGTACGCAGATTTAAGACAGTTGGCTGCAAGAGAATGCAAAAGCAGGAATATCTTTCAGGTACAGCTCGCAAAATCTTCGATGCGGCGAAAGTTCCACAAACTCTCCCTCATTCAAAGATCTAAAATTCACAGCTTAAAACCTAAGCTAAATACCTAACCTAAGTTCAGCTCTGAAACCTAATTTATATTCCGGTAAGGAATACAGAAAAAAGGAGGTAAAGATCAAAATCGTATTAACTGGCTAATTTGGCTAATTAACAGAACAGCCTTACATATTGTTAATTAAGAGACGAAGGAATTCATCGAAATGTAGCATTTTCAGAAGAAAGACCTTTTCTTAAAATGACTCAATTTTTCCTTCCATGTACGAAGTAAAAAAGGAAGTATTGTAATCCCGAAAAATTTCGAGTATCATATTTCAAAGAAAATATTTATTTTGACAGCTATCGAATGCAATTTAACTGTGCTTTTGCGTGACATCTGTACGTAAGGACAAAATGGAAAATTATAAAACTTATTTCAAATGGATTCTGAAGGGATTTTATCGTGGCATCTTTGCGTACGTATGTAAACATGTACGCGTATGTATGTATCTCGCATAACTCATAAACGAGTAGCCTCAGAACGCTGAAATTTATATATATAGGACTGCTATAACATGTAGATACGTACTTCCTATTTTGGTTGCAATCGGCCGCACCAAAAGTACATAACTACATATATATATATATATATATAAAAATAAGAGTGGATCACTCTTAGTCGGCTCAGTGAGCTTAGATTTTTTGTTCTTATATGCTTGTAAATTGGGCATTTTTTGCTTTAAAATTGCTTAAATTATGTTGTTGTTATCTTCCGGTTAAGGTTTTATGCCTTTATTAACCTGAATGTTATAGTTGCAGCATTATTTAAAAGTTATTATTATAAGAATTTAAAAGTTTATTTAAGTGTGGCTAAGCCTAATTATTTGGTCATAGCAGCCATACTTTCCATTTTTCTGCAGCCAAAAAAACATTTTCCATTGGTCAATTAGATTTTCTAGAGGCTTTTCACATTCAAAAAATCTTTTTGTTCTAGTTAACGACCTTAATCCATCTTTACCTCCAGCCTTTAAGGAAATTATGTTTTAGGTCTCGTTTCATCAATAGATGGCACCATTATTTTAACTCCTTTCCAGCCATTCTTATCTTATCTTATCTAATCTCTATATCTTCGTTCATTTGCGCTTTGGTAACTGAGGCTGGATTTTAACCGTAATCTCCGCAAGTACGGCGATTGAAGTTCCGTATGAGTCTTGATAGTTTCGCAGGGACGCGAAGCTGTGTGGTGAATCCTTTTGCTCGCATTTAAATGCTACGTGGTAAAGTAGTAACTCCGTGAAGTGGTGACTAAGAGCGGGCTGAGTATTGTGCTTTGAGTAAGGCTATCTACAGGTTACTTTGTACTTTTCAGTTAGTTTCTACAGAGAAGCAAGCAGGTAGAAGAAAATTTTTTTTCCAGTTTCTAGCACTCAGTTGCAAATAGTAATGGAAGAATGATGGATTGAAAATCTGAGAACGGGCCAAGCCCGGAGATTCAGTACAAACCGCCCATATCATTAGAACATCTTTTAAAAGTTTGCCATGAGAAAAGCGTAAGAAATTATATAGTTTTTGTTAAAAGTATAGAGAAGAATCTTAAAGTAAATAATCTAAATATTTTAAATGATGAAATTTCCAGTAAAGTGTCTTTAGTAAAACATATCGACTTTATTAAGATTATTAGGGATAGAAGTCTCCTAATAAGTACTTCAGTGGCAGAATGTGCTTGGCAAGTGTTAACTATAACTGAATTGCTTAACGTTAAGTTTTCCCGTCTCTTGCCATGACAGAACTGACAAGCAAATTTCTTCTGTCGGCTATTCCAGTAGAAGATGAGCTTTCGGAGTTGGCTAATGAGTTGAACAATAATAACGATACTGAAGTGTTAAATTTAAGAAGATTTATGGTTAAAAGTTCAGACAGCAACAAGAAGCCCTCGGAAAGAGTACTTGTCATGATTGCAGGTCATCACATTCCAGAACATGTAAAAGTATGGTTGACAAGACGTAGGATTACGAGGTTTTATGACAACTCAAGGTAATGCTCTCAATGTTTGAGATTCGGGCACGGGATTAAAATCTGCAGAGGGTTAGTCAGATGTAGCAAGTGTAGTGAGAATCACATCAGACGACAGTGTCAGAGTGCACTAATCAAGTGCGCGTTGCGCAGTATTCACATGAAGCTTCTTCAAAAGATTGCCCTAAATACATTGAAGAAGGCAAAATTCTGAAATATACTGCTGACCATCATGTATCTTTAGTAGAAGCAGAGCAGGCGGTGGCAAATAAAACTTCTTATGCGAAGGTGGCAGCAACTCAGGTGATTAGACCTACAAAGGAAGATTTCCAAAAAGTCATGGCTCCAATTATTACTGCTCTGCAGGGATCTTTTGAAAGTGCTTTAAAATAGCAGGCTGAGTATTTTGAAAGAATCTTATCAGGATTGGACCAAAAGTATGAAAGCATGTTTAACAAGCTGCAAGAGAAGCTGGAAATAAAGTTGATCGAGATATCAGAATGTACTAGGGACAAGCATAGTGGGAAAAGAGCTCTTGAACCCGACAGTGTTCTGAATTTAGATGAGCCTATTACTGAAGTAAAACTAGTCAGAAGCAAGGGCAAGAAGCCGTATTCTAAACCCGAGTCTTTAACACGGGAAGCTTCCACTCAAAGCAAGCCTGACTTGTCAAAGCCTAAAAATCGCGCCAAGGTTAGAAACTGTGATTTTATTCATTGAATTTTTTATTTATTTATTTATTTTGCTGCTTCCTTTTAGTTTTTCTTATCTAGCTCGATGGGGCTAACGATTTGCTCGTGGAATGAAAGAAGCATTTCTAGCAAAAGAAATTTTATCATTAGTAGGAAAGAATTTTTCTGTGAAGTTTTAGTTATCTAGGAGACCTGGCTTTCCAACTTAGACGATTTTTGTTTGTTAGATAAAGTTATTTTTCGAAAAGACAGAATGAGCTCTCACCAAGGTGGTGGGCTGATGGTAGCTATCAAGAAAGAATGAGCAAGCCTATTGGTACAAGACAGCAGTTATGAAATAGCAGGCGGAGGAATTAATTATAAGAGTGGATTTTTGAGCACATGGATCTGATTTTTCAGTGATTAATAGCTACCTGCCTAATGGCCAGTTCAGTGTGAAAGAGTGGGATAAAGTACTGGCTACGGTGCCTGGCAAGATTATAATTTTAGGCGACTGCAACTGTCACAACCCGGCTTGGGGCTCGAACAGGCTGTCGGCAGGAGGTAGAGCGCTATCCAAGTGGTGTAATAATAACAACCTTTGTATCCTAAATACTGGGAGACCTTACCCACGTAAGTCCTGGAGGAACTGAGTCCTGCATCGACATCGCGTTGTACTCAGCCAAGCTCTATGGACAATTGAAATGGGAAGTTTCTTCTGATCCCTTTAGTAGCAATCATTATCCTGTAAAAATCAGCTCCGCAGGTGATAGTAGTATTTCAATTGCTGGCAATAAGAGAGTAACTGTACACTGTGATTGGAAGAAATTTATTATGGAAAGCAGTAACAGGGTCAGGTCTTTGAACTCGGGCGAAAGAAACCTGGATAATATCAACCGTATTTTGAGCAGCACGAAAAGAAAGAACCTTACAAAGATAGTGATTCAACACAGCAATAGCCCTTGGTGGGACACAGAATGCAGCTTTATACCAGGCCAGAAAAGGAAATGCCTTAGACTCGCTAAAGCTCACATTTCGAGAAGTCACTGGATTTCTTACAAGAAATAGAACGCTTATCTTAAGAGGGTCATTAAAATCAAGAAAAGGCTCTATTGGGAAAGAATTTGTAGACATACCAGCAAGGATGGTAATTTATTTAGGATAGTTAAAAACATTCAAAATAAAAATAGACAGATCCGGGTTTCGAATGAGATCTTAAATTCCAGGACGACCACACCCTTCTGCAGAAGAGCAGAGCGAAATGTTCGCTAAGCATTACTCCAGACTTACTATTCGCAAATTCATTCCCCTGGACTTTAGTGAAGAAGTGAGTAGCCGTATTAATAATCCCTTCTCAGGTTCAGAACTCGGTAAAGCCCTCAATAGTATTAGCAACTCTGCACCGGGGCAAGATGACCTCACATATCTGCTATTACAGTTTTTTCGGATGATTACAAGCAACTTCTTCTCGAGGCCTGGAACAATTCATGGTCCTCAGGTCTGATCCCTAAGAATTGGAAAGTAGCTATTGTCCTTCCTTTTCTAAAATCCGGAGGTGACAGTGCGATAGTTTCTAATTATAGACCGATCTCTTTAACACAAATTCTAGCCAAGCTGATGGAAATGATGGTTCTAAACAGACTACTTCCGAGGATTCAGCAAAGTAAAAGGCTCTCAGAAATGCATTATGGCTTTATTCTGAACAGAAGCTGTCTAGTCCTGCTTAATAAATTGTTCAGCAGCATCCTGCACCACAGGAAGCAAAGACAAATTGTTCAGCTGGCGGCCCTCGATCTCAAAGCTGCATTCGATTCAGTGTGGCATGATGGCCTGCTCTACAAAATCATGCAATTCGGTATTAGAGGCATCCTATAGATTGCTAACTTCTTAAACCAAAGAACAATCAGGATGAAATGGAGACAGGTACTTTCAAGAAGCTACGAGTTCACCAGCGGTGTTCCCCAAGGCTGCATTTTGTCTCCAATTCTCTTCACCATTTTCATGCATGACATCTATGAGATTATGCCAACTGAAGGCGATTGCTACGTGTATGCGGACGACATGTTCCTCTACAGTCCAGATGTCTCGCACTCTAAGGTAGTCAGCAATTTGCAGCAAGCGTTGTTGAAAGTGCACAAATGGCTTAAGGAGTGGAACTTACGCATCTCTCCAGGGAAAAGCAAATCAATCATATTTGTTGGGATAAAATTATAGTGAAGAGAATCTCCTGAAGCTTAGCGATATTACCATTTCTATGGAAGATCATGTTAAAATTTTGGGCATGTGGTTTGATAATAAAATGAGTTGGAATTTCCATGTAAATAAATCTGTTCTGAAATTGGAAAGAATGCTAAATGCATTTAAATTCATCGCGAGCCCTAGGTGGTATGCTAAAAAAGTGGATCTCGTTAACATAGCAAAAGCTACAATAAGAGGAAGAATAGAATAAGGTCGCTCTCTCCTCATGTCTACTTCTCAACGTAATAAGAAAAACTTGAAATTGTATATAATCATGACTTAAGACTGGCCATCAAGGCGCCTATCAGCACCCCTCTTTCGTTGTTGTATGTCGAAGCAGGGGTTTTCACCTTGGACGCGAGAAGATGTGTCGCTGCTATTAAATTCTGAATAAAGAATATTGCTCTATCAGAAGTCTCTCCTATTGCAGATAGCTTGAAAAATTGCTTGCAAAGCTGCAAGTATAGGTAGGACAAGATACGTAAGTCTATCAGCCAGTGCGTTAAAGATAAGCTTAGGAAATTTTATCTAGATTTTATCAAGTGTATTTCTTTTAATAATCAGCAAGATTTCTCTGAAGATGTAAAGAGCTGTTTCAAAATGAATGAGTACGAGTTCCAAAACAAAAATCTCTCAGAAGTGGAGATACAGCAATATTCCTGTATCATTATTAACGATTATGTGAATCAAGAATTTAGGATTTACGCTACAGACGCTTCCAAGTCTCATACAGGAGTTCGTATTGCGGCAGTAGATGGTACGGCGGTGATAGTTAGCCAGTGCATGGATAGCAGAAGCTCAATCCTCTCTGCTGAGGCTTGGGCCCTCTGTAAGCTTCTTGAAAAAGTGAATCCTGAAGAAAAGATTGCAATTCTTACGGACAGTCAGTCAGTAGTCAGCGCCACGAACAGCGTTCATAGGAGATCCAACTCCCTCATTCTTAAGCTTCTCGAGCGGATTAAGGTCTTCCATCACCTTACTCTCATCTGGGTACCTGGCCATAAAGGTATATGGTTCAACGAAAAAGCGGACAGAGTTGCGAGAGGGAGAAACATGAATAGCTCGGGGGAATATTCAGCAGAAGATGCGTGCAGTTTCATCAAAAAAGCTATTAAGGATGAGCAGGACGACTGCTGGCGGGCTTCCTATACCGGCCGCAGATTCAGTTATTGTAATGTTCACAACGAGTGGAGTAAAGGTTTAAGCTTTGATAGAAAAATGGAAGTAGTAATTAGTAGAATAAGATTGCAACTGTTAGATACAGACCAACTATTGTACAGATATTGAAGAGCGAATTCACCATTCAGTGTTACGTGATTGACAGTACAGAGCATGCAATCATTCACTGCAGAAAGTACGATAGCGCTAGAAACATTATGCTCCAAAAGATGAAACTTGGCAATATTGACCTCTTAGCCGATCTTTTAAACCACTGTAATAAAAAAAACTTGGAGATACAATTTTCTGGATAACTTGGTTATTAAATGTATCCTAAAGGATTCTTAAGTTTTATTAGTGTAAGGACTTATTGGACCGACGTTCCCTCCCCCCCGAAACAGAGGGAATGCGCCCTCGCGGTTGAATACGTAAATAATTTCGCATTTGAGTTGAAGCGTAAGGCGCCAAAGGGAAGCCACGTTTCAAAAGAAGAAGAACTGAGGCTCATGTTTCGGTAAAACCATCGAAAATAGTCCTGTGAAAATTTGCAAATATAACGCTGATTTTTGTTGTTTAACTTCTAAATTAATATATATATATATATATATA
>KK115519.1:0-27008 GCA_000611955.2 Stegodyphus mimosarum
ACAAGATATGAAAGAGGAACTGAAGGAGGAAGCTGCAACTAAAATAGCCAATATGGAAGAAAGTTTCGGAGAAAAATTTAGGAAGTTTCGGAAAGAGGTAGACATGTTTAAAGAAAAACGAACTGAGCCGAAGAGAGAAATTGGAAATTTTAAGATTCTCCCAGGTTCTCCTCATACGGCAATCAAACCCAGTACGTACGACGGAAAATCGTCGTGGAATGTGTACAAGACCCAGTTCGCCATCGTGGCTGACACTAGCAGATGGGATTCCCAGATGAAGGCATCACAGCTAGCTGCATCACTCCGAGGCGATGCTGCGGATATCCTAGGAGTTCTACCACAAGACCAGATTTCCAGTTTTGATGCCCTCTCGAACGCACTAGAACTCAGATTCGGAGAAAAATGCGTAAAGGACTGTAGCCGTCTCCAACTCAAAACCCGCCAACAGAAAACGACTGAAAGCCTCCAAGAACTAGCAACTGATATTGAAAGGCTGGCGCACCATGCATATCCGGACTGTCCACCCGATGTCCGTGAAAATCTGGCCCTTATGCATTTCGTCGATGCAGTCAAGGATCAGGAAATTCAGAAGGCTCTCAGGTTGGTAGATCTCAAAGACCTGAAATCTGCATTAATCTATGCAATGAAGTTTGAGTCGGCTCAGCAGGCAACTCGAAAAGATCGCCATCCGATCAGAGCGGCTAAAGTAGAAAATGAAAATTTTGATGTCAGAAAATTTAAACAAGAAATGTTAAAAGAGATTCGGGAAGTGTTAAATAAGCCAAATAACAGAAACACCGACAAGAAAGCAATGAAGTGCTGGAATTGCGGACTCGAAGGACATCTGCGCAGGAACTGTCACGTGAGCCAAGACCGGGAGGCAGCTCCGGTGAAACAAAACCAGGGAAAACTAAAATGCGGCAATCTCACGGGGCGGAGGTTGCCAAGCAGAGATGTAGCCCCTCTGAAAGTTCTTCAGATCTCGTCAATGAGCGGCGGAGATAACGGATTGTTCGTCGAAGGATACGTGAATAAATACCCTTGTAAGATGATCATCGATACGGGAGCCAACGTAACCATCGTCAGAACAGACGTGGCGCGGGAACTAAACGAGACTTTGCGCTGGACTCCGCCCTGTGTGACTCTACAGACAGTCACGGGTAACAAGATCCCCATTGAAGGTAAAATTAACATCACAATTACCTTCGGAAATGAGACTTACCAGCACTTGGCATTCGTCGCTGACATCGCGGACGAATTAATACTTGGACTAGACTTTTTACGGAAATATGACTTTACACTGGACTTTAAACGCAACGAAATGCACTCTGCGAAGGAAGATATACCCGTGTTTGAAGTGAAGAGTGATATTCCTTCAGCTCACCAAGTAATAACAAAAACAGACGTCACGATCCCTCCGATGACAGAATTACTAATATCCGGCTGCATAGAAAACAAAAATAGCTTCAAGTTTGGAATAATTGAATATCCCGAAAATAGCTCGAGAAATGTATTAGTCGCCTCTACATTAGTGGACCTCTCCAAAAATTTCGTCCCCGTGAGAGTGGCGAATGTTAGCCATAGTCCGAGAACAATCCAGAAGGGTAAAGTGCTAGCAACCTGCACGCCGGTTACGTGCGTTTACAAGGCCCCACCTGCAATGCCCACTGAGTCAACAGCGAAATTAATTGATGAACTGCTGCAGAGAAACACGATCCCTCCGATGACAGAATTACTAATATCCGGCTGCATAGAAATCAGAAATAGCTTCAAGTTTGGAATAATTGAATATCCCGAAAATAGCTCGAGAAATGTATTAGTCGCCTCTACATTAGTAGACCTTTCCAAAAATTTCGTCCCCGTGAGAGTGGCGAATGTTAGCCATAGTCCGAGAACAATCCAGAAGGGTAAAGTGCTAGCAACCTGCACGCCGGTTACGTGCGTTTACAAGGCCCCACCTGCAATGCCCACTGAGTCAACAGCGAAATTAATTGATGAACTGCTACAGAGTACAAACTTAACCGCCGAACAGAGATGTGAGGCAGAGAAAACAATTAGTGAGTTTGAAGATCTATTTTCTAGAACATCCAGAGATGTTGGCCGCACGAAATTAACACAACATCGAATTGACACGGGTGATCACTCACCGATCAAGCAACATCCCAGATGCCTACCATTAATTTTAATCAGCTGAAGACGGCATTAACATCTACGCCTGTCCTCGCATATCCCCAGATCGACAAACAATTCATACTTGATACGGATGCAAGCAATGACGATGACATTATCGAGCCATCCACAAGTCCATGGGCATCTCCAATAGTTCTCGTCCGCAAGAAAGACGGCTCGACAAGATTTTGTGTCGACTACCGGAAGCTAAATAATATCACTAAGAAAGACAGCTACCCTCTTCCGAGGATTGACGACACACTAGACACGCTATCAGGACACAAATTGTTCTCCACTCTGGACCTTAAGAGCGGATACTGGCAAGTGGAAATTCACCCGGACGATAGAGAGAAAACTGCGTTCACTACTGGCCAAGGACTGTGGCAGTTTAAAGTTATGCCGTTTGGACTCTGTAACGCCCCTGCAACATTTGAACGCTTGATGGAAACAGTGCTTCGTGGCCTATCTTACGAGTCCTGTCTGGTTTACCTTGACGACATCATTATAGTGGGCCGTACGTTCGAGGAACATCTAGAAAACATCAGGAAGGTGTTCCAAAAATTGAAAGATGCCAACCTCAAACTAAGTCCTTCTAAATGCAAGCTGTTCCGCAGCGAAGTCACCTATCTGGGTCACATCATCTCCGCCGAAGGTGTCCGTACGGATCCAGAGAAAGTTTTGGCAGTCAAGGACTGGGAACGCCCTGTGGATGTTCATCAACTTCGGAGCTTCCTGGGACTCTGCACTTATTACAGAAGATTTGTAAAGGGGTTCTCCAACATCGCAAGACCTCTGCATAGATTAACGGAAAATAAACAGAAATTCGTGTGGACTGAGGAATGCGAAAAATCTTTTAATGAGCTGAAGACGGCATTAACATCTACGCCTGTGCTCGCATATCCCCAGATCGACAAACAATTCATACTTGATACGGATGCAAGCAACGAAAGTGTTGGAGCTGTCCTTTCCCAGATGATTGACGGTGAAGAGCGAGTGATAGCCTATTGGAGTAAGTGCTTGTCAAAACCGGAAAGGAATTATTGCGTCACTCGGAAAGAATTGCTCGCTATCGTAAAAGCCATAGAGCATTTCCATCATTATCTCTATGGCAGAAAATTCTTGCTCCGCACCGATCATGCTTCCCTAACTTGGCTATTGAATTTCAAAAATCCTGAAGGACAGATAGCCAGATGGATTCAAAGACTCCAGGAATATGACTTTGAAATAAAACATCGTAAAGGCTCCTCCCATGGATATGCGGATGCTTTATCTACGAAGCCTTGTCCTGCGCATTGCGGGTATTGTTCAAGAGCAGAAGCTAAGTACGGTTTGGCGAATCCTAGCATCCGACAAGTAACATCTTCAACAGCATCGGAGCCAGATCCGTGGAGTCATGAAAAAGTTAGAGAAGACCAGTTGGCGGATCCTAACATTAAACCAATAATGGAGCTGAAGGAATCATCGGCTACGAAACGCAAGTGGCAGGACGTTTCCATCTTCAGTCCTATGGCTAAAAGGTACTGGGCTCTCTGGGACTCACTTAACCTTCGAAATGGAGTCTTGTATCGACTGTGGGAAAGCGAAGATTGAACTAATAAAAGATGGCAGCTGTTGGTTCCTCAAAACCGAATACCTGATGTCCTGAAAGAAATACACAGCAGCCAAACAGGAGGGCATTTCGGCTATATGAAGACATTAAACAAAGTTCGAGAGCGCTTCTTTTGGAGTTCCGCACGAAACGACGTTGAGAAATGGTGCCGGTCTTGCGATGCCTGCGCAGCCAAGAAAGGACGGAAGGAACTCTGTCGCGGAAGACTGCAGCGATACAACGTTGGAGCGCCTTCCGACCGAATTGCCCTTGATATACTGGGACCTCTGCCATGGACTAAAGATGGCAACAGATACATTCTACTTGTCATGGATTATTTTACGAAGTGGCCTGAAGCATATCCAATTCCAGACCAAAAGGCTGTCACTACGGCTGAAGTCCTGTTGCAGAATTGGGTATCTAGATTTGGAACTCCCCTCCAGATTCATACCGACCAAGGCAGGAACTTTACTTCGGCTGTGTTCAAAGGACTGTGCGACTTACTGGAAATAAAGAAAACACAGACAACCCCGTTACATCCGCAGTCTGACTGCATGGTGGAGAGATTTAACCGCACAATCTTGAACCACCTATCGCTTATGGTTTCCAAGAACCAAGAAGACTGGGATCGTAAGCTGCCCCTGTTCCTGCTTGCTTACCGTAGTGCCGTCCACGAGAGTACCGGCTATTCCCCTTCTCAAATGCTCTTCGGTCGTGATCTCCGTCTTCCGAGTGACCTGCTTTTCGGCCGTCCTCCGGATCTACAGTCCTCTCCTGAGGAGTACGTTCAAGATCTTCAAGCCCGGTTGGAAACGATGCAAGGTTTGCTCGAGAGCGAATTAACATCTCGACGGACAGGATGAAGAAGAGGTACGACGCAAGAGCGACCGAACATAAGTTCCAGGAAAACGACAAGGTTTGGCTGTGGAATCCGAGCCGTCGTAAGGACATTTCTCCCAAACTGCAATCGCATTGGGAGGGTCCCTACCCAGTCCTCAACACACTTAATGACGTCGTAATACGGATTCGTAAGTCTCCCAGTTCCAAACCTAAGATTGTACATTGTGATAGGTTAGCTCCATACTATGGCCATAGTAATTAGTGATAGTTATTTTTGTTATGGGTACCCGTATTTCGTAATGGGTGATTTTTTTGTATTATTCTTGTATTTCTTGTATTAATTTTTATGTTTAATTGTATGATTTATGCATAGTTGCTTGTACATAGATCTTTGTAATTAGTGTAAATGTTTATTTCTTTGTTATTTGTAAATACTGTAAATATTTGCAAACTTTGTTATTTATTAATTTATTTGTTATTATTGTAATTTATTTATCTATTTGTTTTGTAGCTTTTTCGATTATTTCTTTTTGGCTTCCAACCAGGGATTGTACTGCTCGGGACGTGCAGTCCTTGGGAGGGGGTAGTGTTGCGAAAAATTCGGCGGTTGCGCCTGTATGTAAGCTTTTCGGCATAGCACTAGGGTTGCCATAAAATAGTGTATGGTGGGGTTGCCAGATTGGCGACTTTATCGCCCATTTGGCGACCAAATCGGCGATATCCCATGGTCCAATCGGGAAGCTTCTAGAATAACTTCCTGTCGAGATATTTCTCGAAACGTGTGGAACTTAAGGAAAAGCTATATAAACCCCTGCGTTTCTGAGAGCCGACATTGAGAGAATAGCTGCTTACTGTGAGTGCTAAGCTATGCGAGAGTTTTGTGAACGGAAAGCGATCGGGATAGTACTTTGCCGTGAAGCTACCTTTACAGTATAGCTTGACAGTGTATTGGTGATTGGTCCACGGTGTTTATTATAAGTTTAGTGTTGCCGTGAAGCTACCTTTACAGTTACAGCCTGAAGCTGTGTTGCTGATTGTTTCAGCGTATTTATTGTACATTTTCGACTCTTTTAAAGGTAATTTTGGAACTGTGCTGTAAATAGTGATTCTTGTAAATAAATTGTGCTTTTTATTGTTCTGCATCGTGTTTTCATCGGATACTCTCAAATCCACGAACCCGTATAACGCAACAATACTGACTAAAGAAAGTTGCAATAGTTCTTGGTTTTAATTGAATTTCTGTTCCTTGGAAATGGTATATAAAAAGTTTTCTAAATTTATATATATATTACCTGATTCCCCCACGCTTTGCAGGGCACACTGTCTATTTGAATGTGAAGCTAGACTTCTTATATGGACGAAATGCCTAAATTCGAATTGATAATTAATGTAAATTTCCGGTGGTATATCTGCCCCTGAACTTTAAATGTTCGCATAAAAGTTACCTCCTTCAATTCTTTTGCTCCGAGTGACGCCATCTAAAAACATCCATTATACTTACGAATTGTAGAAAGGAAATGTTCTGAAAGCTGATCCTTATGGTTAAGAAGACTATTCAAAGCTTCAGTGTAGGACCTAATAGCAGGAAGCTAGACTTGACCGCCAGCCTTCACAGACTTCACTAAACGTTCATAAAATCCTCCCCACCATGCAGCACGTTCTACGATAAATTTCCAGTTTATCTTTTTATTGGCAATAAAATCTTGAAATTTGGAATCTTCAGTATTTTTGAAAAATATTCGAATCGTCGATTTACCTTTTGAAAGCTTTTGGCATTATCCGAGTAAATTGTGTCACAATGTCCTCGCCTTGATACGAATCGTCTAAAAACCATCAAAACGTCTTCTGTTGACATACTGGAGACTAGCTCTAAATGAAGGGCTGTGGTAACAGCACAGGTGAAAAGAACTATGTACGATTTATCAGTTCCGGTTGCAGATCTAACCAAAATAGGGCCTGTGAAGTCTTCACAAGAAACAAGAAATGGTGGAGTCTGAATTATTCTGTCTTTAGGCAACTGTGCGCTCATCTATTGAGCAGTTTTTGCTGCATACTTTCTACAAATAAGACAGTTTCTAAGTATCTTTTTCACAAGCTGTCGGCCTTTTGGTATCCAGTATTCTTTTCTAAGGCTGGTCAAAGTGGCTGTAACTCCGCTTGTGCATCAACTTGTTATGTTCTCTTTCAGTAATCAGTTCCGTAAATTTTGAATTTCGAGACAAGAGAATAGGATGTTTTTCTTCGGTGCTAAAATCAGAAAATTGTAACCTTCCTCCAAGCCGTAAAATTCCTTTATCGTCTATAAACTGAGAAAAGGAATATATGGATGACTTCTTAGATATGCTTTTACCAGTTTCTAAGGCTGAAATTTCCGAATTATATGCTACTTTTTGAATTCTACGGATCCAGAATTCTTCTGCATCTTTAAGCTCCTCAGCTTTCGAAACATCTGTTAAGTTTGCAAGTTTCCTAGTTTTCAAAGTGAAGCGTTTAATCCACAATGTTATTCTTAATATTTTCATAAGATTACTGTACTTGGAAATATCAAACAATTCATCCTTCTCTTATACAATACATTTATACTGTTGGGAACAAGAAAACGTTTCCCTATATTCCAAATTTTCTTCTTCAACAACGTTTACATTACCAGAGGGCCTAAGTTCTGAAGACTGTAAAAGCCAGGTTGGTCCATGCCAACAAAGTTGGCAATTTCTTAAATAAGTAACAGTAGTTCCTCGTGATATGAGGTCGGCCAGGTTGCCTTTCTCACGGCAATAATGTTAATTATTGCTTTCAGTTAGTTTCTGAATTTCATAAATTCTGTTTTTGACGAAAGGTTGAAATCTTTCGGGAGATCTATTAATTCAAAAATAAGTTATTTGAGAATCAGTCCAGTGGAAGGGGATCACTTCGCATTTTAAACTTTTTGCGATTTTATCACTCAATCTGGCGGACAAAAGCGCTCAAGAGTTCCAATCTAGGAAGTGTAAGTGATTTCAAAGGTGCAGTCTACTCTTGAAAGCAACAAAAATTGTTTTAAAAGTTCCATTATTCAATACTATTCTTAGATATACCACGCATCCATAAGATTTCAGACTAGCAACAGAAAACCTATGAAGTTCCCTTTGTTTCACATCTACATCTAATATTCTCTATAAGTAGCAACGGGGAATCCTGAGGCGGTTCAGTTCTTCAATTTCTTTGTAACAGGCTTTCCATTTATAACTAAGATCAGCTGGCAGTTCATCGTCCCAATAAATTTTGGCAGACCAGATTTCCTGAATCAGACACTTTATTCTTATGGTGAAAGGGCTTTAAATTTCGACAGGATCAAAAATACGCCCTGCTGTTTGTAATAGAACACGTTTTGAGTTAATTGACGAGGATATGAAATTTGTTGAGTGTCGAAATAAAAATTATCATTATCCGTATCCCAGTTAATTCCTAACACTTTGATCGGGACAACTTTAGGAGATTCTTGTATCGAAAATTCTTTGGGATGCCAAATGTCTTTGAGTTCCTTGGAAATAGTATGTCACTTATGTAGTGACATTCTAGCTTCATTAAAAATGTTCATAATTTCTAAAGTTGTTTTCAGAGCTTGTTTTAAATTTTGTTGACCACCAATAATGTCATCAATATACAGGCAGTTGTTCAAGAGTTCTACAGTTTCAGGATATATTTCTCAATATTTTTTAAGATGATGCTTAATGGTAGCAGCGAGCAGAAAGGGACTAGATTTTACTCCGAACAAAACTCTCGTAAATCTAAAGGGTTTCAAATTTTTATTACTATCATCAGGATCATCTTTCCAATAGAAACCTGCAACGTCCCCTGTCTTGTTCATTCAACTCTATCTGTAAAAAGGCTTGTGTAATGTCAGCCACAAAGGCTATCGAATTTTGTCTAAATTTTATCAGTAAATCAAAACTATCAGGTTATAAGTTCGGCAGTATATAAACAGTGGTTTAAAGAAAGTGCTTTGTCTGTGGGCTGAAGCATCATAAAATATTCTTAGTCTGCTTGCTGCTCTATCATTTCTGATGACTGCCCTGTGAGGTAAATAAAATAGGGTCTTATCATTTCGATTGTCTTCTTGAACTGGCTCAATAATATGTTTTAACTCGTAATCCTTTAAAACCTCTGTATATTGAACAAACAAAGGGTTATCAATTTTAAATTTGTTACTTAATTTCTTAAATCTTTCAAATGCTATATCCCTATTATCTTCCATTAAATGTTTTGAATTTGGTTTTCATGGTAATCTTACTTGGTATCTGACGTTCTTATACTTGATATCAGATTCGAAGGATTTCATAATTTCTAAATCAACAGGTTTGTCGTTTTGAGTGTCAGTTTCTATACCTCAGTTTTCTAGCTTCCAAAACTGTTGTAATTGATCTGATATCAAGTTTTCATTTACTATTACTTTCATAGTTAATAATTCACTAACTTCCTTATTCACGTTATTCTGCAAACACCACCCAAATAAAGATTCTGTAGCTACTACATTTCTTGAAATTCTTTTAATTTTACCTGTAATTATAAAATAGTAGAATCTACCCCTATGAGAATATCAATTTTGTTACTGTGTCTACAACAGTCAGCTAATTGTAAATTTTGTAAAACTTTATTTTCCATAGTAAAGTTCAAATCTGGAGGGGAAATGGTAGTATGCGATATACTTTCAATTTCTAATAATTCAATATCTATACTAAGATTGGGACCGCTAACATTTTCTAGTTTTGCTTTAACAACATTAAAAGTTTTTTCTAACGCAGTTCTAGCTCCAAATGAGTAAACAGAAAGTGATTCTTTTCTAACAATTGGAAGATCCATTTTACTAGATATATCTTTAGTTATGAAAGATCTCACTGAGCCATTATCAAGAAGAATTCTCACATTTTCAGATTTATCATTATTTCGAATTAAGCAGAAGCATTTTATAATAATATTTTATTAGGTTTATTTTCATCGGAATTATATGAAGAAACAGCGGAAACAACGTTGGAATCCAACGTTTTCAAGTTTATCATTGTCTTTTTTCTGGTGGAATGAAAAACAAATGGCTTTCGAATGTTTATTATATCAGAAGCTACAGTTTACTTTTTGTTTACAGTCTTTAATTCTATGCTTTTTATCCAAACATAAAAAAAAACTGCCTTGCTTTTTCAAAATCTCTTTTTTCTTCTCCACACTTAAAATTTCGCAATCCGTAGATTTATGACTTCCGTTCCCGCAGAACAGACACTGTGATTCTGCTGACGCAATTAATAATTCAACTGTCGAAGGCTTGCTTGTTTTGACAGTAGAAAGCTTCGATTTGAAAGGTAGTGGCTTTTCTAATTGTGAGAATTTCTCTTTAGAGTTAGTTATAAGTAACAGAAGTCGCCGCTTCTCTACTGAGTGCTTCATTTCTCAAAAAGTCTAACAGACGTTTTAAATCCCAATTTTCGTCTTTAATTTTTTGGCTATAATCATGAACGAATTCATTAGGAAGTAATTTCAGGCGTAAAAGATTTCGGTAAGAATCAGAGTCTATTTTTAATGCTTCAAGATTTCTTATCTGTACTTCGGTGTGATCGAGAATGTTTCTTAATCCGATTATATCATAAGAATTCCTAAAAGGTGAAATATTTAAGAATTTTCCTAAATGCGAATTAATTAAGATGTTCGTTTGCCCAAATCTGCCAAGAAAGCTTTTCAAGTAAATTAATTTTTCGATAATGATTGATTTGATTAATTTTTTGATATATTCGGATTTTTGTCAATCGCATTTTCGAACTGACCTATAAATTCTAACCAAGCTGAAGGAGCACCATAAAATTTAGAAATGGTTAATTTTGAAAGACAAGTGAATTTATTACTTTCTTTTTGGAATCTGTAGTGGTTTCATTTGAAATGTTTCTATTTTCATTGTCCGAATTTTCGAGCTTATTCAATTCTTTCAATTTTTTCTTTCCTCTAAATTGTCACAGTTGAATGTTCTCTTCGTATTCGAGAACAGATGTGACTTCAAGCTCAAATTCCTCCACTTCAACTCTCACATCTCGTTCTATTTGAGCGCTTTTGATTTTTTGTTTAACTGTTCTAAAATTTCTTCTAAAACATTTACGTTTATACTAATATCATCTTTAGAATAGAAGAGAAACACGCCAATGTGACAATAAAAATCGCTGAAACAACCTTGTATTTGGCGTACATTTACTAAAAACACTCGATCGATTTCGAGGGCAGCTACAGGTCCCTCCTCATTAGGAGAACAAAATATCTAGAAAGAAAGATTTAACAAAGATTTAGCATGTTTAGTGAATGATTTTAAGTCTAATCCAGTCCTTCCAAACGCATTTAAAATTCTATTAACATAAATCTTGATTATTATTTTTGCCGATAGATGGCGTTGCCTTCTCGCGCGTGGTTCTACCCGAGGGTATAAAAAACCCGTTGCTGAGGTTTCTTTCCCTTTTCTAGATATTTTGTTCTCCTGATGAGGAGGGATCTGTAGTTGCCCTCGAAATCGATCGAGTGTTTTTTAGTAAATGTACGCCAAATACAAGGTTGTTTCAGCGATTTTAATATCATCTTTATTTAATTCAGTCTCGATTTTATTTAATATCTTGGACACTGCGGTCCTCAATACCTCTCGCTCCGATTTTAGCAGTAAAATCTTCCATTAAACCAAAAATAGAAAATACAGGATTACCTTGGCAGTCTTCGCACACTTCTAAAGTGCAAATCCAAAATTAGAAAACACAAATTTTCAACTTACCCGAAGATTCCCGGCCGATGCTCTATACCGCGAAAGGCTAATTTTAAGTAGAAATTCTATCGTATCTAAAATCTATCTTTCTGTATGAAGACCATTATATCTATCTATGATTGATTCAAAGCAACGTTAAGTTAAATATTTATTTACACTATATGCAATTAATCAGTTAATAAATCTACACATGGAAAATTCTACAAATCGAAAGGTTATGGCTTAACACGCCATTCCCGTCTAGCATATAACATCTAATTAAGTTCTTCTATTTCAGGTGGGGGGGTTACTATCGCCATATGACATCATATTTCTTTACAGATCCATTGAATGACTCATTTTATAAACTGTCCTAAAAATTATGGTCGTGGTTATAATATCCTCAAGACAGCAGTTAGTGTGGCTGTCAATTTATATAATGATGCTGAAGTGGTCAAGCTGAGAAGTAGAATGCTATGAATGCCTTCGATATAACACTGGCGAAAATGCAATCATGCTTACAACAAACACTGATCAGTATACGGTTAGTCCACATAAAGGCAGTGATGTCAGTTTAGTAGCGCTTTCTCCCAAATCGCGTTTCTCCCAATTTTCTTTCGCATTGCCACCTGCGGAGGAGTATCTCTTCCCCAATTTTCCAACTGTCCTCCTAATCTCAGCTCCATGTGGCATGGGGGGAATACGTATACCTTCTGTTATAGTTTTTAAAAATTTAGTGAACTCGAAAAAAAAATTTATTTGGCATGTTTCACTTTTTATCTCTTTACTGTTTCAAAAAGATTGCACTATTAGGAACTTAATGTTAGGTATTGCTCAAAAATTCTTCTGTACATAGTATGTAATACATGGACACATCTTTTGATAATTACAACTATTTGCATTCACTGAAAAAAATTGCCCAAGTATTCTAGTCTTTTGCAGAAATGTCTGGAATCACTTCTCAAATGATGAAGCCCGAGCTAGTAATCATATAGAAGGGTGACATTCCAAATTAAATTTAAAAAACAATGCCTCCATTTAATCGTACAGTCACCGATTCAGCTACTAAAATAAGACCAAGCAGATGGAGATCCTAGTTAAAATATACAGAACCAAATGAAAAATAAAGAATTTTCAAAGAAAAAATTAGTAAGTCAAGAAATCTTATCAGAAAATTGTATCGATGTTCTGGAGCTACCACATTTGTTTAGAAGCCTATATCAGTGCTCTCTCAAACTGGCAGACCGAAGGCCGCATGCGACCCCTTAGCAATTTTATGCGGATCACGAAGACATTTCAATTATGAATTTCTTGAAAATGCATTAATACAAAGCTTTCGAAATTTTAATTATTTGAAGTTCGAGTTTACATTATTTGCATTATTATTCAAAATTAGCTTGAATAACACATCAAAAAACCATCAATGAAGATTGTGGTGTTTTACTTATTTAACTCCAATGTTCTATCTTAGACCCCACAAACACTAACAAGCGAATTATCGCTTAAGTGTGTGAATAAACACGTAAGACTTAAGAAGGGTGAACTATCCTTTATTTCTTAGATTAAATACAATCAACTGCTGCTCGGAGTATACAGAAAGTCTCCACTTGAGCTTGAAGTTAAATGGTTATGAAATGAAACTAAACTAAGCTTTAACTAAAGCTATCGGAAAGGTATAGCCGAAGCTATTAGAATTCTAAGTAGTTGGCTCCTAAATATTAATTAAATCGGCGAAGCCAAGCAAGGGCCTAAAGTATGGCCGAGCGTAGCAGCTAATCGAGTATGCAGCCAAATGGGAAACGCGCGCTACTCAGGAAAATCAGATCCTCTCTGTAGAAGTCGTTGAAACATCGACTTTATATAGTACTCTTACTCATTTGCATTCGCTGAGTTTCTGAACATTCTGGCAGGAAATTGTAAGCTGAAATTAGTCTAAATAGGAAAGAATCATAACTTAAAATAACTGTTAAGAAACTTAGGATAAACCTTACATCTTTCCCTGCCAGAATTTAACTACTCGAAGAATTAGGTCTCAAAACGACCTTCTTTAAGAGTGTAAATTGTACAAAATTCTTTTTTATCAAAGTCTTAAATTTGTAGCAATAGTGATTTCTTGAATTCATCATTAAAGCTTTTCGTGTTTAGGGCAAACTTTACACAATATCTAAAACTATACTAAAACTAAGAATTTTACATTCACAAATTTTTTAGAAATTGACTGGGACAAACATCTTCTTCTCTATTGGATAGGTTTCCTTCCACCCTTCTGGAAGGAAACTATGTTAGTCAAATTTTTCTCAAGCCATTTTATTTTGCTACCATTATTCTATTATTGAAATTATTTTTGATTCATTATTTCTTTCATTCACACCAAACTTTAAAGGTTCTTTCCACCTTCCCACGCTCTCCATAATTTGTTCTGAGTGAAACGAGCTTTTTATTGTTGTATTTCCGCGAAGATACACTACCAACTATCCAACAGCTACGATTTGTTAGAAACCAGATATTTCAGACCTCAGAAGACTAATTAAACATAAAGCTAGTTCTAATGTACTAACATAGAAGCTTAATTTAAATTTTTAAGTGAAGCCTTGAGAGCCTAACTTTAAGCACATTCAATCTATACTTTCATTCAATTCATCTCTTATACAAGGTATTTGGAGTCATGCTTAACAAAAACTTACATTTGTACAAGTTTTACAATAGTTTAAAGGCTGACATTATCATTTCTACATTCAATAGAATATTTTAACGTACAATATTTTAAAATTCATTTTACATCATTCGTTACTCTTGCTATACAAAATTTACAAAACTTTGCTATAATCTTTCTTCAAGTTAACACACTTAAAGTCTTTCGACTAAACATATTCACAAATTAGTTTCTTGTAACTTGAGAATTCTCAAAAGGAAAGTATTTACAAAATAAATTCTCGCCAGCTTGCGAATTCAAAAATCTTTTCTGTTTAACAAATAGTTACAACCACATTCTCGCAAACTTGCGAATTCAATTTCTTGCTTTAAACAGTATTTAGCAACTTTAAACATATGACATAAATCGAACTTTCAATACAAAATAGAAAACAAGAAAAATTTTCACTTATATTTTTTTGTTTCTATATTCCACCATTCTTTTGTCGCTAAATTCTTACCAAGTAGGAGATCTTAAACATTGATATCTCAATCTTCTCGGGCGGCTGGTATTCATTTCGACCCCCTCCTTTCTTTTTGTACCTCAGGCGTTGAATCGGCCTGCTTTTCTCGTTGGTTGAGGGTTCTGGAACTTTGGCTTCCTCTTTGCCTTGTAGTATCCGGATTTTCCCTCAGAATCTTTTGATCTTTTCTTGGTTTTCCTGGTTTCCTGAAGAGGAATGGATCTTGCCTCTCGAGTCGTTTTCTTTTCGTAGATCTTGGCTGCCATATTCCTGGGACTTCTTTCGAAGACGTTGCCTTCAGTTCTGGAGTTGGACGTTTTCCTTGCTTATTATCCATGAGCCTTTTCCGCTTTCCCGTCGGCCCTGGCTTCTGTTGAAAGGGAAATTTTCTCTGTTTTGATTTCTTCATTCTCGCTGAGCCTGAATCTTGTGGATGCTCTTGCGTTCGTTTCGCGGTTTTTCTTCAGTATTCTTCGGTCATCTTTTTGCTGCTGGGGGATCCCTGCTAGGCGACGGCGAAATCAATATTCTTGGCGCGCTCCCAGGAACCTGCAATAAATCTTTTAAGACTAGAAAATCCGCACGACTATAGTACGGTTTCAACTGGTTCATGTTAGCAATTGTTTGCTGTCCATTTTCCGCCTTTAAGTAAACCGTACAAAATTTAATTTTCTTAATAATGAACGGCCCCTTAAACCTGGGCTCAAATTTGGCAACTCTATTTTCGGGTGCGGATGATAAAGAATGTTTAACTTTTAATACTTCTTGCCCTATCGTATATTCTATGTCGCGTCGCTTTCTATCTTAATATACTTTTCGTTTCGACCTTGACGCATCAAAATGTTTGATGGCATCATTAATAATTTTCTGTATATCTTTCAATTTAAACTTTTCCTGTGTCTGTTGAACGAAAAATAGCTTATCCAGTGGTGTTAAAATTTTTCTTCCTAGGAATAATTCTGCGGGTGTTTTTTGTGTAGTATCATGTTTTGCTCTGCTCAAGGCAACGCCTAATTCATTGACAAGCTGTCCCAATGGTCATGATAATTCTTAACATATCCCCGAATAATTTTAACTATATTCTTATTTACGCGTTCCGCAATATTTGATTGCGGTCTATCAGGTACCATTTTTAGATGGCGTATGCCAAAGCCTGTGAACAGATTTTCAAATAAATTACTTACGAATTGCCTACCATTATCTAATATTACTTTTACTGGGGCCCCGTATTTTAAAATATATTAATTCAGAAAAGAATCTGCTACATTTTTTCCTGAAGCCCGTTTAAGGGGAGTCATTTCCACCCATTTTGAGAAATGATCCACGATGGTTAACAAGTATCTGTTTTTATTAATCTTTGTTCTAGGGTAGGGATTAAGCAAATCAATGACAACCAATTCATTTGGGAAAGTGGTTTTTATGCTATTTAAGTACAAGACCGGTTGTAATTAACGTAGTTAATTAATTGCCACAAATGACATGACCTGACATACGCCGTCACAACTTTGTATAACTGCGGAAAATACACCGCTTCGCTGACCCTTTGCAGGATTTTCCTAACAGCAAGATGGGCTCCTAATTTCGAGTCATGGAACTCCTGTAAAATACTTAAGCGTAGATTCTTTGGGACTACCGGCCGCAATTCTTGATTATAATTGGTTGTTTAAGTGTAAAAGACCAAGTTAACGGTAATGTCATATTGGGCCTCCCTATTGCGAATAGCCGTTAAGTCTACATGTTCAAAATTCTGGGGATCTTCCAGATAAGCTTAAATAGCTTTAAATTCTGGGTCCGTTTTTAATTCGGCAATTATTGTTTCTCATGTTTCAATTATTTTCCCAGTAAGCATCGTACATTTAATTGTATTTCCATCTCCATCGATCTTTATTCTTGATAGTGCGTCTGCAACTACATTTTCTTTCCCAGGCGTGTGTTTTATTATTAAATTAAACTCGGGCAGTTTTAGTGTCCATTGTATGATCCGGGGCGAAAGATTTTTACCGGAATATAGGCGACCATCTGCCGCGTAATCTGAATACACAGTTATCAATGCACTTCCGAAGTACACACGGAATTTTTGAACCGCTAATAGGACCGCGAGGGTTTCCCGCTCAGTTGCGGTATAATTTTGTTGAGTTTGATTAAGCGTCTTGCTAACAAAAGCTATTGGCTGCCCATTTTGGGAAAGAACTGCGCCAACTGCGTAGTCTGACGTGTCTGCTGCAATTTCAAAATTTTGAATCCTTTCCTGGAATTTAAGAACAGGGGCGTTAATTAAGGCGTGTTTCAATTCTTCAAACGCCGTGTTCGCCTCCGCTGTCCATGTGAACCTAGTCTTTTTTCGTTTAAGCACCAACAAAGGTTCAACTATCTTTGCAAAATCTTTAATGAATACTCTATAATAGGAACACATTCCCAGAAAGGATGATAATTTCTTAGCCGTATTTGGCGGTGGACCACTTCTGATCGCTAAAATTTTAGAATTCTCAGTTTCAATACCATTTTTTGAGATTTTATAGCCTAGGTACCTCAATTCCTTGGTGGCAAATTTGCACTCCTTAGGATTAATTTTGAGGCCCGCTTCTAAATGAACTTGTATGATAATGTAAAAACTTTCTCTAAATGTTTAATGTGTTCCTATAGGGTTTCGCTTGTCACAATAATATCATCGAGATAGATGACTGTACTTTTGCCTAAGACTGGCCTTAAAACAATCTCCATATTTTTTTTCAAATGTAGCCGAAGCTCCGCTTAAGCCAAACGGCATTCTCAAAAATCATACACGATTGACTTTGTAATAAAAGCTGTTTTTTCGACATCCTCGTGTTTTACTGCAACATGAAAATAACCTGACGTCAGGTCTAATGTGATCATATATTTAGTAGAAAGAATCTTCCTTATAATTTCATCTGTCATCGGGAGGGGATATGTGGGGTATTTCGTTATGCTATTTAATTTTCGGTGTAATCAACTGCGAATCTCCACGCGTTCGGATCTGCGGGTGGCAGTCCATTCTTCTTCCTGCACAAAACTACTGGACTGGAATAACGACTGGTTCTTGGCGTAATTATCTTGATCTCGAGCATTTTCTTAATGTGTTGTTCGAGAACGTCTTCCGTCACAAGGTCATACGAATACGGTTTAGACCGAACTGGGGGCTCACTTCCAGTGTCAATACTGTGTGTTACAATCTGGCAGAAGCTAGGCTTTTCATCAAATAACTGGGCAAAATGTCTTACCAGATTTTCGATTTTGTTTCTTTCTCCTTCGTTGAGATGAGTTAAATCCAATTTCGGGACTGTGGCTTTTTCTGTTTCAATTTTATCCCTCTTGACCTGCAAAGTAGAATCTTTGAAATTAATTTTTGCGCTAGCTGTGCGTAAGAAATCAACCCCCAATATAACAGCGGTTAACAAATTCTTTACAACCAAAAAATCAACTTTTCGAATCTCGTTTTTTATTTGAATGTAAAACCTCACTTTTCCCATGCAGACACACTGTTTGCCTTGGGCGGCTATCACCCGCTGTCTTAAATAATCTATAATGACGAAAATGCTTTTTAAAGAAGTCCTGCGAAAGGAATCTGCATTGAGCCCCGGTATCTAGTAGGTCGGTAGTAGATACGTCGTTTTATAATATATAGATCTCTGGCAAAGACCAAATTTTGTACGACTACCGTATTCAGTTTGATTTTGGGGGGGGGGATTTTCTTCCCAAACGGTAGCCTTGCCCTCTTCTTGTCACCGAGATTAGTTTAAATCCTTCTTTTCTGGCCCTTGTTCCTGCTGCTTGATGTTCGGCGGGTTTTCGACGTGCTCTTCTCACCACGTTGTGTTCGATTGTGATTACCGCCGATGTGTCAATTCCATGTGGTTTTCTTTCCTGGTGAGCTACTCGAGAGTTTCTGTGTGTCATCGTGACTTAGTGACCATCTATTTCGTGCATTACTTCGGATTGTGTTAAGTTAATTTTGCTGTTTCTTCAATGATTTTTTGACTCGATTCGGGAACCACGAGGTTATTGTGGGAAACGAACATTCTCCGCTGGTTAACACGGAGCCTGCTGATTTAATTCGGAAGAATGTGGCTTCGCTTCCGGAGGATATAATTGATCTTGTGAACTCTTTCCTTGGAAACAAGTGAATTGAATTAATTAATGCGGATACGTTAACGTTAGAGGACTATATATGTGTGCTACAGATTATTGATCGCCTAAAACTGTGGATTAAGATGATGCAATCTGATTTCAAAGAACGTTTTCCGAATGCAAAAACTGAACAAGATGAAAATGAACGCAGAGAGGTGTTCCAGAAGAAACGTGGGACCTGAAGGGCTCCTGCAAACATTTAAAGGTAAGTGTGAGACTTACGGTGCTATTAATGCTGATTGTATTAATACACTCACGTTTGTGAAAATTGCAACACCAAGAAGGAATCGTCATAATTGAATGCAATTTAATACACAGTTGAGTGGTAGTGGTACAAATAAATGATTAAATGTTCAAAGCAAACAAACAAGAACAAGAGATCAGAATCAGTATTTTGTGTGGCCACCACGCGCCGCAATAAGTGCTGCTACACGACGTGGCATGGAGTCAAACAAAGTTTGAATGTCTGACTGAGGAAGAGCATTCCATATCGTTTGTACGCGTACCCAAAGTTCGTCTGCAGACGCAACAGGACGAGGATCACGAGCAAGACGCCGACCAATGACATCCCACACATGTTCAATTGGCGACATATCCGGGGAACACGCAGGCCAAGGAAGAAGCTGTACCTGCTGCGCTGCAAAGAAGGATTTAACAATCCGAGCAGTATGAGGGCGGGCATTGTCCTGTTGAAATACAGCGCCTGGCAAGCTTTGAAGGAAGGGAACAGCTTCGGGCTGTAGAACTTCACGGATATACCGGTTGCTGTTCAGATTGCCCACAATTCGTAGCAATTGAGATCGTCTATGATATGCTATGGCGCCCCAGACCATAACTCCGGGTGTTCGTCCACTGTGGCGTTCGATAATGCACTCCGGAAGGTGGCGTTCACCGGCATAGCGTCTGACACGAATGCGGCCATCATGGTACCACAAATTAAAGCGGGATTCGTCAGAAAACACGACATGCTGCCAATCAGCACGCCAGTCTCTATGCTGATTGGCCCATTGTAGCCGCAGGCGGCGATGGTCGTGCGTTAGGGGGATCCTGTATAAAGGAGTCCGTGCGCGCAGTCCACACTGCAGCAGACGTCTACGAATTGATGAAGCACACAATGAAACACCTGTAGCTATTGACCACAGTGCTGCCAATTGTCTAGAGGAAGCTGTACGGTCCGTCCGCGCCATGCGGACCAGGTGTCTATCATCGCGAGCTGACGTCACATTTCGGGGTCCACTCCCGGATTTCCGAGTTGTCCGACACTCGTCCGTCCACTGCTTCCAAACGCGCATCACTGTGCTGCTGTTACGCTGCACACGAGAGGCTACTGCACGATACGACAATCCAGCTTCACGAAGGCCGATGATTCTCCCTCGTTCAAACTCTGTAAGTTGTTCAAATCTCGCTCTCTTTCGTCGACGAGGCATAAGTACAGATTGAGTTAACGTTTACCACTAGCAGATAACCACCGATAACCATACACGCCTCGCTACAGCCGTCTATTTATTCGGATCCATCAGCCGCTCAGAGGGCGCTGCTCAGCATACGCATGCGCTACTGATTTGCAATTCTAATCATTTGCATATCATGCGCTACTTTGCATTTCCTGAACATTTCAGCTCACTCGCGTAAGTCCTTCATGGTGTTGCAATTTTCACAAACGTGAGTGTATATCTGTAGCAGAGGTTTCTATGAAAATTATGACAAATAAGATAAATAATGCTAAAGCTGACTTATGTGATGCTAATGATATTTCTAGTGTTAATAATAAAATTTCTAATCTGCATGATAATAATTCTGATTTAAATGTTGATAATCTTAACTCAAAAGATGAAAATGATGTATGTAAGGTTTATCCTAAGCCCAAAGGGCCCTCAAAAAAGAACAAACGTTCTGCTAGTGAAATAATGGATGCTGATGGCTTCATTCAGCCGAAAAACCCAACCAGGTTATCAAAAATTGTTAAGTGTAATGTAGACATTAACGTTAGTAATAAATTTAATGGATTTAATGAAAATGAAAACGTGGATACACAGGGTGAGCAGGAAGTTGTTGAAATCCTGCCCCCTAGAATTAAACCAATCATGATAAAACCAGCTATTAAATTTTCGGACTTTGTCAAAAAACTTAAAAATGATAATAAATTAGATATTGTGGCTAATATAAGCGGAGAATTTAAGTTTTTCCGAAAACGGAAGCTGACCACAGGGACATTACCCGTTATTTAGATGAGAGAAAAATTGATTACTATTTGATTATTAGCAAAGCCGAAAAACCTATTAAGGTAGTGTTTAGGGGTCTCCCCACTGATTGTCCGAAGGACAAAATCCAAGAGAAGCTTGAAGTGTTAGGATACAAAGTTCAAAAGGTCACCCAAATGCACAGAATTAAGACAAAAATACATATGCCTTTATTTCAGGTACAGGTAGAGAATAAACCTGGGGTTGAATAAATCTATGACCTAACATTTTTTATGTGTTTTTATGTTAGTGTTACTGCGTATAACGCCACTGGAAGTGTTGTGCAGTGTCATAACTGCCACCACTTCCATCACTCTGCTGAGAACTGTAAACTCAAGCCGCGCTATGTCAAGTATGCAGGCCTCATAAGATTGTTCGAAAGTTGTTCGGAAAAAAATTGAAAATGTAATGTGCTGTAATTGTAAACAGCCAGGACACACCGCGAAATATCGTGGGTGCCCTCGGTTTCCCAAGCCACCAAAAGTTAATACTGATAATAATAGAAATAGTACTGGTTCTACTGACAATAATGTAAACAATGAAAATAATGTTAAAGCAAAAACTGTGATTCCAGGCGTTAGCTTTACCAACGCAGTTAAAAGTAAAACTGTTGTTAGTAGTGATAAGTTATCTGAAAGTACTAGAAATGTTACTAATGATAGAAATGTTAATAATAATAGTAATACTAAGAACGGAATCAAGGACACAAGGCCTAATGTTTTCATGGATATCTTTAAATTCATAAAAGAATTAATTGACATATTCAAGGGTTTTTCTCTTGCTAATGTTATTCAGCAAATTACTAAAAGGACTCCAGAACTGCAAGCAGCTGAGCGTACTATTGACAAATTATTTATACTGTTTGATATATTTGAAAATGTATTTGCTTCCAAAAATAATGAATAATGTGTAGAGTTATCAATAGTATTGTAAATATATTTACATAGAACGCAAACGGTTTGTCCCGTAAAATTAATGAGCTGAGGGATTTTATAAATAAGCACAGCCCTGACTTATTTTTCCTACAATCCGATCTTTATTGCTAACTACTGTGTATATAGATCTAACAGGGATATTACTACAAATAGACAGCGAGGAGGTGGAACAGCTCTCCTTGTTAAACGCTGCATTCCCGACCTTCAAATTACATCTCCACAGTTTTTCAGCCGTTGAGGCTACAGCTACATCCATTACAACAAACACTGGCACAAAATACATTTTTGTCTTCAGTTACATGCCACCATCGAAGTTGTTGAGGCTGACCTCAACACTCTACTCACACTTGGAACACATATTATTATAGGTGGAGACCTAAAAGCTAGACACCGAGCATGGAACTGCTATAATTCCAATACCACTGGCAACGCAATATTCAATTTAGCCCGTAGGGTCCCGTTGTTAATAGTAGCTCCAAGTACCCCAACATGGTATACTGCAGGTTCCACACGTATCTTAGACTTCTTCCTTCTCAGAAACACCAGTGGTCCGCTGGATATTTCTGTGACCGATGAAATGTCCTCAGATCACAACCCGGTTCGTATGATCCTGGATATCAGCAGTTATACTACATCAGTCAAAAGAGCTTTTAAAACGAACTGGCAGGTCTTTGCCAAAGCTCTGAACAACATTCAGTACACTACACCAAAGATACACACCGGGAATGACATAGACAGTTTAGTCAAGAAATTCACCTGCAACATCCAGAACGCACATAAAAGCGCCCAGGTGAAACTTAAAGATTCAAAACTTGTTAGATCTAAAGAGCTAAATGAATTGATTAAAAGACGCAATGCTGCGAGGAGGCAGTTCCAGCAAACAAGGAACAGACAAGCTAAAACAATATTCAACGGGTTGGGTGTGATGCAGTCAAGTCTCGTACTAATTATTATGTACAACTCCACTGGGCTGGGTACCTTGAGTCCCTCTCAAAGGATGATGACTCCATATGGAAAGCTATTAAAAGGTATAAAAAATGCCTCAACAGCATTCCGTCCCTTAAAGGCAAAGGATCCACTACACTGGAAATGAGAAAGCAGAAATTTTAGTTCAGCATCTGGAATCTCAGTTTCGCACTAACAGCATTCATGATTCAAACACGGAACAGTTAATTTTTGATTTCCACAACAATTACATATCAAGCCCACACACAGACAAGACGATCTCAGTCATGCAGTCCGAAGTCTGCGCCTATATTAAAAAACTGAAAAACAACAAGAGCCCTTGTTATGATTCTATCAACAATAGAATGATCAAAAGATTTCCTATCAAGACTATCCTGTACTTCACCAAGATCATTAACATCATACTAAAGTGGCAACACTTTCCTGCCAGCTGGAAGCTAGCTAAAATAACGCCAATTCTGAAACCCCACAAGTCAGCTTTCTTACCAGAGTCCTACCGACCCATGAGCTTGCTTTCATCGTTGAGCAAAATCATGGAAGCGGTTCTACTGACTAGAATCAATCAGCATTTGGAGCAGAACAATATAATTATTCCTTATCAATTTGGTTTCAGAAGCAGGCATTTTACTGTCAACCAGCTGTACCGTGTTGTTGAATTCATCAGTGAAGGCCTTCAACATAAAAAAGCAACAGGAGGATTATTTCTTGACATAGCAAAGACTTTCAATCGTGTATGGCTGGATGCACTCATCTACAAACTACACAACCTGGGTTTCTCTGGTTACATCACAAACATAATTAGTTTCTACCTGACAGGTAGACAGTCACTTTGTCGTTCAAGTTTCAAACACACTATCTACACACAGAACTATCCTTGCAGGCATCCCACAGGGTAGTTTGCTTGGACCCACTCTTTTTAATATCTATGTGAACGACATTCCTACCACAGACAACACGACACTAGCAATGTATGCCGATGACACTGCGATCCTTACTCAAAGTGCATTTCTCAGCCCAGCAATACAACGGTTACAAGACTACATTAACACACTCGAGACTTGCCTGAATAAATGGAAAATTAAAGTCAACGTTGACAAGACATAGGCAATCTTGTTCACAACGAAACTCAAGTTCAACGAAAAACTGAAGTTCTGTGGAAAAGAAATACCATGGGCCAAGCAAGTCCTTTATCTTGGGGTGACCCTCACAAAAAATCTTACATGGGCACTACACATCACATTTATCATTAGAAAGTTTCGGGTTAGTAAAGTTACACTACACCCCTTAATTTCTGGAATCAGTCTGCTTTCAATAGATAACAAGTTGCTCATATATAAAACCGTTCTGCATCCCATCCTCTGTTACGCTTGCCCTGTTTGCGCATACTCATGCAAGTCTTATAGAAAAAAATTGCAACAGGTGCAAAATCTGGCACTTAGACAGATAACAAATTCACCTTGGTATGTCCGCAACCGGAAGATACATGAGGAGGTACGTATCGAAGAACTAAGACATTTCTATTGCCGGCTTGCCTCGAGGTTTTATGATAATTTAAGAAACATTAACAACCCAACTATCCCGGTTTACAATTATGACGTAAATAATGTAAACCATACCAAGCGGCCGATGGCCATACTCTGTAATAATCTTAAATAATTATTAAGTATTTCCTGGCTACATATATGCACTTTTATTGTATGTATAAATGTTTAATTGTATGTTCTTTACCTTAAACTCTTACTAAGCACCGTGGGTTTCACACTTGTTCCTTTTCTCTTTATCAAGCTACTAAGTGTCATTTCAGTTACTTGTTGATTTACCCCTCGCAACTGCCTCTCTGTTCGATATGGAGTAGGGTTCTTCTCAACCCAGGCACTCTGGTGTTACACCGTTTTCTCCGGTATATATTCTTGCTGCTTTTTATTTCCCCATGCTTTGGCCTGACCAGTCATCTTATCTGGTTTTTCAACTTTCTCCGCCTGCCGATACGGATTCTGTTATTCTTGAGATTTCTTCTGGGAGTGAAATCTTGAATACTGCTTAGAATTGTTTCCACGCGCATTTTCGGCCGTTCGCCTACTCTGAAATTTCACTGCTAATTTAAATAAGTTTTCCAGGGTTTGCGGATTTCAGACTTTAAGAAAGTCCTGGATTGACGGAACTAACCGCGGCAATATGATTTAGATAATTTCTTTGTCGGACCTTTTTCCATATAATAATTTGACAATGAGGATCTTCCTTAAGATGAAGTCCGTTAATTCGTCGAAATTAGCTTGATATTTGCTAAATAATTCAGATTCCAATTTCGCGCGGTCTCTTACATCCGGGAATGCTTTCAATAGCGAATTTTTCAAATTTTCCCAAGTGTACGTTTCGGATCTTGGATCCCCAACAGACTCTTGCCAATATTTTTGTACCAGCTGAGAGTTTGACCTTTTAAGTTCGTCTTAGAGATGATAACTTTCTGAAGCTGATGCACAGGATATAACGTGAAATGTAAGTCCAGCTGCTCCAGGAAAGTCATCACGAACGCTTTGCCGTCAAAAGTTGCGGCTGGCTTCATTGCCGCTCTCATTGTTTCCATGATGAATCCGAATCCCTCCATGGGTTTGCTTGCGGTTGAGGGAATTGAAAGGCGGAGGGGTCAACGTGAAATCTTCACTACCTGGCGGCAGGGTTCGTTAAGAACAAAATCAGGCTCCAAAATTGGGATTTAATTCAGTGTTCAATCCTTGAACCCCACAAACACTGATAAACGAATAATTGCTTAAGTGTGTGAATAGAGACGTAAGAAGAGTTAACTATCCTTCATTTCTCACAATAAATATGATACAATCAATTCCTAACTCGGAGTGTACAGCGAAGCCTCCACTTGGGCTCTAACTTAAATGAATATGAAATTAAACTTAACTGATGAATATGAAATTAAAGTTAACTTTTTCAGTTAGCTTTAGTCACACTAAAGCTAACTGAAAGATATAAGCAAAGCTACCAAGAATCTAAGTAGTTGGCCCCTAAATCTTAATTAAGTCGGCGAAGCCAAACAAGGGCCTAAACTATGGCCGAGCGTAGCAGTAAGTTAGAGATACGTAGCAAAAAGGCAAACGCGCTCTACTCAGAAACTCAGGCTCTCTCTCGAAGTCGATGAAACATCGACTTAAATACTACTCTTTACTCATTTGCATTAACAGCGTTTCTGAAAATACATTCTAGTAGGAAATTGTAAGCTAAAAATAGAAGGTGATAGGAAAGGGGCATAAATTTAAAAAAACTGTTAATAAAATTAAGATAAACCTTACAATAGCTTTATCCTTTTCTTCTTCGAATCAGTTGCTCGGTCTTCAACTGGTATTCCAAGGAAATTATTTCCTGTTGAATATCTTCTGTTCCGGTGCCTGTGGTAAGTTCTCTGATAATTATGTTAAGGTGACGTTCTTCAGGTAAGATAAAGGAGTCTGGATCTCTGGAGCCAAGTGCTGATTTCGATTTTTATGACTACGTGAATAATTATCCTTTTGTTTTTGGATTTTTTGTTTTAACTTCTCCACTTATCGAGATGATTATATGGATTTGATACAGATATCATGCAGATTTGATGCAGAAATGTTGTACTCAGACGTCAGGCTTCTTGGACGTTTATTGTTGGAGAACATTTGTCATTTTCATTGTGCAAAAATTCAGCGCTTGCCTTTTCATCATTAGATTCGGGAAGTGGTGATCATCTGCTCAGTAGGCGTTCCAAGAAATATGGCATGCTGTCAGCTAAATTCTAGATTGAGAAATTCTTTCATTTTAATCAGTATGTTCAGTTCAGCAGTTTCTTTTACCCTGAGGGATCCATTTTCCTCCTGCCGTGACTGATGTCTGTAAACTTCCTCTGCGATAAAGTCCAAAATTTGTTCCATAATTCAAAGCGAGATTCAAATCTATGGAATTTCAGTAGCAGATAGCAAAATGACGAAGCACTTTGTACTTGTAAGGCCATTTTGCACCACGCTTGAACCGAATTTCCGCGTACCAAAATTTCTGAGCAATCAATATAAATACTGTTTCAAATTAAAAACCTTTCACATTAATTTTTTTCTTTAGTTAGAGATTTTGATTTTCTAATCAAGCTTTTGAAAACGCTTTCAGATTTTTAACACCTTAGCTTGTTTAGCCTCGCTAGATCACGCTATATTTGTTTTCGCTTTGTTCCACCTTTGTTTTTCATATTCCCTTGTTTATATA
>KK115519.1:30194-47149 GCA_000611955.2 Stegodyphus mimosarum
AGTTGGGGTCATTACTGGAAGTAATAAAGGGAGAAACAGTGAAACCAGTCACTAACTACAGCGATCGAAAATTAATTTTGAAAGAGAATCAGTACATCGGTAGTGCGGAAGTAGCAGAACTAGTTGAATCAAGTACAGATCAGAAAATTGAAAATTCAAATCAAAAGGAAATAATGATAATAATGAAATTAAAAAGTTTAAGAGACCGATTACTTTAGAAGAAATTAAAGTTAATAACATTATTATGCCAGAGAGAAATCAGGAAGTTTTAGATTTGAAAAATGAATTTCGAAATTGTTTTGCATTAAATATGAAAGAATTAGAGTGTACAAACTTAACAAAAATGGATATTAAAGAAATGGAAGGGAGTAAGCTTATTTGCATGAAGCCGTATAAAACCAATGCCAAGGAGTGCTTCTATAAAGAAGATAATAAATGAATGGAAGGAATATGGAATTGTTACTGAAACAAGATCTCCGTATACTAGTCCACTTTTACTCGTAAGGAAAAAGGCAGGTGAACTACGATTAGTGGTAGATTATAAAAAGTTGAATTCGCAAACTGTTAAAAATAAAGTTTCACTCCCTAGGATAGATAATCTTCTTGAATGCCTTAGTGAGTGTAATTTCACTACATTGGACTTAGCTCATGGATATTTACAGATTCCTTTAATTGAAGACGTGAAACTGAAAACATTCATCACTCCAAATGCTACTGGTCAGTTTGAACGCATGGTCTTGGGTTAGCTAACGCTTCTGCAGAATTCCAGAGACTTGTGAATCAAGGTTTAGATGCATTGCTTAATAAAGAAGTATTATGCTATTTGGGTGACATATTAATTCCGGCTAAATATTGGAAAGAAATGATGGACAAACTTAGAAAAGTGTTTGATAGATTGAGAGAAGCAAAGCTGACACTGAAACTGACAAAATGCGAATTTGGAAAAGATGAAGTTGAGTATTTGAGATTTCTAAGAAAATCGAATGTTATGCAACCTCCAAGAAAAGTACGAGCCATTTTAAACTTTCCTAAACCAACCAATGAACATGATGTTAAACAATTTTTAGGTGTTACAAGTTTCTTTAGAAGGTTTGTACCGAAATATGCAGAGAAAGCTGAGCCGTTAACGAGACTGACGAGGAAGGATGAAACATTTAATTGGAATGAAGATCGGCAAGAAACATTCAGTGCTTTAAAAGACCATTTAAGTAATGAACCAGTATTAGCGTTACATAATCCGGAAGCAGAAACTGAAGTGCACAGAGACGCGAGCAGTAAAGGGCTGTCAAGAATGCTGTTGCAAAATGGTGAAGATAAAAAATGGCATTTAGTATGTTGTGTGAGTAAAGGAGCAACAGAGGCAGAAAAGAATTCTCATTCAAGCAAATTAGAATTAATGGCTATAGTTTGGACTTTGACACGACTTCGACAATTTTTGATTGGAATCTGATTTACTATAATTACAGACTGCCAAGCTTTAGTTTATTTAAGCGCGAAGAAATCTTCAAATCTTCAGATAGCAGGGTGGCGTAATCTGATCCAGGAATACAATCTTGAAATAAAGCACAGACAAGGTTAAAAAATGAGTTATGTAGATGCATTGAGCTGATCGCTAGTTGATCAGCCAGAAGTAGATTCTATAATTGAAAACAACTTAAAAGTTTGTTTAACGCTAACAGTAGATGAACAAATTCTTAATTACGTATTGAAGAATAATCGATTGTTTCGTAAAGTAAAAGATCGGGAAAAGGAGAAATTGTTATATGTTATACCTAAGTTGATGAGAAAAGGTATTGTAGTAAAATTTCCCGATCTTTTGCGACATTTTTCAGCAGATAGAACTGTTGCCAAAATCAAGGAGTCATACTGGTTGAAAGGAATGAAACGATATGTTATGCGTCACATTTCGATGTGTTTCGAATGCCTAGTAAATAAAGTGCGTAGTGGTAGGAAACAAGGAGTGCTACATCCAATTAGACCTGGTAGAAAACCTTTTGCAATCATACATGTAGATCATTTAGGACCATTCGTAAAACGTTCATGAGGAAATACAGAATTATTTGTAATAATTGATAATTTTACAAGATTTACACGCTTATATCCTATGAAAAGTACTGCAACTAAGTATGTGTTAGTTACATTGAAGAGTTTTGTAGATGATTTTGGGTTACCATAAAAATTATCAGCGATAGAGGAACATGTTTCACAGCGAAGGAATTTCGATAGTACTGCGAAAATAATGGAATCAGTCATACACTGAATTCAACTGAACATCCGAGTGATAATGGAATGGTGGTAAGAGGAAATCGAACAATTTTGGCTGCGATTAAAACTAATATGGAAAATCCGAATCATAGGAACTGGAACAAAAAGATTAAGGAATGCGAAAAAAAAATAAACAACATGATAAATAAGACTACAAATGAAACTCCTTTCGAAATGCTTTACGGTTATTCACCAAAGTTCAACGACGGATTGATGAGGATGATTACAGACGAAGACGCAAATGAATGGGAGAATCCAGTAATCTTACAGAATGAGGCTAGAAAGAGAATTGAAGATATGCATATGAAAATGAAAGCAAATTATGGCATTAATATTTGAACCAGGAGAAATAGTAGTTATGAGAAGAGTACCTAAATCAACTGGAGAATCAACCAAAATATCGAGGATCTCTGGTAGTTGCAGAAGTTTTACCAAGTGATGCCTATACAGTGACTCAATTAAAAGAGAGGGTGAAAAGACGTTTCTGTAGTACGACGTTTCTTCAGCTTATGTGAGCCAGTTGAAATCATGGCAGTGCCAAGCTGAATCAGAGGAGGACGATGATGATGGTGATGACATTAGTGTTGCTGATGATAACAACACGCCGCATATTACTAAAACTAGGACACGTAAAAAGAATAGAAAAAGATGGTGAATCTATGTGACAGTTAAGGCTTTCGAACTATAAATTTTATTATTATATATTTAACTTTTTTAAAGTTTCTTAATGTTTCGAGGTTGTAACTAAGTTAGGATGACCGAATGTAAACGCAAAGCATTGATTTTATTTTAAAATATATTTTCCCCGAGTGGCAACGAGAGGATTATGATGGATGCTGATTTGAACGCTAATATTTATGAAGTGCGCATAGTAATTTTATATTTTTAGTTGTACCATCTCAGTGATATGTAAGTAATGCGCGAATAAATATTTATTTGCATAAGTGAAGAATGTTTCTTAACAAAGAAAGTAAGTAACATATGTCTTATGAACAACTTTTTTCCTAACCTCTGAGAGAAGGCAAAGATATTTTTACTTCTCAAACTCGGAAAAGACGCTAAAAGTGAAGATGGCTACAGGCTTATTAGTCTTTTATCAGGACTTAAAAAAATTATGAAAAGGTCATCCTTAAGTGACTTGAATCTTACTTTCACCTTCTTCCAGATTTACAGAAAACCTCAGTACAACAAAGCATTTAGAGAGAATTATGGACTTTGTCGTAGCAGCGTTCCACAGCAAATAGAGTGTTGCACTCCTTATGCTGAACGTGATGAAAGCGTTCGACTGCGTCTGGCATAAAGGGCTCATTTATAGCTAATTCGACTTGGACTGAATCGTGAACTGATTTTTCTGTTGTTTATTTTTCCCCAAACAGCGCACCTTCGTTGTAGCTTATGGAAATGTCATCTCGAGACTGCAGCACATAAAATCTGGCGTCCCTCAAAGAAGCACCATTGGCCCGCTGCTCTATCTGTACTAGATTCGAATTTTCCCCACCCAGCTATTGAAAATTATTCATTATTAGCTTGTTGTGTCGACGATACGGCCATCATATCAGGTTTACTCAAGCAAAGCAATTCATTTTTAAACTTCAAAATTACGCAAGCTCTGTCGAACAATAGTGTAAGACGTGGAAGGTAAAAATTAACGCCAGCAAATGGCAATTACTTGCTCTGTCAAAGACCAAAAAGAGACAGACCAATTATAGAAATTGAATTTTATTTAATGAAATTGTACGATCCGTGACAATATTCCAAGAAGGAGCCGCGTAACAAAAAAATGGCCTGATACAGATTATAAATGTCCTTCTTAGTTTTAAGACTCAGTTTTGAATATTCGTCAATGACTGGTAGAAATCTATTTATGATATGCTCTCTTCGGTCTTATATAGTTTCCACCGACTGCCGAGAAATTTCCAGTACCTTCAATATCTCGAAACTGCTGGAAAGTATACACAGTTATAGGTACCTAGGGCCAGAGCACACCAGCGGCCGAGCGGTAAAGACGCTGAACAATGGTAGTTCTGTCCGAGGTTCGAATCCCGCGAACGGGCTGACTGCATGGACGTTTTCGTGCTTTTCCCCATGTGTAATGTGTATACGAGTCAGTTTCCCTTAGAAAGTCCTCCACGAAGGCATCCCTCCCTTTAGGCAGATAGCCCTCGTGTGCTTTGCCATAGTTGAATAACCTAACCTAACCTAACCTAACCTAGGGCCAGATACAGTTACAGTTATATAGGGATTACGTTAATTACATTACGCAGGAATCAGACCGAAATGGTCGTCAAACTTGGCCACTTTTGGCGATTTATCCTCAAATTTGTCGATAGAAATTAGCTGCAAAATCATCATCAGCTTATTGGTGAGATAGCCATTTACCTCCATGTTAAATGGACCTACCTCTGTAACTGTGCTTTTCCAGCGATGCTTCACACATTTCGTGCTGCCCTTTCGTTTTACATTATTCATAAGTTATTAAAACTGACATATAATTTCACTGAAATTATTTACATGTATACAAAATTCGTAACAAATGTTATTTCTGATTTTTTTGCCGGATTTTCGAAATCCGCACGATTTTTTTTTTTTTTTCAACTATGCACATTTATGATTTTAAAACCTCAGCATCCAAAACGTATCCCCTGCAGTCTTTAACTTTCCACCAGATAATAAAACAAACTCATCACTCTTTTTTAAAACAAGAATGATAAAGAAAACGTTAATTGGGCAATTTCCTACACTTTTTTTTTTCTGAATATGGTGAAGTCAGGAGTGAAAGGGTGGGGAAATATGGGTTCTTCGCCCTCGCTTCGAGGCATAGTTCAAGGTTTTCATGTTATTACGTCACTCCCCTTGTCATAAATAATTACTTGAATCTTACCAGAGAAATCTTCTGCCACCCTTTTTCATACATAGACTTTACAGTTCATTTCATTAATCATAAAAATAACAAAGTTATAAAACTAATTATCGTTTAAAATTATTTGCAGCAATATCTAGCGTGTCATTCTAGTTTTTTTAAATTTCAAAAGTTTATAACTATTTTCTAAGCATTTTACTTTAAAAGACGATTTTCTTAATTTTATTGCTTCACGTAGTATTATATTCCTTTATGCGCCTTTAAAATTCTAACATCCAAAAATATATCTTATAAAGCTATGAAATTTCCAAAATACTATAAAATGATATTTCGCCCTCTTTTAAAACAAAAAATATTAATGAAATGCGACGTTTTAGAATTCTAGATTTTTTTAAATAGCTGCATTTTTTTGTTTTTATTTAATATCCTCATGGCGTTAGTCACTTTAGTTTGTCACTCAAAACTTTGCTATAACGAACCATCTGATTATTGAAATGTCACATTTTTCCTAAATCGCAATTTAGTCTCTCATTTAAAAAAAAAATACCAGACGAATACTTTGATTTTGCTTAAAACTTCTGATAATAAATTAGGACTGCAAGAATTTCATTTCATCTGCCTGAGTTTAAGGCAATAATATTGTTGCGAAATGTCCAGTGTCTACGCGGTGAGGCAATTTCCTCGTAGAGCGGGCTTAGGGTTGCCAAAAAATGGCAAGAAAGTCAGGGTTGCCAGATATGGTGATATTTGGCGACAAAATCGGCGATATGCCATAGATGGCGCGAGAACATTTTAGAACACTTTAGAGGTTTTCTCGAGAATATTCTCGAAGGTAGGTTAAAGCTATATATACCCTGTCTGTCCTGGGACAGAATAGTGTCTTGAGTTCAGAGATTAGCTTGAGAGCGATCGACCGAGTCGGAAGCTGTACTTTACTGCTTTGCCGTGAAGCTTTCTTTACCGTTATAGCCTGAAGGCTGTGTTGCTGATTGTTTCGGCGTGTTTCTCGTAGTTTTTCGACGAGTGTAAGAGTGTCTTTGGAACTTTCCTGTGTAATAGTGCTTACTGGCCAATAATTTGTGTTTTGATTCTTCATCAAGTATTACCATCAATTACTCTAAATCCACGAGCCAAACCTGTAAAATGCCAAACCCGTAAAATGCAACAATATCTTAAAAATATTCTTGCTTTAAAAATATTTACATATATTCATGCAAAGTAACTTCTTAGCGAAAAGATCCGTTGTTCGGAATGATCCATGTACACTGCGGGGTTAAAAAAAAAAGAAAAGACAGTTCTATTTCTCTCGTTCTACTAGGTCGATTGACGAAATTCAAATTGCGTAGTTTGGCATAATTCTTTGTAAAAATCGCACGAGTACTTTTTAAAAATTAGCTCTGAAAGTTTTAGCTGTTAATTCAATTTGCTATGTAGTTATTAATATCGCTTTTTTTTATGCAACTTCTTCGATTCCTTCTTTCACATTTCGAAATTTAGGTTCGTTCCAGATAAAATCCGCCCCTATTTTATGATTTATTTTTAAATTTTGTACTTTTAAATAATTTTTATAAATTTTTCGAAAATAATTGTGAATTATAACCTATAAAGGTTTTACAATAACCTTAGAGAAGGTGTATTTCTAAGCAAACCTGCAAAAAATTAGAGCTTTTTATTCAAAATTTCCGAAGATATACGTGAATTTATATATTAGCGCGTTTTGAAATTTGGCATATTTGTAGAAATCGATAATAACGAAACTGCGGTTTATGCACTTTGTTAAAATTATTTGAAATTAGGAACGATGTGACTTTTTTTCCGCAACTGCACAATAGAAGGGAAAGGGAAATAGGTTGCCATATATTAAGAAGTTCGTCAAGTGAATTATTTTTGTCTCAAACTGAAAAAAGCGCCAAGTTAAATTTTTTGAATTTCTCCGTAAATTTCGCACCAAATGTTACGAAATTTAATATTTAGTCATAATTTGGGACGTAGAATCGAAATACGGAATAAAATTGTTATGTTATTTCAGAAGAAGTCCCATTTTGTGTCAAAATACCTATATTAGAACAAAGCTATATATAAATCTAATATATATCCTAAGTCGCGCTTTCGAGACATGGAAAACGCAATTTGAATTTCGTCAATCGGCCTAACAGAATAGGAGATATAAGAACTGTCATTTTTTTTCGCTTTGTACATAACGTGAAGACGAGTCAATATTCGGTAAAAAGCATTCCGTAAAGTCTATGTTCCTCCTAGGCTGATAGTTTTCGTATCTCAACAGTTAATCAAAACTCAATCTTCTACAAAGGTAGACAACCTAATAAGAAACCTAACTGAATACTTTAATTAGAGTTCAGTTTTAAATTAAACACCGAATCAAATTAGGGTTCATCTTCTCTGTTATTATGATATTATTTCTTTAACTCTGAAATATGTATACTAGATATTTTGTATGTCCGAAATATACGCAGCGAACCGTTGTCTCTTCAGGCTAACTCAAGAAATATCTACAACAAGGGTCGCTAAAATTTCGATCGTGAGCTTTCAGTAGATCACTGAAGGGGTTTCGGTAGCTAACGTAAAAATAATTTCCTAATATTAAAGAACAATATAATAAACACATGGTTGTATACTAAATTCAAATCATAACGCACTATTCACATGTTGACTAATGCTGTAGCAACTGCTTTAAAACCGAAACTGATCAGCTGTATCTAGAATTATCAAGAACTGAATTAGGAGATTAGTCATTTAGCTGTGTCATGGAAAATTCAGCAGAATCAGAAGTAATTTGTCTAAGAATACCGCTTAACCTGTGGAAATTTGAATTTTTGCCTTGATAAGAAATCAAGTCTATTGCAGATGGCTTAAGGCTGAAATGTGTTCTTTGTTGGATGATGTTTCGGCGACCATCGTTAAGAATTTGTATTTTTATTATCCAAGGTTTGTTCTTTATTTTTATACTAAATGTCTAAGCCTTAATACCTTTACAAATATGTGAAAAATTGGCCGTGTGGTCCTTATTCCGAAAGACGTCGGCCAATATGCATTTTACAGATGTTTGGTAAAGTATTGGACAAATTAATCGCGAAAAGATTGGCTCATCATTAGACGATTAATCATAAATTATCTGCGAAGCAGTATGGCTTTGTTTGTTTGGTATGTTTGTTTCGTTTGGATGATAATGCTTTATTTGATGTTGTAGACTTAAATAAGAAGAAATAAGGATAAGAATGTCGTTTTAATATCTTTTGATATCTCTAAGGCTTTTGACTCGGTTTGTTGGTGCATTGATTAATTTGAAAATTTCTTTGGAGGCATTGCGGTAGAAAATTAGTTTGTGCAAAACTTTTACCTATCACTTCGAATACATCACTTTGTTTACATCAAAACTGACCTATTTCTAGATCACTTTTGATGCATACAAAGCCATGACAGTGCGCATTTTAGAAGAAGAAATAAATAAAATAATGATGAAAAATACTGACGACTCCCCGCAATATTTTGCAGTGTAATGAAAACAACATTCAACACTTCGTAAGCTTTGCAGTCTGAAGAACGTACAGATATCTTGGAACTCCATTATACATTCATGTATTCATTTACATTCATGTATTTTTTAGATAATACATCATTACAATGTACTTGCGTCATAGTAAAGTGCTGAAGACTTTTGTGTCAAAGCAACTTATTTCTTGCTTGTCAAATGGTTTTATTAATAAATTCGGTTTTACCTTCTGTCCTATTTGCATTAACCTAACTAAACAAATGAATATATAAGATGAAATAAATGCATATTACTTGTTTATTTGTTTCTAGAATTCATTTTTAATAGCAATCCTTGCAATTCAGCATCACAGTCGTTAGAAGACATAGTGGTGTGCCTGTAAAGATAGTTTTCTCTGGTGCTTTTATGGTGCAGCACTCAGCACATTCAGGTAAAAATTGGAAGCCTTGAATCTAATTCCCAGCGAGGGTATACGTTTTCATTTTATTTTTCAGTTTAGTTTTGATTTACAGCCCTGGCCAAGGTTCTTATTTCCACCAATGGCTAAATGGATAAAACTGAAAAATGCTATAGTTCGAACCCCAGCGAATGGTTTGCTGCGTAGGTATTTTCGTTGTTTCTCTATGAATAACATACATACGAGCCAGGTTTCCTTGGAAAGTCCTTCTCGAAGCCCTCTGTCCTTCCATATTCAAACAACTGCAAATGCATCTATTGGGCAAACTTCCGAATCGTGGATTTATTGCTGGAGCTAACTTATAATAAAACAAAATATTACATCAGATAAAAAGGAAGAGTCACAAATACATACATAACATGCACAAATCTTAATTACAGTTATAAGGTATATCTCCCACATTCTTAGCGTGCCTTCGTGGTGTAATGGTCAGCACACTGAGCCGGTATTCAGAGATCCGTGGTTCGATTCCCGGCGAAGGCGCTGCTAATTTTTCATGTATCCTGCTACGAAATAACCTAATGTCTCTACACTGGCGCCCGAACTAAAAGGGTTGTGGATGATGACTCTCCACACCCAGGATTTGGCGACTAGGTCCCCTAAAACCCTAGTCGCCCTTTAAAAAGGGGAGTATATAAGGTATATCTCCCACATTCTTAGCGTGCCTTCGTGGTGTAATGGTCAGCACACTGAGCCGGTATTCAGAGATCCGTGGTTCGATTCCCGGCGAAGGCGCTGCTAATTTTTCATGTATCCTGCTACGAAATAACCTAATGTCTCTACACAGTGTTAATACTGAATCTGATTCTAATGCTATCTGCTTCCAACTTAGCGGCTGTTATAAACGTCAGGTTTTTTGCCATATTATTAATTTTACTACCAACCTTTGTTTAGTTTATCTTTCCTTTTCTTGCTTTGCTGTACTTGAAAGGTTGAATTCGCATATATAGAAAATAATGTTTGGAAGTTTCTCTTCATGCACTCTAGGCGTATTGTGCTTGATTAAAATTTGTTTTTGCAAAAGCCCCAACACCGGCATTTTCGGCTCTCTAAGCAACTAGTGCTGCTGGCGCCCCACGCGAATTAAATTATTAATATTTCAAAATAAAATACGTTTTTATTTATTAAATTAAAATATATTACGCTTAAGATATTGCAACCTGTTATAGATAAGTTCTATGTGCATAAGACGAAGTCGTTGATGATGTCGGCCGTGCTGTAATATCTTAACAATTTCATTACCTATCAGAATGCAAGGGTATTCAACTTTTTATGATTTAAACACGATCTCAAATAAGACTAACTAAATAATTTCAAATTAAAAAAGTTTCTCTTCATTACAGCTACTGATATTGAAACTATAAAGAAAATTCTTAGAGTTACCATACTTTCGGATAAGCATATTGCAAAGAGTCTACTTGACTTTTGAAAGCAAGTTTTATTATCATCAACAGGTGTAGTCTTGACAGCACCACATATTAGACGGAGGACTTTATTCTGCAAACGTTCTAGTAAATGATCTCGGCTGCAAAGCTGTTACTCATTTAGAACCATCCACGGAGTACGTGTAACTTAAGAAGTGCTACGGACGCGAGTAACGTTGCCCCCTAAAACAGAACGCTAAAGCTACATTAAACAAAGAATAACTGTTGCCATTCAATGTAATATAATCTTTGGTGCTGCAAGGATTCACTCTCATGCAAGTAATCATTTCAAGTCTTTTCAAAAGCTTCAAGTCTTCCAGAGCAAGATAAATCATTGTCTTGGAAACCTCTCCTGTTGATTTTTTTACAGTTTCTGATACGGGTTCAGGTGCTTCAATGGCCAAATCTCCCTTCTTTGAGCAAACGAATCTGAGAGTTGCTGGTTTTCATCTAACCCTATACCATGGGCATGTATAGGGGTATCTCCTCTAAGTGCCACATATTGTACTGAAACAATGGTTTCACGACCATCTGGAAGTTTAACATAAGCATAATCTGGGTTAGCCTCTTCCTGGACAATAGGCTCATATTTATTAGCTCGCATATGGTTTTTTTAATAATACTGTTCCGGGTTGCATTAACATTGTAGATAAAGAGCATCCATTATAGAATCTTCTAGCATGGATGAACATATGTTCATGTGGTGTGGCATTTGTTACTGTAAAGTACACAAAAACTTACGCTAAAAATTTTGAAAAAATAATAACATATTCAGAGTCGGGTACCGGACAAAATAGAAATATCAAAACTGTCAAGTTTACTGAAACTTCTTCAAACTATGGAAATAACATCTGAGTCAATTGAAATAAAATTTTTTGTAAGTGGACATAGCTACTTGCCTAATGATTCAGACTTTGCCATTTTTGAGTCACATGCTAAAAAAATTTAAAACATGTTTGCACCAGATGACCGGTACGATATAATCAAAGCACATAAAAAGAAAGCGCCATATAATATAATCCAAATGACTCACCAAGATTTTTTCTCAACAAAACCTTCAGAAAATTTAGTCGTTAACAGAAAAGTAACTGTTACAAGGTTATTGACACTTCTGGATAAAGTTGAAAAAATCTAAACACCACCTCATACAATTCAAATGCGACTATATGAAGATTCAGAATTGAATGCCAGTAATATAAGTAAATCTGTAGCAGGTAGACCACAAAGTTTGAAAAATGTAGATCAGCCTTTATTATATCCTAAAAGTAAAACTGTGACAAGGGAAAAAAAGGAGAGACATGATAGACCTCCTGAAATCCATTCCTCCTGTTAAAAATGTTTAGCATAAAAACTTGAAAACAAATCGAAATGAGGAAACCTCAGATACAACTGATGAAGAAGATAGAAGATATGTTGCTGATGAATTGATCACAAAATAATATATTATTATATTATATATATAATCACAAATAATATGTATTAAAACTGATAATATTCATTTTTACAAAAAAATCTGTAATAAAAATATTGCAATAAAAAACTTCAAAATTTGAACATTGAATTTAACTTTAGTATTTTCTTTTCACTTGTCAAACGTAAAAACTGTAACATTACTAACGATTACTTTTTGACTACTTTTTCTTATTAATTTTATATACACTTAGATGAAAGCTACACCTATATGTATACATTATACAATATTTATTTGTATTTATATTATAAAAAGAATTAAAAAAACAAAATACATTATTTCATCGCCTTTCTCCAATTTTTGTTTATGAAGTTAATCGATTTGTGCAGTGAACGGTTCAAATGTATGCTCATCAAATCTTTGCTTCAGTCAAGGAAGTACTTGATCTTAAAATGAACTGAAGTATCATTTTTGAACTGTTTTTTCGTCGGTTTACTTAAGTTTCATCAGAATGGTCATAATGCAACAAATGTTTCTTTTTTTGAATTCGAATGTTTTACAATATAAAAATGAAATAATAATATAGAAAGAAATTAACTGTGGCAGCAAGTATGCAAAATAAAATTTTGAATAGTTTCATGAAATAAATAAGTCCCTCACGGACTGGAGGAAACGGCGTTCGCCAAAGTCCTCATCTCCTTTCTTCTTGTTTAAAAGCAAGATTGCTACAGAAATAAATAAATAACTTCAGCATTCACTTATCATCATTCATTATCGATTTCATGTATCAAGCCAGATTTTCGGACGTTGGTTTCATAAGCACACTTTAACATAGCATCTATTTATGAATTTAATGTGCCTGCACATCGGTACTGTTTTCAAGCCTCCCTCTGCTTTAAGTTATAATGCATAATAAATATTTCAACATTGCACATTCAATGAACCACTACATTTCCCCATTAAATATTAACTTTGTCACACTTTCTGCATTCCCTTCTATAAATTAATATGGTGGTATATCTCCATCTATGCCTAATTTCATAGAACAACCATTCTAAAATTTAGGCATTGGCCATTTAGACAAGTTTTCATAGCGAATTAGTACACCTTGTTTGGATGTTTCATCCTGTTGGTGTTCACAAAATTCAATCGATTAGAACTTAGATTAAACCTTTAAACTTAAAAAAAAATCTACGTAATCTTGGCTCCTTGCACTACATATACGATCCCTTCATTAGCACAGCATTGACATATAACACCATTTAATTAACTTTCGACGCTTTCCCAAACCATCAGCATAATGAACTTTAACTAGACGAATCGTTAATCAATATGCCTATAGACTACGATTCATATGCTCGAAAACAATGCCGTTAGTTCAAATTTATTCTCCTTAGGAAGAAAATAATTGGCACTTTCCAAATTAATTTCATTTTATGCTTCTCTGTTACCTGATTTTCATCTTAATTATACATTACGTACTGAGAAAATAATGATATTCTTATGATATCATGTAACACGAAAGCTATCATAAATAAATCTGAAAACATACGGGCCTTTAATGTATATTCTTCTCATAATGACTCTAAATACCACTTTAAAATATCTACAGCAAGGATGTCAAACTCGCGGCCCACAACAAATATTTTTGCGGCCCGGCCAATATATTGGCAAATAATAATATATAATAATAAAATAACATATCGACGAAGAAAAAAATGAAATGTTTACTGCTAAGTAATTAACGATAATTTATTCAGTGTTGCTAGATTACTCACAGCGAGCTGACACACACACTACTTAAATTACAAATGCGTGTGAGTAGCTTGCGTTCAGCTACCTTCGGCTTTTGGGGGACACGTGCACTCAGAACTTGTACGCATCCCCCGATAGCCGAATGTGGCCGAACTCATGGTCTCAGTTTTCCAATCATAGTTTTGTACGATATATTGGTGCATGCATTGCTTTATTATTAATTATTACTTAATTCATATTGTTATGGATTTCATAGTTATTTATTTATTAACTTTTTTAAATTTAGAATTGTAATTAGATTTGCTTCATGTTGCCTTAGCAACGCAGACGATTTTTGAAAAGACAGCTGCGTTGGAAGGTTAAAAATAGAACAGCGCGTGCATTTAATACCTAATAAATAAATATCTCGTAATTGCTGTTGCCATCCACAAAAATCCAGATATTTATAGATGTTTCCAGTATATTCGAGAAATTAATTATAAAGCTTATAAAAGCCGAGAACAAACAACTCATCTCAGTAGTAGCTGTAGTTCTAGCGAACTGTTTGTTTACTTAATGCTGTGATTGATTTGTAGCGATTTCGCTGTGAGATAGAATTAGTTTCTCTGTTTTGAATTGATTTTTGCTAAACGTTTGACATTTTGTGATATTGTTAGAATATTTTTGAAGAAATATTTCAGCATTTTGATTTATCTCTTGTGGAAAGAATAAATTTTTGTTAACTTTTTAACGTTAACCGTGTTTATTCCAGCCCTTTGTATTCAGTATGTCTATATCAAAACCAAGTGGTAGTAAAATTAAACGAAAAATCGCTGACGAACATAGAATATTCCAAGTAAAATGGGAATTAGAATATTTTTGCTGTGAAATAAAAGATAAAATAATCTGCTTGATATGTAATAATACTATTAATGTACCAAAGTTATATAATATTAAACGTCATTACGAACAACACAAATCGAAATATAACAATTACGAAGGATTAATGAGAGAAGAAAAGTTGAAAGAGCTCAAGTTAGGAGTGAAAAAGCAACAGTCCATGTTTAGTAAAGTATTGCAAGAAAGTGAAGCGGCGGTACATGCAAGCTACGTCTTGTCCGAGTTGATAGCTAAACATTCGAAGCCTTTTACTGACGGTGATTTCATCAAGGAATGCCTAATGAAAGCTGGAGAAATTGTTTGTCCTGGAAATGTGAAGGCTTTTCAATCAATTTCATTGTCTCGAAATACAGTTGCGGAAAGAGTTACTGATTTAGCCGCGAATTTAAGTGATCAGATCAAAGCAAAATCATCTAGTTTCGAAAGTTTCTCCATTGCCTGTGACGAGAGCACGGACATTAGTGGCAAAGCTCAATTAGCAGTGTTTCTTCGTTCTTGTGACAAGAATTTTAACATTTTTGAGGAATTACTGGAACTAATACCGATGCCTGGTACTTCCACAGGAGAAGATATATTTACTTGTGTTTTTGGACTTCTGCAGAAATACAATCTACCTTTGACAAAATTAAATTCTGTAGCTACAGATGGCGCTCCATCCATGACCGGGAAAAACAAGGGCTTCGTAGCATTAGTAAGAAAAAAACTTAGTGAAATTCACGATTCAAACATTCATCATACGCATTGTATTATACATCAAGAAGTTATATGCACGAAAGTAATAAATATTTAGAATGTTTTGTCATATATATAAAAAAAAGTTATAAATTTTATAAGATCTCGAGGTTTAAATCAGCGTCAATTCACTGCTTTCTTAAGTGAGTTAGATAGTGAATATTCGGGTTTGTCCTACTATACCGAGGTACGTTGGTTATCTTGCTCCAACATTCTCAAACAATTCTGGGATTTGAAAGAAGATATATGTCAGTTTTTAAAAACAAAAAATCAAGACATAAGTTTGTTTTACGATCCAATATGGATACAAGATTTATCTGTCTTAGTTGATATAACCAAACACTTAACCGATTTAAATTTATCGTTACAAGGAAATGATTATATCATTACGAACATGTTTGACATAATTAAAGCATTCAAATGTCAACTAGTTCTTTGGGAAAAACAACTTAAAAATGAAGATTTGACGCACTTCCCGACGTGCAGCATGAACAAATCAAGTTTAGATGATACTTGTTCGTATCAAAAATACGCAGAAAAAATTGCAAATTTAACAACTGAATTTGAAACGAGGTTTAATGATTTTAGTTCCCTCGAAGACAAATTTTTTTTTGTTTTCTTCGATTTTCTCAATAAGTATTGACTCAGTACCCAGCCATATGCAAATGGAGGTGTTCGAGATTCAATGCAACTCAAATTTGAAAGCAAAATTCACTGAAGTGGGCGAGCCTGAATTTTACAAATATTTACCAGCCAGATTTGAAAATACTCGAAAATTATTTCCATGTTTGGTAGCACTTATCGGTGCGAGCAGTTATTTTCAGTCATGAAAGGTAATAAGTCTCCTATTAGACTGTCGAGTTTTACGCAGTAAGGGGCGGCTTTTTCAGAACTCTTGATATTTAACTGTAAATTACTCTAGACGTCTGTAAGCACAATATTGGACGCGGAAACGTACAGTATACAAATAAATTAACGTTAATTTTTTACGTCAAGTTCTAGCACAATAGGTAGGAGTGATAAAAAGAAGAAATATCCTAAGATAATTGAGTGAAAAAGCTTACGTACAAAAATGAAGAAAAATTATTAGTAGTTTATAAGGTATTTCTGACGCCCTCTGAGCATGCCTTCGTGGTGTAATGAGCAGCACACTCGGCGCGTATTCGAGAGGTTCGAGTCCAGGCGAGGGCATTGCACGTTTTTCATGACTTCTGCTTCGAAATAACCTAATGTCTGTACAGTGGCGCCCAAACTAAAAAGGTGGTGGATGATGATTTCTCCACCACCAGGATTTGGCGATAGGGACCCCTAATCCTCAGTCGCCCCTTAAATGCGGGAGTATATAAAATATTTCTCCCGCCTTCTTACCATGCCTTCGTTGTGTAATGGTCAGCACACTCGGCGCGTATTAGAGAGGTCCGAGGTTTAAGTCCCGGAGAGGGCATTGCTAATTTTCACGTCTCCTGTTTGAAAAAAGTCTCCTATTAGAAACCGTATTAATGATGCTCACCTTGGGTCAGCGTTGAAAGTTATCACTGCAAACAAAATTTCTCCCGAAATAGGAAAGATAATAGCAGAGAAGAGATGTCAAGTATCAGGACGTAAACATTAAATTTTTCTTGTTCTTTTCTATATAAATATATATATATATATATATATAT
>KK115519.1:64467-94126 GCA_000611955.2 Stegodyphus mimosarum
TAAAGAGGCATTTTTTAACATTTTGTGTGTTACCTTTATTTATTAAATATCATGTTCTTGCCATTGCTCACTTTTAAATTATCTGAGTTTGTTCATCAAAAATTCATTAAAATTTTACAAAATATGAAACAGATAATAAAACAAATTCCAAATTTGAGCTTCCAGATGCACATATTTGGGTAGAAACGCACGCTATTCAAAATTGGATGGTTCTAGGTACTGTTGTTTTATCACATTTGGAGAATTATACACACATTTATGAAGACTCTTCATTATTTAATGTCTTTAAATATAATATATGGCTGCAATATTTTGTGGCAACAGTTTGAAAAGTGATTCAGACTTTTTATGTTTCCTACGCAAAATCGCTAAATGAAAACAATAGTCCTTCAAGGACAAAGCCCCTTTGTACTAAAAAATTGTTAACAAATGTTCTAAGAATTTTTAACTCTGGGGGCATAAACATTTTAACATCGTTTAATTTTTTTTTCAAATGGGTCTTTCGTTTCCCTTCTTCCACATGAATACCACAAGATAACTTTCCAGAGCCACTCCTCCGTGTTTCTTATTTCTCCATTTGGCGTTATCCCATAGTCCTTCAAATTTTTTTCTGCATTCCAGTTTTAAGATAAAAAAAAATTGTATTTATGGTTCGCTTTGAAATGTTCAAAATTTTCCTCTTCCAGTTTTTCAGTACAGTATGCCTTTCCACGAATCGGAATATATTATAGTTCCTTTTCCGATATTCTCCTGAATTGCTTCTAATATAATGCTCATGGATTGCTTTGGATCCCACACAAGGAAAATATTCGTTTATTTCCTGGAAAACTCCACCAAAGATCCATTGTCATGGTGGAATCTGTTCTACATTGTTTTTACACTTCGTGAACATACTTTTATCCGCTTTGACGATCATACCAGGTTCTTCTACTTTCCATTGTTAACGTTTAAGCAAAGAATCCACACAAACCTCGCACATGTAGTTATTCCTGCCGAGAACTGTTCTGTGACTGATTTCCAACTGCTTTTCACTCCATTAAACTGAATTCTTCGCTCCAACGATAAATAAACCTCACACACTTCAAGAAACTCAGATTCTATGACTCAAACCATGTGCCTTCCCAGATATTTCCTTTACTGTGACAAAATGAAAGGTTGCAGCACCACTGACTTTCATCTCTGAAATACAATTTCATTTCATGATTATCATCACATGTAGCAATTTTAGGAAAAACACTTTTCGCTAGAAAGAATCTGACAGATTTTTCCTCTGTTCTGGGCAAATCACAAACTTTCATTGGCTTTTCATCCATTTTTGACATATTAGGATAAAGACTTAACTGTTAAGAAATGGCCGTGACTTGTTTTGAAAATGTGGCAGTAACAGGTTACCAGCATATTTCGTTTGGTGTCAGCTGTATTATTTTTGGTGACTTTATCAATAGCACCAGCGAAATGGAAAGTACCCAACATGCAAAATGAGTAAAATAACAATGAAATAAAATTTGCAAAATAACTCACTAAAATAAAATTTGTAAAAGCTTAAATTATTAAAAAAATCTCGGTATTTTAATTATATACTTTTCCTAATTTTTTAAAGTGAAACTGAAGACTACTCTTCCTTCTTCTTTTTTTAGATTCACTGAAATAAGAATGCATAAAATTACATGGTGAGGGAGAGCTTTCGATGTTTTAACTGCTTTAGTGAAAACAGGCCTATCCATGCAGTTTTTTTCATTGCCTGTCTCATTATAATCACCGTTATTTAGAAGTTCACCAATGATATTTTAATACTTCTTTGTTCTGTAGCAAAATTTTCATTGATGTCAAAAAATTCTTTAAATTTTATTTATCCATCAACAAAGACATTATGTAATATTCTTTATCAATGATTATTTGTCCATCCCTGGCATATGATTTTCATTGTGAATAAGTTCTACGTTTCTCTTGAAGAAAGACAGGAATCTCCTCGTAGGAAGTTTTACTGTAGTGGACTTTAATACAACAACCAAGACTCAAATCCAGTAGCTGAATTTGAAAATCACTTTTATACTACTCAGCATCAAGATATTGAGGATAAGAAGACAGAATCATGAATAAAATCACTGGCCGTTTTCTTGCTAAACTATTACTCACATTACATTTTCTGAAAGAGCCATAATGGAAAGGAATGTCAAAAAAATGTTAAGTGAGCATGACATACAACTTATGGAATCGTGAAAAAAAAAACAATCACGTCACTATATTTTTCAACACTATTGGAAGCATTATGAGATTTTTAAAAGTCCATCGACCCTAAATATGCATCACATTTTCTTGAAATACGTTTCAATGTAAAATTTATTATGGCTTCATTTTATTTATTATTTTGCATATATACACACACACATATATATATATATTAATTAAACTCTACAAAAAGCTTTGAACGTTTATGTTTTTGGGAGGAGAGAAGTGGCAACTTTTTCTCTTTCTTTCCCTTCTCAATCTTCTCTCTCTTTTTTGTCAGGGAAGGAAAATTTTCAAGTTATCATGATGTATGGGTTGGTTGCAATTTTATTTGGAAATAAACAGTTTTATTTTATTTAATGATTTATTACTTTTATTTTAAAGCAGTAAATGACAATAGTTAGATGCTACGAATCTTCAAGGATGTTAATTTTGAATTAGTTTAGAATTTCATTTAATGGAGACACAGCTTTGTAGTTTACTGATACAGTTCCATGTTGTAATACAACTGAAAGGTATTTTTCAAACCAAAAATCATAAATTAAAGTCAATTACACTAGTTCACCAAACCTTTGGTCAGACACATTGAAAATTCATATATAATCAAAAAAGACATATCACTGAGAAATTACATCTGCATATATTTAATAGAACTCTTCTGTTATGTATGTATATGGATATATATGTGCATGCATATGCATACATACATATCTACATACACATATACAATGCACACATGAACACATACATCTATACATACCTGCATATGCACATTTCTGAATTCAGTCCTGATAACAGAAGAGTACTCATTTAATTTACAGTCTCTCATTTTTTATTTTAGCTAAAAATCTCACTCCAAAGCTCTTAGCTCTGGTTTTTGATTTCAGAAAAGTTGCACAAGTAAGATTTTATGGATACCACAAAAGAAATGGCAGAGTTGCCTTTTTGCTTACATAATTTATATCTGCATATGGGAATCATGAAAGGATCATTCTAACATATATTATTTGTACATTTATTGCTCTGATTATACATATGGCCTAGAATATTTTTTTTATGTCTGTAAGAATGTATATATATGTGCATCTTGGAATATGTCTAAGAAATTAAGGCAATGCATTAAAAGTACATAAATACAGGTATAAAGTACCAGGGATATTTGGGCATTAAAATAAAAATCATAACTCTTTCTCTTGGCAGTTTTTGGAAATTTGGGCTTTCTTAATGAAATCTGTGCTGGTCAGAGGATTAATATATAATGACGCAATCCATGCATGATTAATTACATAATCACATGCTTTAAAACATAAATCTTTATGCTTTCCTAAAGAAACAATAAAAATACTTCATAATTACTAAATATATTAAGATAATTAATAATTTATTATGTAGCATTTTTGACATATGCTTTTCTACATCAATCAGCTGACTGTTACCATAGTATTTTGTTTTAGAAATGCTATTTACACTGAGATTAATTGTAATTTCTAAACATCAGGATTTTTAGAGATGATCATTAATATCTACACATATACGCATTGGAAAATTTATACATAATGAAGTTCACATGAAGAAACAAACAAAAAAAAATTATACACAAAAGAATGTAATTTTTTAGTAAATTTAACACAATGATAAATAATGAAATTTAGAAATGTATAAAATATTCACCTGTGAAAATACATAATACATTTTATGCATGATATACAAAAGTTAATATATAGAAAATAGCATATAAAAGTAGGATGAGGGATGGAAGAGTTAGGTTTATTTAATTATGGCAAAGCACTCGAGGGCTACCTGCCTAAGGGAAGGGATGTCTTCATGGAGGATTTTCTAATGTAAACTTTCTCATATATACGTTATACATGGGGAAAACTATGGAAGTGCCCATGGAGTCAGCCCCATCACCAGGGTTAGAACCGTGAACCAAACTATCAGTTGCAAGGGAGAATGGAAGAGATTTAATAATACTGTAAGCAACATACATGGTTCCAAAGTATTTTATAAAACTAAATGCTTATTCAAAACCTTTATTAAAATTAAGCTGTCACACATAAACAAAATTTGATTACTAAACTGACTATTTTGTACTGATGATGCAAAGAATATCCTGTTTATTACTATTTATACTGCTTACATTATTTTTAATGAAAATACTTAATTACAATTATTTCTTTAAATTTATTTTCCTCTGCTATTAATCACTCTTAATGGCACACAAATGAGATTACAGATTATTTCCTGGAATTATCTATATTATTACAGAAATGCTAATTGAAATGATGCTTAATAATCAAATAATTATTTTTCAAACAATCAATAAAAATTCACAGAAATGCTTTTTGCTTCTCCACACAAAACACTTTTTACTGATTAAAAAATTATATATATATTTCCACACATTTATAGAAATATTTTTTTTAATTCCTGAAAAAAATTTTTTAAGCTAATTTAGAAAATTAGAAAGATCACCTGATTTTAGACGAGGCTGATATACTAATCTAGGAAATTTTATTTCCATACTTCATGAAAAACAAAAACAGAATTTAGAAAGCAACATTTGTATTTCACATAATTAAAAATTATATTAAAAGCATAAAAATTTTCAGACCTGGAGCTATAGTACAACAACGTATGCCTTTTGATGCAAGATCTCGAGCCATTGGTAAAGTCATGGAAACAATACCATGTGCAGAGGAAGAAAACACGCTTTGACCTATGAAACCTTCAAATGCAGAGCTACCTGAGGTGTTAATTATTACACCTCTTTGCCCATCTTCATTTGGTTCATTTTTTGCCAATAATTCAACAGCTAATCTATTAACATTAAATGTTCCAGTAGTATTTACCTGAAAGGAAAAGAATTTCAATGTTACACAGCTTAGTGGAAATGAAAACTGTTAGTGAGCCATTTAGAAAATACAGTGGACCTTCTAGTGGCAACCATCCTTGAGCTAATCAGCTTAGTGTCGCCTAACAGCTCAACCACCTTAGATCTTTTTTAGCTTCTCATGAAAGTTATATTCAGACACATTATTGTGTATTTTTTGAAGGGGGGGGAAGTTAAAGCATGCTTACATGTTTGTCCCTAAAGAAAATGCTGCAAGAGGATATGGTAAAAGAAGAAATATCATTGTGAAGTAACATGAAAAAATAATCAAGAAAGGGAGAATGAGGTGTGAGCATGGCTGACCATGCAAGTACATGCAATCGACCCACACAACGATTTATGCTATCCTTAACAATGTGTGAATGAGGTATGAGCATGGCTGATGCCGCAAGTACATGTAATTTGCCTACCCAATGATTTGCACTATGCTTAAAAATAAGGATCAGATTAAGGAGATTTATGCTTCAAAGTGTGTCAGAAAAATTCTATGCTATGGCAACATATTCTTGATGGCATTGAAAGACTGTTTCTTATGTGGATTGCGAATGCAAGGTGACACAGTTAACAAAAATATAATTTGTCATAAAGCAAAACTAATTTTTACTGACATCACTAAGGAGATGCCACCATCACCAACAGGTGAAGAAGAAGCATTCAAGGCAAGCCATGGTTGGTTCAAAAAGCTTAAAAGATTTAAAAGATGAACAGACATCCATAGCTTTGTCAGGCACAGATACGCAGCAAGCTCAGACATAAAGGCAAACAAGAACTTTATCTGCATATTCAAGAAGTTTGTGAATTCAGGGGGTTATTTGTCACAGCAGGTTTTTAAATGTGATGAGACAGTATCTTCTAGAAAAAGATGCCTAAGCAAAACTTACATTAAAGCAGAGAAGAAGCATTGCTGGGCTAAAGCCAATGAAAGTGATGTCATGCTGTGGTTTTGTGCAAATACAAGCATTGATTTGAATAAACCATTGTTTGTTTACCAACTGGACAATCCACAAGTATCAAGTATAAAGTCCTGAAGAGTAGGCTAAATGTCATGCAACAACACGGTTTGGGTGACGTATGACCTTTTGGATCAGTGAAGTGTTTGGCCCATTTGTTAAATATTTGCATGAGATGAACATGCCACTCTGACTTACTTGCTATGGGCAATGCTCTTACACATTCTCCAGATAAGGAAAGACCAAGCCCTTCCCCCATTAACATAAAAAAAACACAAATTTCATGTGCGAGACAAAAAGAGGCTAAATAACGCTGGACGTATACCAGTAAAATGCAAATCCCTGTGGTACATTTTGTAGCACAAGGTAGAAACTTTCTAGAACAAGATACATAAGCAAAACGTGCAATGTGGGTCTATGCATGTACTAAAAAACAAAACATGCTTTCACCCCCCCAAAAAAATTGTATCCATTAATCCAAACGTCCTTATTATGTAGGTTCTTATGTTTTCACTGCTATAGGAAAATTACATAAATGTTTATTTCTAAATTTTTTCTGACAATTTACTTTTTAAAATAATGTGAAAAATATATATGTAATGCCATTCTTAAATACTTTTTTTTTAATTCGCAAATTTCGTCATTTATTGGAAATGCATAAGGAGAAAGGTAAGTTTTTTTCCCCTACTACCTCAATAAGTTTCAAAGTCCTAGGTGCGTGCTGGTTTCACAGTGCGACCACCATCCACAGATCAATGGCAAGAGTAGATATTTTCTAATTCATATATTATTTGTCTCTAGGATCATAATATTCAATTTCTAGAGTTTTTTAGTTAAAAAATTGTAAAAATAATATCATGCGCATCAAAGGGTTAAGCTAAAATAATCCTGTTAAACAAAATAAATAGAAAATAATCTTTAAAATTAACAGTTGCTCACTGAGAAGACAACTAAACGAGATGCTTTCTTAAGAAGATAATATCCCCTACACTCTCATTTTCAAACTCAAACACAAAAGTGTACATTTTAGAGCATTAAAAAGTAATTCAAAATCAATTTTAATATATTTGTTTGAATATAAATATATTTATTAATGCCTCTTATATATTTTTATATGGTTACATATCACTTTTATTTTCAGTATTATTCATTAAAAATGACTGATCTCTGTTATCTCTTAAGCATCTCTGTCTTATTAACTAATAGCTGTATGCTGACAATGCTACATTCCTCCAAGAGATTAAAAATTCAAGAGATTTGGTTTTGATATGGATATTTCATTTTCTATTCATACTTATTTTATTCGTATTTTGCCCCAAATATTTATAAAATATTTTAAATTTAAATAAAACTTTTATGAGATTTCTATTTTTAATTAAGCATAATATATTTACATTATATTTAAACCATACAAAAAAAATTTATAAAATCGCATTACTAGCATAGGAAGCAAGAGTGTTGAGCTCAGAGAAAATTCTCTGAAAATGAAAGAGCTTTTGACTGAGCAGGTGCATGTATTGTTTAGTAATAAAATAACTCTGGGGTTTCAAAGCCCCTTATCTATATCCAGGTAAAAATGCACATTCCTATTTGAAAAGCAGCAAACAGCATTGTGAAGAACAGTGGTTTCAAGGCGCGACCACTGAGTCTTGAAACATGGAACATGAGCATAGGTGTCTAAACTATGACTGTTTGAGGGTTGCATTGCAAAGCAAAAAAATTTCGGGGCCACACATACAATCTTTTTTAACAAATTGAAATAAAATTAGCTCTATGTTGTTTTATTAATAAAAATTAACTTCTTTTTATTATTAATTTTTTTATTTGAATTAGATATGTATAGGTACATATTTTTTATAAATTTGTAAAAGTTTCATTTCATTTAGTTTGGATTTCATAAAGATGGAAAAAAAAATATATTAATGAGATGGATGAATTAGCTTTTGTTGAACAAGCAAATCGATATCGAGTTCAGTTAACTAGGTTGCAATTCTTAATGCATTTTCAAGATGTTTGTCAGGGATCTTTGTCCTATTTTTGTTTTTTGTATGCTTCATTCTTGAAAATAATTATTCACAAATATAGGTACTGCCAAAAGCTGTAGACATTAATAAAACATGATTGTGAAAATTAGGATATTTATCACGGGGTAGGTAATCTTTATAAAACTCCAGTAAAGGAACATTTTCAAATTTTTCTTTCAGTTGAATTTTACTTTGCCCCATTTGAACATTTGAAGGTAAGTTACTTATTTCCAGAGAAAATGGGGTAGAAAATATGTTAAAATACTCTTCATTTTTTCGAAAATCTTGAAATCTACTTTCAAACTCTTGAATTAAATCAAAAATTAATACAGCATATTTTACATATTTTGTGCAACTGATAGGTTTATGTGCAGCCAAGGTACTGAAAACGTGTCAAATCTTTTACTTTTATTTGATTGTGCCAAAATTGTAACTTTCTTTCACATGCTGTTATTGTTTCGATCATGTTATTAATAAGTTGGTTTTTTTCTTCTCAAATTTAAATCCTTCAAATGTTCTGTTACGTCTATTAAAAAACTGAATCTAAAACCCAATCTTCATCTTCAAATTCAGTCACAGGTTTTCCTTTTGTTTCCATAAATATTTTTATTTCAGTTCTTAAATCGTAAAATCTTTTACACATTTCCCCCTTACTGAGCCATCTTCCTTCTATATAATAAATAACATCTGCAAATTCAGTGCCCACTGCCTTAAGAAAATCTTCAAATTGTCTATGATTAAGTTCTTTTACCACATAAATTGCCCTGATGTACAATACAATGCTATGCCATTAAAATCATATTGCCGGCAGCGACGGCTTCATTATTATCCATTCCAACTTTTTTCCAACTTTTTTCCCAGGGCAAATTATGTTTGCTACACTTTCCATACATTTTTTTATAAATTCGCCATCAATGAAGGGTTTCAATTTTTTTGCTATTAATTTTGCGACGACATAACTTGCTTTTGAAATGTTATTATTTTGAATAGCTGTCTTTTTTTTAACAAAAAAATTTTGTTCAGACGATAGCCCTTTTCTTAATTCTGTTACTTTATCTTTATGGCAAATGCTGAGATATACGGCATATTTTGCTGCAGGCTTTTGAGTATAATGTTGTTTCAAATTGAAGGCGTTAGAAACCGCCACAAAGTCCCTACAAATTAAGCAAAGTTCTTTACTATTCTCCTCAAAAGTATTTCTCCATCCAGTTCTCATTAAAAACTCTTTTCTCATCTTCAGTTTTTCCTTTTTTATGCTCTGCTTGTTTTTTTAATGACATGGAGGCCATCTAAAAAAATTACATACTTTAATTTTATAAGCAAATATCCGTAACGAATATGAATTATTCATACCTTTTTAAGAATTTGATACAAGAATTAGGAACTTAAAATACAATGCAATATACTGCATACAAATATTGTAATTCATCGATAATTTGTATACATATTTAAAATTTTTAAAAGTTTAATGATGGCAAAAAGACATTGACAGTTAACAGTTGGATTATTTTTGGAAATATAAAATCAAGCGGATACACACTTAATTCGAAACGTAAATTCTCGTGTGTGGTAAAATATACCACATGGAACGTTTTTAGAATGTATTTAAATATTTTACAAGTTGTGAACATTTGTGAATTGCAGAAGCATAAATTGAACTACAAGCTAACTAATTTGTATAGCTAAGAATATTACTTATAAACCTGAAATTCTGGTCCCGGAAATAACAAAAACAGTTCCCGACAAGAATGAAAGAAGCAATAGTACTTACTCCCTTAAAATGATATACAACTGTAATGCCATCTAGGTGCAAAACAAGACAGGAAATATGAATATTATAATTCTTATCCCACACGGAGAAAAAGCGGGATCCGTATTGAAAATAAGAGAAAGAAACTCACACACACTATTTTCACGTGACCTGTATTACAAGGCAGATTTCACATCCCGTGCAAATTGTGGGAGCCACATGAGGAGGGTTTTAATACATCATGACATACTAATATGTTTTTATTTAAATTTTTATTTTAAAATAAATGTCAACAAATCGATTACATATGAATCAAATTCAAACACTTATTTTTTTAATAAAAATGTGCAAATTTAAATACTTTTGCATTTGGGCCACATTTTAAACAGTCATGGTCTAGAGGATTGTGAGCATTGTGACAAAATGCTGCAGTGGCTCAGTAGTCATGCCCTGAAACCACAAAGCAAATGCTATAAATATACAAAGGTATTTTATATATGCAGTTTAATTATAGCTATTTTTTTATTGTTTATGATGGAAATAATGTGCAATGAATAACTTTTGAAATTTAAAGTTGTTTATATTAATAAAAGGAAGTTATTTTGTCTCTTGAAAATAGATTTTAAAAGGCATCCGATTTGAAGTACTAAGACCTAAACAATGTATGATTCTGCAATCATTTTGTGTTATTTAAAGGTAAAAGATCAGTAAACAATCATAATAATCGGCTTTCCCTCAAAAATTTCAGAAAGAGGAGGAAAAAAATATTCGAAAATTGGTGGTTTCAGGGCGCAACCAACACTCGTCAAAGGGTTAAATGGACTAATGTCTTTATTTTGATTGAGTATTATTTGTGACTTATGATGTGGATCTAGTAAAAAAAAATTTGGTGCTTACTTGGAAGTAAGAAGAAACACTCTCTCTTAATTTAGTTGTTAATTGATGGTAGATTGGTTTATTCCCCTTGATAAGTTGCTTAATCTGCGATCAATGACAATAGCTACTTTTTTCAATACTTAAAATTTTTTTGCAATTAAAGGTTTTCCTTTGCAGATTTTTATACGTTTTTATAGCAAAGGAAGTATAAAAAATACTAATTAAAATACTGACTAAAAATTTTCTTTTTATAATTCATGATTTTAAATTGAATTTCTGTTCCTTAGAGATGGTATACGGACAGTTTTCTTATTATAAATTATTATGAATTTAAACAAATATATTTATATTTAAGCAAATATATTTAAAAGCTTGAGTAATAACGAATTTTCTAGTGGACAATGAATATTGACATCTAACAAAATATTCAAGCACTTAACAATTAGTTTTCACTTCAAAACTAATTTCTAACACTAATCTTAATACTGAGCAATTTAATATACAGTAGTTTATGCTTTTCAATTTTTTTCCCTCAGAAAATATAAACTTTTAACTCACTTTTATTACTTTTTCCATATCCGTTAATCTGTGGGGTCTATCCCGAAGGAAATTATAAATCTTGAAAGCAACACTAAGTCCAGCACAATTAACAACTACATCTAACTTTTTAAAATTGGATTTCACTGCTTCTAAAGTACTTTTCACATCTACCTCAGATGAAACCTATAAAATATTAAAAATTAAATTAAAACATGATTCATTAAAAGCACAGATCTTCAGACTAATGACATGTCATGGTTTTTACTAAAATGGAAAAATTATAACTATCTATAAGATGACGACACATGGACAACAGTATTGTCATCTTAGAGATGTGAAATTCAGTACTAGTGTTTATGTTCATAGAAATACTAGTTCCTTTCAGAAATGATCACATTAAAGGTGGTCATTATAACAGAGTTTACTATTTTAAATATGAAAACAAATAATACATTTTAAAGACTAATAGGTACAATAATGATTAAAATGTTCTGATGGATTTACGAAAACTGAATAAAGATATGAAGTCAAAATAATCTTAGCATAAAAAATATTTTTTTAACGGAATGAATGACACAAAAAATAAACAATTAGTTAAAAATATCTAAAAGAACACAAGCTCAGGAAAACATATTAGTTTTTATTCTGCATATCATTAATCAGACTGAAATTATATAATATCCCACTTTGGAATAACAGGTACAATATTTCTGCAAAAGCCAATTTATGGAGTAGATCTATGTTTTGTCAATATTTTTATTTCTTGAAAATATACATTATTCCAAAAAAAAAAACATAATAAACGAGTGATGAACATCACAGGGTTGTAACCCTGAAAGATGATGAGGGCATTGTTACAAAACATCATTAAATATTGCTAGTGCATGCTTCGTAATAGTTTTGTAGGTGAGAACTAGCTCCATTTCCATAATTTAAGCCTGGAATTACTGCAGCAATATATTGCACTTTACACTGTTTCATGTCTGATAAGAATGCCTTCACAACAACTTAAAATGTTGCACTAAAAGTTAAATTAATTTTGCTTATGATACGAAAAATAAAATTTCTTACAACCTGTTGTAAGATCTGTCTAAGGCAGTTAGCAGAACAGGTGAAAACCAGTTAGTTCTTTCTCACATAGAACCGCTGAGACCTAAGCCCTTCCTATTCCTGTAAAAAATCTGGTGCCACTCAAATGGTGAAAAGACAAAATTATGTTCCTTTTAATGCTCATGAATATCAGTGAAAATATATTTGAAAGCGTAAACGTACCAGTCTAGTCTACCTAGTTCACTGAAGTCACACCACTTTTCCATGCCTTCATGAAAGGCTAGCTGGATAAGGGAAATCAGTTCATATTTACATTATACATGGGAGAAACTACAAAAGCCAACCATGAAACTAGCCCACACATCTGGGTCTGAACCCAGAGCGAACTACCAGCATTTGGTGGTCTTAACCATTCAGTACAGGTGGGACAATTCAGAAATGGAAATAACTTTAAATACAAGTATGAAAAGAAGCAAATAATGATGGAAGCATCTCCTAAAATCTAAGAAAAGTCAGACAGAATTAAATTGTAAAAAAGAAGTTAATATAACCATGAAAAGGAAGAACACATATCAAAACGATGTCACAATAAAGTACAGAATCAATGATGATGAAGGTACTTTATATATATAACTGATAAAAGAAAAAATAAATTAAAAAATGAAGAATGAACAATAAAAGAAGCTAACATCAAAATCCGTCAATGGTTTCATTCAGACACAATTAAAAAACAAATAAAAAAAACTTTATCAGGGAAAACAATATGAAAATTTTGTAAAAAGTTCTATCAACCAGAGTACATTTCGAAAATTTTATGTTGGCTAGAATCTTCAAGTTCAACTAATGAAAATTGTATTTTTTAACAACAGAAGATGATTATAGCAATTTCTTCTTTATAACTGTAGCTAAAGATAAACATAATATTTAATAAGATTTATCAGTGAAGAATAAATGGAAGAGAATTAGAAGGAAATGGAATGAGATGTGCTGAATTACTAATAAAATACTGACATAATTTATGCTAATTCCACAAAGCAATGGAAAAGCTAAATAATTTAATCAAACTATCACTGAGCTTGTTAGAACTATGCTGACTGATGAACAGTGAGTTATCCATTTTGAACCAAAAGTGAAAAAGTTGGCATTCAGGAGAATGATAGGAGAATCATAAAGAACAAAACGTTAAGACAATATGAAATATACAAAGAATGTGCGTGAGAATGTGATCAAATGCCACCTATTTTAAGCAGTTTGGGAGTGAATTAGTTATGCCCATATCTGACGAAGAGATGAAAAGAATGAAAGACTTACAAAAGTAGTAAATATACAAAAAAAAAAAAAAAAAAGAAAAAAAAAAAAAAAAAAAAGGAACAAACAGATATTTCCCATCAAGAGACTCAAAGACGGATCTTAAAGGCAAGGGGGGGGGCAATTTAAAGCCAGACTGGTTGTAATATGGAAAAAATCTGGATATAATTACCATAAAACATTTTTCTTCTTGTTAGAGCTAAAACCATCAAACTGTTACTAAAAATTGTAGTATTTAAACATGGAACAATGAAACAGAAAAAACATGTAATAGCAATGTTGTTTGGCGTAGAAATACTGATTGTGCAAAATGCTAATCCATACTTAATAGGAAACTTGGCAGCCAAGGCAGATTAAATTCCATTCTTATTTAAATTCACATTTGCGACCACAGTTTACTTGGCACTCTAATCATGCCTATTTTCAGAAAATTTACATTTTTTAATACTGCTGCGATAAGAAGAGAGTGAAGAAAATCACGTCCAATTAGCACAGAGGTTTAAGCTAAAAGTACGTATTTATCCAAAAAAAGATGATCGCCAAGAGGAAGTTTTTAGTCAGAAAAGTTTCAGTTCTCAAAATTTTGAGTTCAAGTTCTGAATAAGCTATGTCATCAGCTTTATGCAAGTTCTGTGGTAAAGATTAATCTAGAAATGGCACAGTAGGAAAGTTATTGCTACTAATACAGAAAATACCAAATTAAATACATAGAATAAAAAAAATTAATAGAGGAAATATCAAATTAAAAATGAGGAATTAAGAAGCTATTACAGTTCAAAGTCCTAGATCCAACTTCGGCGATTGCGGTTTAGGGATTTTCCTGGATATTAGATCATCAGTTTAAATCTAGTAAGACAGCATGTAGAAATTATTAAATTAAAAATATGAAATCATGATTTATGAAATGATGAAGCATTATCATCTAAAGGGTATCAAAATTGACTTAAAAAGCATAACATTTATTTGTTTACTTTATTAAACACTTCTTTGGATGTAAATTGTTTAAGTTACCTTGTTTTTTGGGCTAATACAATAGGTTTGTAAGTTAGATTTTTGTACTAATACATTCAATTCTACAGACAGCCAAATTTTCTCATTCAGTTACAAAGTTCCACTGTTTAAATCCTATAGCTGCTGTGTTGAGAATTCCGACTAACTTGCCAATCAAAATTTTTTCATTTTCAACAACCTCTCTGTCACTTTCTTCACTATCAGTAGTGGTATTTTCTGGATCCAGAACAAAACTACAGATTTCGCTGTCCGTTAATTGATTGATGATTGGAGTATTGTCAATGAAAAAGTTCTGTTATATCATCTTCATTTATTACTGCTTCTCCACTTTTTCTTTACAAAATCTATTAATTGGAAAATTTCACCTGTGGTTTGCAATATGTGGTTTGGGAAAGCCTTCAAATTTGTGGAAATCATCTTCATCATCCTCACCATGAAATATGGTAGCTGACCATAAATTATGTGAAGCATTTTTTAAAGTATCTAGAGGCATATCCTCCCACGATCTTGCGACACTCCCCACAGCAGATTTTATGCAAAAATATTTCAAAAATTCTTGAATAGTCTTGGTATTATTCCAGAAATTTAACATGGATTTTAAAAATGCTACTTTATATTTCCATTTCATTGTGTGCATTAATCTGATATCTATAGGCTGAATGATGGACAAACAGTTTGGAGAATAACACAGATATATTACCTTTCATTGAAACTTTAAGTGAAATATGAGTAGAACAATTATCTATAATCAGGATAATTTCTGCATCATCAGGTAAACCAACCGAATTCAAATTTTGCTGTGCCTTGGGTATGAAATGATTTTAAAACCAATCATATATCTTATTTGCATGATATATAACGGGAAAATCTTCACTCCTTTAAATGCTCGAGGTCATGTATTTTTTCCAATTAAAAAAGTTTACACTTGTGTGTTCCTGCAGCATTTGCTCATGCTAAATTTGTTAGTCTAGCTTTGGAGTCTTTGACACCAGTTGGAGCCCTTTCTGTAGTGGTTGCCATGGTATTTCATGGTATATATTGCCAGAAAAGACCAATTTCTTCTTCATCGTTGTAAATTTGTCCTGGATATAATGTTTCACTATTAATGAGTTCCATGAAATCTGCAAGTAGTTCAACAGCTTAAGTGTCAGCTGAAGTTTTTTTCACCTGAAATTTTTAATTGTATTATACTACAGAGATTTTAAAACTTGGTTAACCAATCTGTTGAATATGTGCACTCAGTTTTTAAATTCATTTCTTCATGAAATACTTTAGCTTGAGCCATTAGCTTTGAACCCATCAATAGCACGCCCTCGCTGAGTCTCTGTCTGACCATTCAATCATCACTTTGTTATAATTGTCACGTTTAGCACAGCATATGATTTTTCTGTTATTCATTATAAGTGGAGTTTTGGAATCCACAAAATAAAATCGTAAAGTTCCTTTTTCTGTTATGTCATATACAGCTGACTTTTCCTCACATGCCATATTCCTCACATAATTTTGAGACGGATATACCTATATCCATTTTTTGCAGCAATTCCACTTTTTGTTTAATAGCCATCGAAACATGATTTCTCTTTGTAGATCCTGTTGCAGCTCCAGAATTAGAAACTCTTTTCGACATATCGAAAGTTCAAATTTTAGTTTTCATAAAATTTTTGTAATTATAATGTCTGCAAAAAATAATAAACCGAATCAAATCAAAAAGTTAAACAACAGCGCAATCTGCTATATTAACTAAAATTCTTTGGAATCAGTAAAGTATAATTTTAGCATAGCTTAACAGCGTCCGCTATACATTACTGGCTATCTAGCATGAGATTGGCAAGGAAAGACAAAATGTTTGTCTTGCTTCTATCACACACTGAGACAATTAAGCCTCAGTTGTATTAATTTAGTTATTTATTATACTTAGACGTAATTCTTGCATATGCCTAAGGCTTATCTGAATCCTGAATAAATAAATTCCCACATATACTTAAGTTTACTGAGGGCCAGAGTTAGATATTTTGCCACCTGATGCAGTCTCTGTGGGTCCTAAATTCTGCTACCAAGTGCCTCCCTAAGTTCTAATTTTTTGTCGCCCCTTAATATTGGGCCCCAGTGCTTTACATAAAATCTAAAAATTTTATCATCCCTTAATTTTATTACTCGGTGCATCTTTAAATAACAAAAATTTTGTCTTCCCTAAAATTCTGCTGCTGGTTCTGGGTTTATTTGAATAAAAAATCAGTTATTCTTAATACAAATAGCTCTCAAAGTAATCTTTTGGCCATTAACAAAATCTAGTTTTAGCACATGGAAAGAAATTTTTGTTAAATTTTTCCTCGTCAATATTTAGTGCATTTAACTTAAATCTGCAATCATCGTCAAGTGTAATGTCGACAGGAAAGATTTAGATACTCTTTGTTATTCAATTACTAAATATAAAAAATTGATGTGTACACCACATAACTTCTTCTTAACTTTTCTAACTTCTTTCAGTACGGAATATTAAATTATATGCACTTTCACATTTCATTTACACTTATTGGATTAAATTAAATCTACTTCATCGATAGTGCATAAACCACAACAGAATAAAAACTCACTATACTTGTTTACCATAGCGACACTCTGGCGCTAGCTTCACTTAACAGCGTTACATTTCATTCACTTTATAACTCAGAATGCACAACTGTGTATATCATCTCGAGAATTACCTAATCGTTGCCACACGTTCTATTCAAATACTATAATAAATTTTAAAAAAATTTTAAAAAAAAGTTTTTCACAGACGATTCAGTATTTCAATCTATTTAATTAATTAATTAAATAAATTGGCATTTAATTAATTCAGTTCTCACTTTGTGACAAAAATACATAAAAACTCAAAATATCTATATTAAAAATTACGAAGTAAATATTAAACACTTATTTCCTCAAATAAATTCCTGAATGGATTAAGCGTGATTTAATTCGCAATAATAAAAAAAGGCATTACCTTTGTTATTGTGAAGCTTAATTTCTCTAGATTGGCAACAAATCCACTATTCTCTTAAGTTGCAAATGTAAACAAATGTGGCTTCCATGGGAAAAATTAGGCTTAGCCGCACTTAACCAACTTTTAAACTGTGGATAATTCTATAATTCTTGCATGCAGATTTACTAAAGGCATAAAAACCTTAACTGGAAGATAAGAACAACACAATTCAATCATTTTTAAAGCAAAAAATGCACAATTTACCAACATATAAGAATAAAAAAACTGAGCTTACGGAGCCAAGTAACAGACGAGGAACGTGTTATAGCAGTCCTGTATACAAAATTCCAACATTCTGAGGCTACTCGTTTTTGAGTTATGCGAAATAGATACATACATATACGCATGTACGTACAGACGACACGAAAAAAATCTCTTCAGAATTCATTTTAAATCAGTTTTATAATTTTTTTGGAGAAAAAGAATCCTTTATTCTGTCCTTATGTACAGATGCCATGCAAAAACATTGTTAGTGTGACATCCATCGTGGTCAAATCGCTAGCGTTCAAAATGTACATTTTTGTTGAAATATGATACATGAAAATTTTCGCGATTACAATGCTTCCCTTTTTACTTCGTACAAGGAAGTAAAAAATTGTTTCTGGCATTGCTGCATGAGTCATTTACTCATGCTGTCATGTGTTGATATATGGTGATGAAGGCAAAATATAATAAATAATGATTTGTCAAGTTGCCATCAGGGATATAAAATATTAGTAGTGGTAAAATCAACGATGTTTTTATGTTGGATATTTTGATTTGAGATATATAGCAAGCAGATACAAGCTACAGAGCCAAATTTATACTAAAATGATTGGTAACCAGGTATTTTATTTACTGCCGAAGTGAGATTAAAAATCAGATTTTCTACATGTTTTATTATGAGGGAAAAAATCACATGCGCATGTGTAAAGCATAAAAAAAAATTCCCCCAAAAATTTTTTGTTGGTGGCTTTAAGGTCCGGATTTTCGATCACTCCAGATATTGGACGTCTGGATCTTGGACTTTGTACTGTACTAAATTAAATTATGGAGCTGATTTACATACTTTTTATCTAAAAAAAAAAAAAAAACTCTAGAAATTTAAAATAAAAGAATATATAGCAAAGATACCATTATGCCTTACAACACTATAATAAATTTGAAAGCAGCAAAATTGTAATCAGGCTACATATGAAGAATTATTGAGAAAATTCATCCATTTAGTCGAAAGATCAGGATCTGCTATCAATTTTGTAATAATAAAAGGAATTCAACAATGATCTAATGGAAGTTCACATGAACATATAGAAAATCATGAGATATTTAAAAGGAAAGAAAAATATTATGATTTTGTTTATTTAAAAGGTATGAAATATGAGCATACTCAAATGTAAACTGATTCATAATAAAAAAATGCAACATCTTACTTGGGATATACAACAGGAACAGAAAAGGAAATAATCGGGCAGAGAAATAAAAATGAATAGATAGTTGCAGCGTTATCAATAGCAACTAGATTTAAAGTCAGAAGGCACTGCAGAATCATTATGTATTAATACAAAAACGGAAGCCAGGAATCAGATATACACACATACAAATTTATATATACATGAACACATACATCCATACCTACATTTCTGAATCTGGTCCTGATAACAGAAGAGTACCCAATTTTGCAATAGTATTGTTACAGGCATCAACTACAGCGGTAGAAATAATATACTTCAAATCAGAAAATTTTTGTAACACAGTTTATTCACTGCAACTTTATAGCATAAGATATTTACACTGTAGTTCTCTTTAAACACTTATTTTGTTCAAGCACATAAATTTAAATGTCTCAAAATTAAAATTATTCTCACATTAATAAAGATTCAGCATGAATTTTATGCTCAAATTTTTGTAAATGTATCTATGTTCTACTTGACTCAGAAAGCCAACATTAACTACTATTTTTATAATTCGAAAAAGAAGCCAGCAGTTGTTTCAAAATGATTTCACTAAGCTATGGAGTTCAATCATTATCTTTGTTGCAGCATGTTCTTTACTTATTCAAAGCCAAGACTCAACTTACAAGGCTAACTTACATGATGACATTAAAATATTGATAATATTTACATGAAATCTAAGTCCTACACTTTACATAAGTATAATAATTTAAACGACTATTTTCAGACTATATAAAAATGGATATCAATATTCAGTCTTTGGGGGATCTTAACTATGTGTCTCATTCTGGTAACACTGGTTATAGGACTTCCATTTTCATGGTCAGGTATTGCAAACTTTTCTTCCTCTGAAATGAGAACCTCTTTTAAGGTGATAGGATTAGTGAGAGACATTTCTAACAGGTACAAATGTTGAATCAGTCTCAGAATCTGTCCATGTGTTGTTCGAAGTTTAACACCATCTTTGTCTGGTATGATCTTGATAATTTTCCAAAGAGGCCAATTGATCCTGTTGTTTTCAACTACAATAATATCACCGATATTTATTTCAAATGATCTTTTAATCTCTGATTTTAAGAGCTCCTTGCTATTTACTTCCAAATCTTTTCCTCACATTGTCTTGCAAATATTGTCTTTATCTTACCCTTCTGTTTAAGCTCTTATGATCTGCCACATATCAATCTAGAGTTCTACATGCTTGAATTTCTTGCAAAAATATTACAGGACTCACAAAGGAACAGGCTCATCGGTCTCTGTGAGCAAGTCAACAGACTAGGATTGATAACTGCCTCACAGTCACACAGCACTATTGCCATTTCCTCATACGTTGAGCAAGCATGACCTTTCTCAATAAATGTTTAAGCATTCTTATCAATCTCTCCCACCAACCACCCTACCATCAGGCAATAGGTGGATTAAATTTCCACTCTGTTTGGTGAATAAATTTATCAGCAGTGATACAATTTCAATCTAAACTTTGAAACAAGCTTTAAGCTTAAACAAAGTTAGTACCATTATTGATAATTTTTCATTTCCCTCTTTGAGTTACGAATCTAATAAGAAAGCTAATAAGAAAGCATCAGTTGAGAGCGAAGTTGCTAACTCAAGGTGTACAGGCCAACAGATGGCACAAGTAAACAGGCAAATTCATGATTTCTGTTTTCCTCTGAAGTGTACTATGCCAGCAAGGTATATTCCACAAACTTCGAAAACAGAAGCTTCACATACTCTATTCTCTGGCAAAGGAGCAGTGACAATACCTAATTTCTTAGAAGACTACATTTTAAATTTCACACACTTTGAAACAGTGTATCATGTTAGTCTTCTACCATCCAGAATCTCTCTCTTAGTATGTTAAACAGAATCTGAGTTCCTGCATAAGAATGTTTCACATGATGATAAAATATTAATCTTTTAATGACCTCATGATGAGATGGAAGAACTGCTCGCATTTTGAAATCTTCACTATCTTGTTGATTTACTAATTTGGTCTTTAGCCTCATAATATCATTTTCATCTTTAAAAACTCTCAAGCCTTCGAAACTCTTACCCCATTCATTTAGAAAGCATTCAGCTTGAATCAACTTAATGACTTTGCCTTCAGCTTCTAAAATTTCTCTGAAGTACAGGTGGCCATTCTTCCATGAATGTTTTGGGATACAATAGTTTTTTGAAAATCTAATAATCCAAACAATAAGATTAACAATTTTGCTTTTCTTTGAAAAATATATTTAATACCAATCAATGATATTACAGTCTGAATCAGCTGTACACACAATTTGTAACTGATGAAGTCGCAGACCTTTTTCGCTCTCTGGCAGTTTCTTCTTCGTTCATATTGAAATTATCATTTGCAAATTCTTCGCAACAGAAATACAAATAGTGGGGCCCTTCTCACCATTCCAATTTTAGTAAATATTATGTTGAACAATATCTAATAGGTAAATTGGCTGGATTTTGTACATCAGGAATATGCATACTTGCCAACCTGAGACACTAAAAAATCAGGAGTTTTTTTTAAGAAATCACGAGAATTTGCTCAATGTGAAAAAGATTTTTTTAAACAATAAAAATATGTAGAAAGAAAATATATTTTTAATAATGAATTAACTTCAAATGGTAACAAATTAATATCTGAAAGTTCAGTTATTATTTCTTAAATGCAAATAATGAAACAAATATTTACATGTTTAAGAAAAAAAAGTTTTATTATTTGTACCTTCTAATATTAGAAAAATACTCTAATCAAGTTCCTTAATTAAATACTTTAACGAGATCATTAATCATTGATTGCAAAACATGAATTAATGTAATTCTGTACTGTGGAATTGTGTTAAGGACATCTAATGATAGGAAAATGGAGTGTACCCCCTCCCCCAAAAAAAAAGCTTAATTAAAGTCCAAAAATGAAAGAAGCATTTACTTCTTTCTTAAAAAATATAAAACGGTTGATGATTCTAGCTAAACATAAAAGTCACCTTTCATACTTTCAAATAATTTTGACAGAGTGCGTAACCACATTTCATTATTATCGCTTATAATAAATACGCTAAATTTCTAAACGCACCAAAATGTAAATTCACATATATTTTAGTATATTTTGAATACAAAAGTCAAAAAGAAGTATTAATAAATACATAACAAATTCAATTAACATTGAGAAACTAAAATTTTGAGAGCTAATTTTTTAAAAACTACTTGTGCGATTTTTACAAAACTTGGCAGTTTGGCAAAATTTGAGTCCTAGAATCGAAATATGGAAAAAAATTGGCATGTCATTTCAGAAAAGCCCGATTTTGTGCCAAAATACCTATGTTAGCATAATGCTATATATAAATCTAATATATATCCTAAGTCGCACTTTCGAGACATGAAAAACGCAATTTGAATTCCGTCAATCGCCCCAGTAGAATGGGAGATATAGAACTGTCCCTCCCTTTTTTTTGTGCAGTGTACATACATATTTCAGATTTTTTATTCAGTATTATGCACCTGTTGGAATTGTTTAAATTTTCCCTCCCTTTTAGTAATCTTCTCAAGATAATAACAAATGTCAACATTGCGTTCAATCACACTTATTGGCAAAGAAGCTGACCCTTTTTCACTGCTAAATTTAAGAGGTGACAGGTGTATTTCATAATTTGCAAATACAAAAAAAAGTTGCAGCATCATCTGATGCATTCAATGGCAGACTGAGCTCCAGTAAAAAAAAAAAAAAAAAAAAAAAAAAAAAAAAAAAAAAAAAAGAGAGAGAGAGAAGGCATTCTGCATTAATAACAATTTGGTCCTTTCTTTCCACAGAAAAATTAAATTTTTTTTCCATTAAAACTTATGCTGTCTTTGTGTACGCACATGTTTAAGAACATCAGCCCTTCCACAGAGGGAAATTGAAAAATTGCAATATTACATTTCTTTGAGGAAATAATAGCAGGAAAGTTATCTGTGCATGATTTTTGAAAGGTACATGAATATTTCACATTTTTAGTAGACATATCTAAGACAAAAGACCGCAGTTTCTTAAACTGTTTCTGGGAAGCGCGTGAAACTTACGCTGCTCACTGGCGAGACGAACAAAATAAAGAGCCTCAATCTTGTTTTGTGCTCATTGATTAATATATGCCAGATGAATAACAGCGGCACTCAATTCTCATTGGAGAACTGGAACACAACATTTTTCGGACACATGTTTCAGATTCTCCTACACAAAGCAGAAACACGCCAGATCTCAGTGATGAAAAGACATCGGGAGAGTTGGCAACTTTGTAATGTTTCCAAATGACATTATAAGTTAATTCTCTAATTTTTTAACTCTATTGTATACAAAACTTCTCCATGCTTCTTCTCATATGCTCCTTGCTAAACTGTAGAAGAGCCTATCGAAAGACAAACTTCATTATATTTCAGTAACTCAAGTTTCAGCAATGCTAATTTCTTTACCTGTAGGAGCAACTGTATCTCTGGTTTGCAATGATCAGACTTTAACATCAGCATTTATCTCTATTAGTAAAAATACTTTAACAGTATATGTGTCTTTGCTGGCATCACAGAAAAAAATGTACAGAACAATGTTGTTTCTTCATCTCCAATGAATCTCGGCAAATGTATGTTAGCCAAATAAACAAGATCTTGGATCTATTTTAAAAAGCCAATTTTGATTTCAGAATCTACTTCATCATTCCATGTCCATTTTCTAAATTTTCTGAAGCAACAACTTAGGCTTCAGATATGCAGGACATGTTACCCCAACCAGGTCACATATTTTATGTGAAGCAGAAAGAATTGTTCTTTTAGTAATTTTCTCTAAAGCACAGCTCTTTCAAGTAGCTGATATTTATATGCAGATTGTGAGACATTTTATTCCAAACCAAACTTAATACATTTGTCTCAGCTGACTAAAGAGCATTAGGATCTGTATGCATCTGCTCTCCAAGTTCAGATTTCTTCTCTGTTACATCAAGTATTCAGATCTGACTCACACTTAACATTAGTAGCACTGTCAATGTAAAACTCTTAGGAAGCTTCTGAATAATACTTTCAGGATAAGACAAATTACCAGATTGTATTTCTTTTCGTATGGTTTTCAGATGGTAGTGAATGGTTAAACCTAAAGGAATGGGCTTTATGACACTTCTATTATACTACTTCAGAGTGTCTGCAATCAGTTATATCTTCACTGCTGAAATGCCATATAAACATAGCTATTCTCTATCAGTAGGTAAACTACTTATTTGTAAGAAAGCTTTGCATATATCAACAACAACGCCTATTCTTTGGACACAAAAAAAGTTCAAAATATGTGGAATCAACTCATTCTCTCCTTTCTAGTCATAAAGGCGAGGTGATTCTTTTACCTTAGCAGACACCTCAAAGACTGGTCTATTTTAGTCATACTGTTTTCTTTGATAACATGATGATGTGGTAAGTAATGTACCGAAACATTTTGCTTCTCTCGAATTCTCTTTATAACTTCTTCCTTCAGCCAACTTTTGAGTACTTCCTTATACAGGAATTGTGATTTCAGACATTTTACTGTTGTACTGAGCCTCTTCAGTGCTAAATTATAATTATCAAGCAAAGGAGGAGGATTTTCTATCCAGAGTAAATGCACAACAAAATGATTATTTTCCACACTAATAGTTCTTAAAAAATGCTTTCTAGTAGCCCCATGGAGCTCTGCTCGTTTCCTACACAGAAGGATCATTAATGCCAAGAGTATTTAATGTCCATAACTGTGAAATTGATTTATTCAGTGATAATACACAGGTAATCATTAACAATATACTACTCTCTTCTAATAAAACATTTGTATTTGACCCATCACAGTTCATCCCAGTTTAGTCTCAGTTGCTAAGAGTTTACATGGTTCATCTTATAAATTAGTATTAAATCATCTTGTAAAGTTCTACTGTCCTTCTGTTGTATAGAATCTTGAGAAATAGTGATTGCACTGAGGATGGGTTAAAACTGCCCTTTATCAAACTCTTTAACTTATTTACAATGCCTCAACTTGACCATAACATACTACGCCTCAACTTGGGCGATAACTGAAACAGTAGAATCAAACTTAACAATTTAAGATGTTCACAAATAGTAGAATTACACTACAGGGCTCATATAATCCTGTAGCCTACAGTGCATAAATGAGTCTAGTGGCAGCAAGATAATAGTGATTAAGCCACGCTTAACCAGCAGTAACTGCTAAACAGAAGTTTACATATAAGCATGCACGGCAATTTCCCGGACTCTCTGTCTCTCTACTGGAACGTCGGTATTTAACTTATTCTTCCACTGGTAAAATTTGCATTTCTTACACACGCTACCAAATTTAAATATTTAATTAGACTATTAGAGGAATGAAGGCTTATAGGAAAATAACTTAAAAATAAAATTAACTGGTTATTTAAAATAAATATAAAAATTAGTATTAAGCTATACTTAAGCCTCAACTTAATTAAAAATAGAAAATAAAATATTCCATTACATAAATGAGAAACAAAATTTTCACTTATTTAAAAAGAATATATTCAACTATTTTTGTATTGGTTTCGATTCATAAAAATCTGTTCTCACCAAATAGAGTATCCCCAAATAAACACAAACAGAATAAAAAAATAACTTGCAGCTGCATCCTGTCACAGATATCATATGTGTTACAAACGTCAACTGCAATGGGAGAAATAATCCACTCAAATAACAAAGTTCAAATCAGAAGCCAATTTTTTTTAAAGTTTCTTTTTCTTCTTTTTCATTGGCTTGACAGCGCAGTGTGGAAGCTGGTCTTCTCCAGGATCTCTGCTTTTGGTAACTGTTTTTCAGTTTTTAACCTTTAGAATGTTTAGGTCATTTTCAACAGAATCCATCCATTTCACCAGGGCCCTACTCTGAAGTCTGGTTCCCATGGGGTTTGCCAGTAAGATTTTCTTACAACACTGATTTTCATGCATTCTGGCCAAATGACCAGCCTATTAAAGTCTCTGTAGTTTGAAAAATTTTACTACATCAGATGATCTTGCATAGTTCAAAATTAGATCTTCTCCACGATCCATTCACATGGATCCCACCAAATATGCAATGATAAATTGTGCTCTCTAAAATCCCCAAAGCTTCCTCCTCATGTAAAATCAGCGCCCAAACTTCCGACACATAAGTCAGGACAGATCTTATAGAGACTCTTTCTAGTAAAGAAGTAATTTAGTTCTTGAGAAAACTGGATTCTAATAGCTGTTCAGGCCATGAAAACATCTATTTGCAACAGAAATTCTTTTAAGTATTTCAAAAGTTATCTCATTTTTACTATTCATCTCCGCTCCCAGATAAGTGAAACTTTTCCAAATCTATAGTACCTAATTTTTAAATGACTAAGTCAGTGATTCTCAATCATTTTTTTGTTGCAGTACACTTTTAACAATTTCAAAATTTGGCAGCACACTAACAATAAAATAAGTTTAAAAGAATTTTACCTATCTGTAATTAATAAAAAAATTTGAATGTTTGAAAACCTATAATTTTATATGTATGTTTAATTAAGAATTTTACTTATCTGCTATTAAATATACATATAAAAATATAGGTTTTCAAACATTCAAATTTTTTAAATGGCCTCTTTAATTAGAGATGTATTTTATAAATCTGCATTTATTATATTTTCTTTATTAACTATTAATTTTTCGTTCTACCATTTTAAACGTCTATAATGATTATTTAAAACTCTTTTAAAGTGATAATTTATTAAATAAAAATCTCTGAAGGTATATAAATTGATTCAAATAAAGGAGTTGAATTTCGAATCGGGTGAAGCCAACTCCTCATTGGGGAAGCATACGATCTGGTAAGTTTGACTTCCGTGATGTGCTTCCATCTGTCCACGAAAGGATAATTTGAATATACCACGAATACCCTTATTTTATTTCTATAAAACAGCTGAATGATTTGTTCCAGTTTTTTTTTAGTAAAATTAATAATTTTTAAAAAATTTGATGTCACACTTCAAGAATTTGATGCCAGACAAAAGTGTCACAGTGGTCACACGGTACACACACAAAAGTGTCACAGTGGTTGAGAATCGCTGGACTAAGTGGTAAGTGAGATTTTAAACAAGGCATATGTTTAATGTTTTCATTGACGGAAAGGATAAATCTTTTTGCACTTTTTCCCTATGCTAAGAATGCCTGTTTAAGAGCACATCTGCATAAGCCAGTAGTTGAAAAGACACAGTATTTCCTTTAGTATTGATCATAGAACCTCTAATAACTTTTCAAGTGCAATATTAAACAGGAGCCATGCATCCATCCCCGTCTCACTCCATTCTCGACCTCAAGTTGTTCTGTAAGCTAACCTTGTAAATGAATTTGTATCTTGGTTTACTCAAAGCCAAATGAATGCATGTCTGGACAAGTATAAATATCTAAACCATGATCAAGACAAAAAATAGATAAAAAAAAAATACTTAAACAGAAATGTTTATTTCAAAGCAAAGTTTCTTTGAATCAAATATTTCTGTTAGAATTCTTAAAATTAGTTGAATTATGAATAATAAATCTAATTTGTACTTATTTTTTAAACTAGTTTTAAAATATCAGGAAATACCTAGATGACTTCTTATTTAATTTAGATCTTTTAACTCCTTAGCACGATAAAAATGTAAGATATAATACCTATGAAGGTTGAAAGTTATATTAAGAAGTTTTACACTACAAATATTTCAATTTATTTGTTAAAAGTCCTTATTCATATCAATCCTTTTGACATTTTGTTCAAATATATTCTTTATTATGAAAATTACACACAGTACAAAAACTGCATATAACCATTAATTAAAATTAAATGTTACCATAATATTGAACAATAATTAAATGTTCCATGATTATACTATAAAATTTAATTTTATATAATGAGTCTTACATCAGCAGCTGAAAAGGTACAATTTTCGCCCAAAGTTTTGGCTACAACTTCTCCTGCTGACGTAGGTAGATCACATATCACTACTTTTCCACCCTGCTGGATGAATCTCTCAGCTGTAGCTCGGCCTAAACCTGATGCTCCACCAGTTATTAAAGCTACAAGATCCTTTAAAAAGAATATTTACATTTTTAAAGAACTGTGTATGAGAATCTGATGCAAATCAAATAAATTTTTACAATACAATGATTTTATGATGCAAATTAAATAAAAGTTTTTTTTGGGGGGTGGAGGGTCAACAAAAAATATTTAGCAGATAATAAGTTAGTCCAAACATAAATAATTATACTAAAATATTTACTTAAAAATGTAAAGAAATAATTATGCTACCTCCAAATTATCTCCGATGCTAGTATAAATTACCTATAATTATTATATGTTATTTCACATAAAATTATTATATGTCTACTTAAAATAAAATATGCTGATTGCCAATTACTTATTTTTTGTTTTAATATTTACATTTCTTTACACAATTTCCCTTTTGTTTTTTCACATAAAATTTTAATTATTTTTCTTTCTTCCAAAAAATATCTGCAAATGTAACACTTAAATACTACTTTTAAAATTCTTATTTCTATGGCAAAATTTTAAGAGCACAACACTTCCAACATAGAGACATTAGGTATTTTTTTAAAGCAGATGGGAAAAATTAGCAATGCCCTCATCAGGACTCGAAGCTCGGACCTCTCGAATACATGATAAGTGTGCTGACCATCACACCACGAAGGTATGCTAAGTAGGCAGGAGAAATACCTTACATACTCCCTTTTAAAGGGCAACTGGGGTTTAGGGGACCAATAAATTGCAATAAACATTATGAGAAAGTAAATGTTCTCAGATATTTTTTAAAACAAAATTAAAATATTTTGCTAATTATTTAAAATAATTTAACCATTAAAATTCATTTTCAGTGAGACAATTTTAATTTTTATTGCTTTCAGACTAGGTCCTTAATAGGAAACATAGTTACTACTACTATGCTAATTTTAATGCTGCTGATCATATTTTTTAACATAAATCAGACAAAAGGTTCTACAGAAAATTAAACACTGATATAATATTTTATTTTCTCTCTATTACAAAATAAATAAAGAGAAAAACTTTATGAATGACAAACATCATTATTTTTAAACTCAGATAGCTTTTGAGAAGCAATGAGAATAAAAGCTAATTCAAAAGCATCCTCAATTTCAAAACCAAAATAAGTAACTGTTACAAAATTATTATAATTATACTCATACTGCATTACAAAAGCAATGAAACTCATTAAAAATGCACTAAAATTTTACATGCAAATGAATCAGATTTGATATTTATTAAAGTCCAGTAAAACTTTATTATCTTAAATATCAGATCTTGTTTCGTGAAATTACTAGTAAAAGTTGAATATTTAAATCATTCAATTAAAACTCAGTTTTAAGAAAACCAATCTGAAAATCATAACTCCTTAATATCTAAAAAATTCTACACTATACTGTTTTAATCTCACCTGAACATACAATAGCAGACATTTTTATAAAATCATATACCAAAATTTAAAATTTGATAAAGGAAAAATTCTATTTATTAGTTTTAAATATACTCGCAACTGTGTGAAAATTATAATATATAT